>JBBYHL010000012.1:5526587-5598229 GCA_038381835.1 Adansonia madagascariensis
ACTTTATAATTTCACTTTAATAATTTGATTTAATTATCTTGGTCTATTTATTATCATGTGGGCCACATAAAGTCCAATAGCAGCACCATCATCAGCACTGGAACAAGCCATTAAAAGTCCATCATATTCGTCCTACGTTAACAATATAAATGAAAATAAATTAACTTTATATATATAAATATTATAAATATTAAAAGCATTCACGGATTTCATTCTAATTTCCATAAGATTCAAAGCATCCTATTACGTACCTCAATAGCTTTTGCTCTATCACCACCTCATATCTTGTCTTTTTAAAATATATATATAATCTTGGAAAAAATATATTCCTATTTTATTTTTAGTTTTATTGGTTTCATGGGCTCTCATTAAGTAAAGTGTTGTTTGACAAGACGAAAGAAAAAGTGCAAAAAAATCAAGAATTTTTATTACTAAATTTATTAGCATTGAATTTGTATTATAAAAACTATTTGGTATATTATTAAAAACTAAGTATTATTTACAATTCTATTATTGATAATCGTAAATTTTAAACCTTAAAACTTGTTAACTTTAAATTATTGATTTTAATAAAATTTATATCATTTTGGATAGTCTTCTATAAAATTTAAATGTTTGATTTAAATATTTTATCTTTTGTAATTAAAAAAGAAATAATTTAATTTAAATATAATTTTTAAATAATAAAATTAACTTAATCTATTATACATTAAGTGATAAGTAGCTTTGTACTTATCATATTCAACACTTTTTTTTATTAAAAATTTTCAATTAACCAATATTTAATATAAGTTATCAAACACTTGAAAAATTAAACCATTGAAAATTTCTTTTTTCAATGCATTATCAAATACACTGATTGGTAAATCTAAGGGTTGGGAGGCATTATGGCCCCATAAATTCAAGGAAATCGGAAGGCACAAGCAGTCTTTCTTAAATTTTTAGGTAAACTTAAAAAAAACCTGTGGTTTTAGTAAGTAGCAATTAACCCTTCATGCTTAAAAAAATTATTACTTTTCTCCCTCGTGTTGTTTTGTCAAAAACTATTTACTTTTAGAATTATAATTGGTTAAATTCCAAAACTACCCTTTATTTACAGCGAATAAGGGACGTTATTTCCACTCACATTTAGGTTTTGTGAGTTGTTGCTTTCAATGCCTTTTCTTCCTTCTTCTTCATCTGTAAATTTTCTTCCTCGTGATTGGGATTGCACACGTTTTTGTAGGAGTAGATCTCCACTTCGTGTAGCATGGACGATGCCAAACATTTGAAGAAGATTCTTTGGTTGTTTAAATTTCAAAGTAAGTTTCTTAAATATGTTTCTTGTTAAGTTACATTTATTTATGCTTAAGATTTTTAATTTTTTATTTGCAGGTGTCGAAAATGTGCAACTATTTCAAGTGGGTCGATCCACCAACATGCAATAATTGCAAAAAGGTAATGGCTGGAGTAGCAAAGAAGGTCCAATACTTGAATCAAGAAATTAAGATTTTGAAAATCGATAATGCTAACTTGGTTAAAATACTACAAGAAAGCTGCAAGAATGAGGGAAAAAAAAAAAAAAAACTACTATGTCAGCTCGAGAGATTTCAAGTGATGAAGAAGTGGGTACTTGGCATCCTTATTTTCATTTGTGTAGAGGTTGTTAGGTGTACGCAAAATGGGATTCGAAATGTAATAGAAGCATAAGTGCATATGGTTTATGTCTGTAATCTGTCTTCATAGCTTATAGCTTGTAATTATATTTGTATTATGAAATGTATTTTGCCTTACTTATTCTTATATTACTAAAATGCAATTGATAAGTTCTTAGATATATTCCCTACTAAATGTTCTTTCACAGTTTTACGTGGCATTTAATCATGAACTAGTTTAAAAACTAGTTTCTCTATTTAGAAAGCTATGACGAAATATACATCCTATTGCAAAAATTAGTTTCTTTATTTGAAAATCTATGATGAAAAGAAAATGGGCATGCTAAGTGGGAAAATATAACATCAGTAATATATCCTTCAACAAGTTTTATAGCATTAGTACTATGAACTCAAAGTCCCTAATATAACATTAATAGTATAGCTTAAGTTCCATTCACATAGAAGGATAAAACTAAAAGCACAAGGTGCCTAAATAATGCAATTTTTGACAATATTAATATTAGCAGTATAACATGGGTTAACAAAGCTATAATCAAAGTAAAAGCATATCACAAAAAAATCACTAACTACCTCCTAAAAAAATATCATAAATATCCATCCAGATACTAGGATTAAAATAAAAGCACATATGTTAGTTCATTCAAAAGACAACGGTATCCTTGAAGGCTATTAAGCTTGCTTTTGTGCTTGCTCTTTTTGCAGTCGCATTCTCTTTTAATTCAGTGTTCTCCAATGACTGTGGCCTTATAATTTCGGATGTTACGTCCTTCCTTGCGATAATTCCCACACCTAATTGGTTTCTTCATCAGTAACAGTTTTTGGGCTCGTCCGTTTGTCTTCATTTCAATCTCTTTGGCCTTCTAGGAGACCTTTTTTGCAATAGTCGCATTATTGTTGTTCAACAAATCATCGAGCTCAGGCATTAGGTTAATGAATGAAAAATATACCTTCAAATATGTCTTTCTTGAGTAACAGTGGTCAAGGAAATCCTCTAGCTTCAATCCATTAAATCTAATTGTAGAAACGACATGTACAGAAGGAATGCCTGTCAATCCCTATACTCTTCACGAGCAATACCTTTTTATCAATATCAACGGCATACTGTTTCTTATTGCATGTTACTTCAAATCTCTTGCCAGCTTCAGGTTCTAGAACACAATATCTAGCTTGGAGTTTTCTCTAATCTCTTCTGAATGTTGGGCGTTATTGATCTAGTCGGTGCTTTCATACCAGTCTTTTTGACATATAGACATTTCATGAGTTTCTTTCGAACCCACCTAATCATCGATATTATGGGCATCTCCCTGCATGGCAGTATGTATGCATTAAAACACTCATTGATGTTATTGACTAATACATCAATCTTAGCCATAAACCTGAAACGTGATCTGGTCCATGTATTTGGGTTGATGCGTTGTAGATATTCGTATGCCTTCCTATCTCCAGTTTGTTGCAATCTTACCATGGCACGATTACATGCGTTTTAGTTGTTGCAGTTAGTACTTGCCAAAGCAAGTCCTTATATTGTTTGCCTCTTTATTGCTATTTAAAGTTCTCGTACAAGTGCTTGAGGCAAAATCTATGCTTAGTATTTGGCAGTAACTTATTAAAAAACTAAACTAATCCCTACATGCATTAAACAAGAAGGATTAGGTGTCAAATTGGCAGGTTATATTGAGTGGTGTTATACGGAAAAGAAACAAGGTGTTATTTGTCAACCAAATGAAACAAAAAGGTATTACGTATCAAATAATTAAAGCTAATCATTTACCTTCTATTTGTCTGACATAAAGAATAGATCCTTATGATCAACCCCTCTATCCCATCAAGTAGCTTATTTAAAAACCACCTCCAACTATCTTTGTTCTCTACCTCAATAACTGCAATGGCAATTGGAAACATGTTCTCCTTTCCTCTCGCCCAAATGACTAAGAAGCTGTCCTCTAAAATGAGTTTTCAAAAAACAACTGTCGAAAGCAATTATTGGTCTGTAGCTTGTAATGAACCTTGCTCTCATTTCTTGAAAACTAACAAATATTCACTCAAATCTTGGAGGCAATTCTTTCACAATACCATCAACCATCACAAGGGGTTGTGCCTCATGACTCAGCTATACTACCAGGGTTAGTCTGTAGTATTGCCACACAATATGAATGAATCTCAAGAAAATGTTTCTCTTTATCTCTAAGTATAATCTTCATTATGGATCGATCTGCTCTATATAGTTGTTATATCCCAATCCCAAATCTAAGATTTCTCGAGACTCAAGTCCTCATTCTAGTGATTGATTCATTTGGATTATCCCTAAACTCTTCCAAGTACTTTCTGGCCAAGTACTTTGAATTGATCTGATGATTTTTTTTTCTCTTGGACAAGAGTGACTTGAGTTCCACATTTTAATGTGAAACGTGCTCTCTCCTCCAACAGTATATGCATGTACTATAAAAGGACAATCTTCGGACACCTTACATACCTCTTTAACCTTATGCCATTAATTTTTCACAAACTTATACCAACGTCTCTAGATATGTACCATTTTTTTAAAGCCCTCCTAAAATCATCAATATTTGCAAACCTTGTACCAACTGTTAAATCAAACTTATCCTCGTAAGTGTCCTAATTCAAGTTGGGGTACCTTGTACTATTTCCTTGCTCTTGACAGTCACTTCCATCTAGTGACTCTAACTCAACAGTAGTGGCAGACTCCATAAAATCTCACGTAGGTCCAACATCCTTACCTCAGCCATAGTAGCTTCGTTATGGCTATCTTCAACACCAACTTCTTCATGGCTATCTTCAACATTGGCGGCTTCCATATGGCTATCTATACACCGGTTTTCTTATAAACCTCGGCATCAGCAGTTTCCTCATGCGTATCTTTAGCAGCAACTTCTTCATGCACCTTAGTAGTGGCAGCTTCCTTATCTTTATCTTTAACAGTATCTTCTTTATACCTCTCTACAGATGCAGCTCTCACATTTTCTCATTTATATTCTATCAATAATTGCCTTCCAGGAGGGCTTACAGCTACTGCGTGTCAGATCGGAAGTTCTATTTTCCCATCATATAACTCTAGCATCATTTGGATGTCTCTACCACTGTAAATACACATTAAACCACTATGGAAGTCAAAGTCTGGTACATAGAAATACATTTTACGTGGATAAGCTATACCATGCAGATATGATTCAAATAACTTAAGTAATTTGAAGTGGCAAAAGTAGTCCATGTGAAAATCCTTTAGTGGGACTATTTCTGTGTCCCTATTATCCCTATTATATGATGTGTTATCTGCTTCAAAAAGAAAGCAACCCCAATAGTTGACTCGTACATTTTTCAATATTGACATCTTGTTGTACAACACACAATGAGAGTACATCCAGTTTAAAAAACAAGTAACATAATGATCTTATATAGAAAACAAGTAACACTTTATCAACCTATTTTACTTTAAAAAAAAAAGACTATTTTAAAGTATTAGTCTATTCACCAGTGGCAGTCGACCAATTTAAATTATGTGAACTTTGTTTTCCAAATCATATTCTCCGTACAACGTTAGTTAATAGCCTTAACCATATCTATATTTAAACGTGTTATATCATACTTATTGTATTATTTTTATATTTGTAAATATGTTGTGTTCTTTGCTACAGTATAAGCTTTCCTCTAAGATTAAGAACAGGTGTAATAGTAAACATGTGACAAGCAACAATGAAGATGTATAAGAAAACATGTGAAAAAATGCAACGTAAGCAAATGGAACCAATGGAAAATTTTGTGTTTGCTTTGTCAGACAATAACAGTAGCTTATTATGTTCTCCACATATTCTAAGAAAATTCAATCAAATAATTGACATTCCAAATTGAGAATCACCTAACAATAACTCAAGATGTTTAACTAAGAAAAAACTGACATGTTCAAAGTGAGTATCAATTGACCATGTTTTTTTATTCCCTAAACATCATTCTAATGACTAAAGAACCAGAAAAAAGTTATCTCAAGCAAAATAAAATAATTCCAGCGGAGATAGTGAGTGTTTCTTTCTATCAAGTTTAGATTCATCTTATTGCATTCTACATTATTGACTAAAAGACATGCAAGATTTGACTAAAGAACCAGAAAAAAGTTATCTCTATCAGAAAGCAAAATAAAATAATTCCAGTAGAGATAGTAGGTGTTTCTATCAGGTTTAGATTCATCTTATTGCATTCTACGTTATTGACTAAAAGACATGCGAGATTTGCATAAGACCAAACGGAAAAAGAAAAAAAAAAAAAACCCTAATTCTTGTTTTTACAACAGATTAAAATTGCCACAACTTAGAAATTGAGCCTTCGCCAGCAATTGGTCCTCTACTCTCCCAAAATGATTAAAAAATAAATCACGGGGGACACAATATTTAGATATTCGTGAATCACATGAACCCTTACTGTTCTTCCAATAAATTAAAGTAGGAAATCAATTAAAAGCATAAATTGGTGCCAAACTGGAAACAAACCTTGTCTATGTAGAAATGGAATAGATTCCAATAAAAGTCAAGCCCTACATTACGAAATAATAGGTATCTTCGACTCTCAATCGCGCGACGAGAAATCAACATATTGGGTCTGCCACAAGCAACTCAAGAGTCAATTTTTTAGTGCAAATTTTCAGCAAATTTATGAGTGATGTTCAACTACTTTCAGCTACTTTATCAGATACTAAAAGTTTTGGTTTGCAAAATTATGGTGAAATGTGTTTGGAATCGAAGCAAGACAAGTTTCTACTGCTAAGGTAAAAATGATATTTACCGAATTTTTAAACGGCATTAAACCAGTTTTGGTTAAAAAAAAAAAAGCACAAGGGAGGAAAGTAATATGTTTCAAAGCATGAGAGGGTTAACTGATTTTTGCTAAAAACACATGGGGTTTTTGAAGTATACCCTAAATCGTTAAACCAATTTTGGACACTAAACACCATAGAAGAGGAAAGTAATAATTTTTAAAGCACAACGATATTAACTAATTTTCATTAAAAACACATGGGGTTTTTTGAAGTTTACCTTAAATTTTAAAAAATGAAAAATTTTAGTTTGATTGCTTAAAATTCATGAAATAGTCTTTCTTAAATAAAAAGAAAGGAAAAAAAAATTCTAGTTTGACTTAACTGCGACAATTAATATAAGGTAAACTAAAAAAGAAAACCTTGTAGTCTAGGATTGGTAATACTAATAAAGAGCTAAGTATCAGTTTTTAAAGAAAAGAGGGGCCAGTAGATGAAAACATTTTATTTTTTCTTCAACATGATGATAATCTAAGCTCTTTTAATAGTGTTAGAAAAACATCCACTAGTGAATTTAGCTGTATTTTTATTACTACAATTCTTTTTTTGGTGGTTTTAAAGCTTTAATCTTTGTTGATACTTTGAGAAATTTGAGAGTTATGAATTATCTATAGTGAGGAAGTATAGTAGCTAAATCCATGGGAGAATTTTGAAGGAGATGTGATTCATAAACCTTAATTTTGATACATTTTTGTGTTAAGGTGGGCAAAGATGACATTTTATTTATTTTTAATGGCATTAGAATAGTTTTAGATGAAATAAGATGAAACGAAAGTACAAGGAAGGTAAGTATCATTTTTAAAAATACAAAGGACTAAATGTTACTAGCCTTAAATGACAAGGGTTTTTTGTAGTTTTCCCATTAATATATTAATATGATTAATTTGCTAAACTTATTCATTTTAAATTTTATCATTGTGAATTTGATTCTCCTTGATTTCTTAATTAAAAATTATTATATTTATACATAATATATATTTCTTTAACTTAAAAATTTTTCATTTTAATCAATGAAAAAATATCATGATATCAATTATACTGTGCCAATTGATGTTTTCCTTTTGTGACAATAATAGACTAATAATTAAAAAATTTTTGAATTATAATAATCTTTATACAAGATTAGCTATATAGTAAACTTTCTTATTTTTTAATTTTTTAAATTCTTTCAATTTTTTATGAGAATTAAATTAACAAGTCAAAATTACAATCTCATATATTGTTTTTATTTTTGCATTAATCATAGAAAATAAAATTTTCAGCTTCATCCCTAAACACACCCTAAGTTCATGTTATCAAACTCGTGACATCAAACTCAATCAATAACTTTATAAATACTATTTAAAACATTAGGTTAATATTTATTATTTATTGAATATATCTTAGACATTATTTTTTTAAAATGCTAAGTGTGATGGTTGATATATTTTCTTCATATATTTTTTGCCACAATCAGCATACATAATTTAAGGTTACTAATCCTAACAAATTAGTTATCAAAAAGTTAATGATGTTGTATCGATACAATTATGCTAGGTATCGATACCACACCTTAGGTGTCAATACCAAACCCTCATGTATCAATACTACACATGGAAATTCAAAATTTTGATAACGTGAAAGCCTCGTGATAGTGTTTAAGCACCCATATGACCCGCACATACCTTAGGTTCTTTGAGTTATCTTATCTTGGTCACAAAGGGATGAAAATTGGCTTGCGTATTCACCTGAACGACTCCTATGACACCCTGAAAATAACCTTTGATACCTCATTTTTGAATTTTTCTTTAAAGCGATCCATAGGCATTTTAGGCCTTCCTCAGAAAAAACCTTTGATTGTCCCCTAGCTTTATTTCTATTTTTTTGATTTTGTCACCTTTTACCTAACTCCTAGGATAACAAAAACTGGTCCGGACAAAATGAGGTGTCTATATTCTTCATATCAAAGTTTTGAAAAAGAAAACCTTTATCTAATGTAACAAAGCCAAATCATTTTCGCAAAGAGAATATCACCAACATATAAGATTGAAATTATGACTTTACTCCTACTGACTTTAAGATACAAACAATGATCAACAACATTTTAGTAAAACCAAATGATGTCCCAACATTGTTAAACTTTACATACCATTGGTGGGATGCTTGTTTATTCTATATATTGATCTTTCAAAGAAACCTTCAAGTAGAATCATGAATACCTTTTTTCAAGATCCTTATTTAAGTAAGTTGTTTTCACTAACATTTAATGTAACGCTCAATCAAAAATAAGCCACAAATGATATGACCATTCTTAATGAAACTTTCTTAAAAAAAAATTGGAGAGCAAGTTCTATGGTAATCAATACTTTCTTTTAAGTGAAACCTTTGACCATTAGTCTAACCTCATATCGTTTAACATTACCAAATGGCAATTCAATGAGTTACAAGACTAGATTATTGGCCATTGGTTCCATCTCTTTTATCATAGCTTTATACCAAAATGTGAAATTTTCATTATTCATGGCTAGTGAAAATGAGATCATCTTTATGTCCAATATCAAAATTATATTTATATAGGTATACAACCAAGTCATACAAATGACTAGTTTCTTACTCATTGGATTTCTTAATTCTCTATTATTTATATATTTTGTACACCTTTAATCAGAGAGATTAATGATCTATTGTAAAGGTTGTACTTGATTTGATTACTCTTTAATTAATTTTATATGTTTATTTTGAGAAACAATTAAGTCATTTACAAATGATCAATCTAATATAAATTTATTCCTCAATATCAACCTTACGAGGAAAGTCACCCCACTAAACTCATGATCTATAAGAAACTTAGCATTTTTGACTTTAACAATTCTAGTTGAATATGAGAGGCATTTAAAACCTATACCCCTTTAAGTTAATCGTATAGCCTATAACTGATAACTGTTCTTGGATCCAGTTTCCTCATTTTGGGGTTATAAGCCTTCACTTTAATTGGACAACTCAAGTTCATAAATGTCTTAAGCTGGATTCAAACTATTCCATAATTCTAAGAAAGTTTTAGAAAACAATTTGGTTGGAACTTAAATAAATACATCAATAGTAGTTTTAGTGCATTAATCCATAAACTTAGGAGAAGATGTATGATATCCAAATATCACAGTGCTTTTTTTAGCTCCCTTTTGTGGACTTATCAGTTTACTTTTTCCTCAATGTAAGCAACTTAAGTGTTAAACTCAAGGGTTTAAAGAACTCAATCATTGTCAATTCTCCTAATTTTTTATTTGAAGATGTGGCACAATCTTTATACCACAACTTTGAAGGAGTTTTCATTTATAGCACATCTTTACTACCAGAAATCATGTAAATAGTTAACAAACGTATTCTCACAATTAGGATCCAAGTTAATAATGAAAAATCCAATAGAAAAAATTCCTTTTGAAATTTCAACAATAGAATTAAAAAATTTAAATTCAAAACTTCTTTTTACCTAAGAAAATTTCTAAAATGAAAGATAAAACTCCTTTAAGGTTTAAAACAAATTTTGATTTCAAAAATGATCTTGATAGTTCTTAATGATTTCTATAGTAGATGTTCTTCCCATTTTTCTTTACTTTGCATGACTTTATGAAACCTTAAATGGTTATAAAAATATAGTTCATTGAACATAAGTCCAACCATCATGTATTATGAGGAGCATCAACAAAAGAGATCATACAAAATGAGTTTACCTTTATTTTTAAGTCATTTTTATACTTTATGCAATCTTTCCTTATGTGTCTGAGTTATAATAAGGAGCTCAAACTACAAAGTCCAAGGAGTGCTTACTAGCACAATCCCTAAAGTCTTAAACCATTTTATTGCAAAGGCAATAGTAACAAATAGAGCCATGGAATTTATACATCGGCTAAGGCTTCTAGAAAGCGATTCAATGTGCATAATTTTTAAAATCCATTTGACTAAGAAAGATTTATCAATTCTTGCCCAATTGTCAATGAAGGTAGATCTCTCTAATCAAGATTTTCAAACGATATCATCACCTATACAAAAAAGGCAGGAAATGAAGCAATGCATAAACTGCAAATAAAGGTTTGGTCGTGGAAGGGGAAAAATCTTTGGTTGGTTTACATCCCAATTTCAGTAAAGCTATTGTTGATTTTGATGTTTTGAACAAAAATTAAAAAGTGCCTATTTTAGTTTAAAAAAAAATTCATGTTTCGTAGAACACTTTAAAAAAAGGATTTTAGCAATGCTAAAAGTTGTTACAAAATATTAGGCTTCATTTAGTTCAAGAAAATATTTTCTATTTTCATTTTAAGAAAACAAACATTTTTATTTTCTATTTTTTGAAAATTACAAAACCTATTGAGTAAATAAAAATGAAAACATGTTTTAAAAAATAAAAATAGTGAAAACATGTTTGGTATCAACTTTTTAAAATATAACATGACAAATGATTACTAAATACTTAAATTAAAATATAATTTTTTGATAAAAAAGAATAATATTGCTAAATAAAACAAAGTAAAGATAATCAAATAATTGAAAATAATCAAATAAAAAATAAAACAAATTTTATTGTTAATAAAAGAAAAAATAACTAAATGTTCTTCATTATGAACAAAGAGTATTGCCTCTTAAGTAAAATTTTCAATTTGTTTATAGTTAATCCATAAAGACATAGCAATCTCTTCTCTAATTAGTGTCATTTCATCTGTTTGTAACATATTAAATGTAATATGCTCTTTGTTTGAACCATAAGAAGTTGCTTTTGTGTCATCAAATTCTTGCACATTTTTTCGTTCACCTTCTTCGAACAATTCATCCTTTTCAACTTCCAACCTAATGAAATTAATAGTATAACATACTTTCAGTCTATAACGTTGTTTTCTAAGATGATAATGAGGAATATAGCAAATATTTTTTTTAACACTATATTATGTCGTTCAATAACATTTCGAACAGAAAAATTCCTTCTTTCGCGGTGCCTACTTATAAAGTCTAATGCATGGTATCTTTGTTTAGGAATTGGTGCTAAAAATCTAAGTATGATTGGGTATCCAGCATCCACCATATAATATTTATTTAACTACAATATTAATATGGACCACTTAGAAATAAAATTATAAAGAGTAAATAAATAACGTTGACCAATTGAGTTTTATGAAAAAAATCAAGGCATACTAGCACTTGGCATTGGAAAAGAATTTTGCTCAACATAATTACTTAATATCGCATTAATAAAAGCTCTAATGTTTCATTCTAGCACTAGCATGTCATGGGAGTAGGCTACCATTATATTTTGAAAAAGGTTTTGCTTTCTATTCCTAAATAATATTTGCTTTGATGCAGAAGCCGAACAAATACTTCAATTCGATCAATAGACCTAATACAATACTTGAATAATAAAAAAATATATAACTTGTGATTCAAATTTAAAGTACAAACAAAAAATCAATACTAAAATATGTATGTCTATAAATAAATAGTATCATATTTAACATACCTTGAAATATGGGAACTAGTTAGGATTTCTAGTAATTTATGGTTAAACATCACCTTGATCTCTATGATAAATCATTTTAATTCCCAATTTACATATAACTATCAAAATCTTTTCAAACTGCATAGATATAGTTTTAGTAAACTGTTGAAATCAATTAGCTATAACCCTTTGTGTCACATTTTGACAAATTATAAGTAAAAATATTGCAACTATTTGTTCCACTAAAACCTTGTCAAAGATTTTCCATCTTCAACCTATCACAAAAATAAAAAATAAAAAAAATGTTTTTTCATGCATAACATTTCAGATGGTTGGATCCCCATCTAGAACCTCTCTTACATATGCAACAGCAATTAATATAGAAGTCTTACATGGCATTTAGGCATGTATGTCTGGAGTAATTGTAGAGTATTTTATAAGAGAAAATTGTCCGATCTCATCATCTAAATTGGATAAACTTTTTGAACTAGGACTAATACTCATTCTAATTACCTGCTTAATATAACAATAGAATATTCATTTAATTACACTCTATACATTACATAATATAATGATAAAATGCCATCACCTACTCCATACAACCAAATTATAATTTAAAAGTATTATTGCAATACATACAAGAAAAAGTATTGATAAGTAAAAAAAAAAAAAAAACTAAAGACCAAGTAAGACTATTCACCTAGTCTTTGCATCTCACATAAGATATTCCCACAAAAATTTGCTTCTATTCCTTTGATACGAACTTTTTCAATTGCTTTATTATAAGAAAATGCAAAAACACATTCCATTTTCTCCAAAAAAATCCATGTATATACCTATAGAATAAGGGACAGAAATAGAACTAACACCACATGATTTGTATCTCTTATCTTTTTCTTTAGCAGCTTTTTCTTTTGCACTCAATGTAAGTACCAATTTATCGAAAAACTATTTTCGTCGTGTCCATTTTATTTTTACCTTACTAGCTTGCCAAGCCCCAGGAATTGAATGAATACTATGTTTTTTTACCTTTTTCATACCTTCTATCTTTAGAACTATTACCACCCAAGCCAACATGGATAGAACCAGATAAAAATTCTTCTTTCAAAAGCCTATTTTCATTGGAAAAGAGTGAATCATTAGAGGATAATTATTGAAGTTTTTCAGTTGCAGTGGCTATGTTGAACATTTTGTCAAGTAACTCATAATCTTCATAACCTTATTTTTTAAACTTTTTAAAATCTATTTTTCTATGATATAATAAAGTATGCATAGAAATAATAAATGTAAATTATAATCTAAAATATCAAAGAGAAGCACAAAACTAATCTTACTTTAAAAAATGCTTACCAAATGTCACGTGACACATTAATAGTGTTGGATATTATATCCCATTTAACTCCAGTATGTCAAACTAACTCAAAAAATTAACAATGCTTTATACGTAAAAGATTGAGCTTACCTCCAATCTATAAACACCATAATCTACTCCAGTTGTATCACACAATCATTATTAACCATATATTTTTTTTTAAAGTTAGATGATTACAACTTTCCTTTCCTAACTTTTCCAATTAAAAAAAATAAATAAATGCCACCTTATTTGCTCTCGGCCAATCTTTCATATCATCAACATCTTTACCTTTCCTTCTTATCTAAAATGCTAATAAAATATTAAATTAAACTACTAGTCAATTGCATAACAAGATCAGAGTTAAAGCTTCAAATCCATATTTATTTGTATTATATATAATGTACACAAAAAATAAATAGATGGAAATAATAAAAAGAAATTAAATTGAGCTAAAAAAGTCATCGCACCAAAACAAACAAGAAACGAAAATGCCTTTATGGAGGTTCATTTTCTTTGTTTTGCTAGAGCTTAAGTAGCCCAGATACAAGAAATCTAACTAATAATATATAAACATCTATCAGATAGCTCAATCTTTATTTTATCAAGCAAAAACTTGAAAACTTGCAATTTTTACTTTAAGTTTAAGAAAAGAAAGATAAATTAACAATTCAACTTATATAAGGAAAATAAGGGAATTTTACTAATGTATGAATAGTTTAAAACCCTTGCTTTGATCTTAATAGCTTACCCAAGCATTGCCATTGTAGACACTTATTTTGTTTCGCTATTATCCAAGACATCAAAAGTCACTATTCGAGGCATCATTGAGGTTATCTAGATAAGCACAAATTAGTTATCTGTTATTCCCAGCTAAGGTAAAGTGCTTTGAAGGCCATAGGTGCATAAAATTCACATTTCATTGAATAGGTATTGGTACATAACCCTTATGTATCGATACAAGGCTTCCATGTCATCAAAATCCAAATATCCATATTTATATCGACACATGAGGCCACGTATCGATACATTTGTTTAATGTACTAATACATTAGCATTTGTATCGATACAAAGTTAAGTCATAAGTAAAACCGTGAGTTTTGGCCAAAATGTATTGATACATGAACAACTGTGCTGATTCATTCTTCAATGTATCGATACATCTGGGTAGAATTTGCTCTATGCATTAATACAAAATTCTTTCATCAATATAGACAGATAAAATTTGCCTAGTTCGTGACATTTTTTTCACCCCTTTTCACTAACATTAAAACACTAATTTGGTCACAACTTTAGCTCCAAAAATCATTTAATCTTAGACATAACCTCATAAAAATCATGTAGATTTCATTTTGGGGCTTTAAGCATTAGGTTTTAACATTTTTAGATGGATCATTAAGCTTGGTATAAGGGCATTTCATGCGATAATATGGATTAATGAAGGGCAGGCTAGACTTTACTCATTATGTCAGCTCATTCATGGTCTTCTCCTACTGCCAAGGCTATACATCAACTAATAAAATGTTGAAAGCTTGTTCTTTGGTACAATGACTTAATATGTTGTACATCATAAATGTCTAAATACCCACATTTGCTAGGTTTTTTATGGCTAAAATTAAATCCTATATAAGATCCATTATATGCTTAGACAAGGAAACTCTACATACGTTACATATTCTTGCTCTAACATAGGAAAAATCCTATTCCCGTTGCTCCTCCAAACCTTCACTAAAAACCCTTCAAAAACCTTTCATTTCACTTTTTTTCCTCTCAAAGACCCCTGTCGTTGATACTGTAACCTTCAAGCTCATTCTTGGCCACCTTTTCTTACTAATATATAGCAAAGAAATAGAAGAAAGTGAACTAAAAATGTGAAAAGTTTTCTACTTAACAATAAAGAAAAGGTTTTAAAGCTGGTAGGTATATTTCTTTTCTCTTCTATGTTCATTTTCTTTTTTTTCTCCATCATCTCATCTTAGTGAGCCATTTTCATAGAAGCCATGTCCTAACCTTAAGAATCTATGCATTTTTTGTGGCTTTGGTTATGGTAAACTTAGGATTTTGATGTTTTGCTAACCCTTTTAGCATGCTTCTCTTATGATAACAATACAAATATGTCTTGTTTGCCTTAAAATCATGTTTTAATGCTATCTTGAAAATTCTAACATGCTTTTTCTTGTTCAGATATTTCTATATCATCTTTCTTGGCATGATTTTTTATGTCATTCATAAAGCCAACATCTCCATGCATCTTTTAGTTCATTTTCTTGCATTTTTATCATCACTATCATGTCCAAAATGTCATAGTTGTTTGATTAAACATGCTTTATCTGTCTGTTGTCATGAATGTCACTTTAGTTCACTACATTTTGTCAAAGTGTTTGGTTAATGCTTGTTAAACATGAGTTTGTGAAGCTACTGTCACTGACTCCCTTTTGTCACAAACATTCAAATGTCTAAAACCCGAGTTTAGTTTAAAAAACCTATAAATCAAATTTTTCCTTGTTTAACACTAGCAGCAAAGTAACCTTAAATTTAAAAATCATTTTCAAAGCCTATAATATTTTTATGGAATTTTTTGGAATTTTTCTTTAAAGGGCATCAAACTACCTTTCTAACAATATCTTATTTGCCTTCGGATTGTTCTAAATAAGAGAGTTATGATTTTTTGAATCTTTGCTATTTGGAATCACTTGAATCAGTTATTAACATTCTATTTGCATTATTTCAAATCCTGATATGAATTTTCTAGAAATTTTGAATATTTTTCTTAAAAATAAATGAAATTTTATTTCTAAAAAGGTAATGTTTGTGATTTAATAATTCTAAATGTGTTCGAAATGACTTTTTAGAGTTTACCGCGCCCTTTTCCTCTACACATGTCGCTAGTGTTGAATCAAAGCCAAATTCAAATATTGTTCACTTCTATTTTTTTGGGATTTTTGAAATATTTTTATATCAATCCTCATCAAGTTAACCTTGCAATGGTACCTTACCGACCCCTAGAACCTTTAGATAAATCTGAAATAAAATCAAAAAGAGGGATAGCGCGATGTTGTTATTTTTTTTCCGCATTAATCAAAATTAATTGATTTTCCAAATTTCTTCTCCAAGGCATTCGAACACCTTTAAGTGGGTCTGATCAATCCTTACCGAAAAAACATATGTCAACCCCCTTAGGCTTGGATCAAGGCATAAGCATTTTTCAAACTTTATTATTCTTATTTTTATCAACTCTTGCCTTTTAAATAAAAAAAATTATCGGTTTTGTCAAGAAATGTCAAAAATATTACTTTTGTCAGGAAATAATCAATTTTCGTCAATTTAAGTTTTCAAATCTCGCTTTTTCAAAATTCGTCAAAAATCAAATTTTTTACCTAATTTTCTCTAAACTTTTCAAAATTCAAACCTGATTTTCATGCTTCAATCAACCAATGGATCCAAACACATCTAAAAAATTGTTGACTTGATTATTTCAAGATAATCGATGACAATTACGAGATACATTCCAATTATCCCTCCATTTCCCTTTTTATGTGATTTATTTTATGTGATATTATGTCATTTTTTTCATCTTACTAATACATTTCTCTTTGTGATGTTTATCTTGCATTTGTATTTTCAAATCGTTTTCAAAAATCACAAAAGCAATTTTTTTTTCAATATCCCTCCAATGCTTGACACAAAATATCCAATTTTTAAAAGTAAATCTGAAGATCATTTTTGTCAAAAATCTCTATTTTTCTTACCTCTCAGGACGCATATAGGATTAAAATTTTTTGAAAACCTAGGTTTACTATTTTATAAAAAAATTCATGTATAAAAACGGATTATATCGAAATAATGATAAGTCAAAACTGAGGAAACTAAAACTTTTAGATATAGCTAGAACATATTGACTTTGGGCATCACAAGGATATTAATACTTCTCTGCACGTAATCAACCCTCGAACCTAACCATTAAATCTCTGGATCGCATAGATCATGGAATCGATGTTTTGATTCATAACTCAAAATATTGATTTCAATCTGATCATATTTAGCCTAAATGATCAGTGGTAACTCCAAACGTTGGCCACTCTATGGTGGCTATCCAAGACTAGTTGGATGATCGATTCGTCTAACGGTCCCTCTTCATTATCAAGAGTTGAGAATATGTACTTTCTCACTCCCATCATGTCAAAAAGGAACAGTCTTAATCCAAAAGACATTTTCTCTTTGAAAAAATTATTTTTAAGTCACAAGCTTCTTTCACGAAAAGGGAGGCACATTGCCAACAGCCATTATGGATGAGTTAAGGAGGGAATGATGCCTTAACAGATATAGCAGATGTGCAGCGCACTCTTGAGGAATTATCGTCTAAACCAAAGTTGCTTTATATAGAGAATTATGGTCACATAAACTTTTTCATTTTGAGCATAGGAGCAAATAGAGACATTTATGACCGTAGATTAAGTTGTTTTAATTCCTTTTCATCTAAAGCTTCATGAACATTAAGCTGTAAGAAAAAAGTTGTTTTAATATAAGTCTTGAAATATTTAAGTTCATTTGCTATTTATAAAAATGTATGTGAATTGTGTCCAACCTTATATACCATGGTGAGCCTGCTAGCAGGCATTTTTGTTTAGATAAAGAAATTAGAAATATATATATATATATAATGGCCAATGTAAAGACTATCTTTGAATTTCATATATATGTGTTTGGACTTTAATTTTAAGTCAAATATTGCATGTTGAGTTTTTCTATTAGAAAAGATACATTTCTTCATTACTTTTGTATTTTATTTATTTAGGCATTATGTTATTAGTGTTATTATAAAATTTTAATTAATATAAGCATGTGTTTGCTAATTATTGACTTATAAAGATGTAAGTAAATTGTGTCTAACTTTTTATCTTTCTTTAGTCTAAGTTGTTTTGTTTAATTGTATGATTTAAGAAAATGTATCAAAAGATGCATTAGTTGACTTGTATTAGGGTAATTGGCGCCAATGGAATTGATTCTTATTTGTAGAATTTTTTTGTTATATTTTGAGATAACCACTTGCAAAGTTTAAGGCATTGCTAATTATCTAAAATATACAAATGTTATTTTAGTCAAAATTATAAATTTCAAAGAGACATTCTAACAAAGAGGTTCAAGGGATATATAAAAAATCATATCTATTATACATGATGAAGATTTAGCCCATTAAATTAAATAATTAAATAAGATCACAGAGTGATTAAAGAGATAAAATAAAAAATATTAGTAAATAATTATCAATGAAAAACATAAATAGTCAAACTCAAACTTTAATCCATAGTATTAAACACCAAAATTAAAATGTAAGTTTTAAAAATATAATATCTTTGATTGGAAAAGCACAAATCTTTGATTCTTTAATATATTTTGATGTTTATGAAATAACAGAATAAAAGAGGCAGAACGTATAAGTAGTTTTTAGGGTTCTGTTAAAAGGTTTTTTATGTCAAAATAGGTTATGTTAAGAGGTTTTTTTGGTGAACAATAAGAAAATAAGTTTGCTTGCTGAAGACTCAAACCTGGGTCATTCATATGTCATTTATTCCAAGAATTTTTTTAAATCCTCCATTTTTCACTTTTCAAATTCTCCCAAAACATTTCTAGTGAAAACAATGAAAACATATTTTCTTATTTTCTAATTTGGTCCTATTTTCATTTTTCAAAAAAAAAAAATTTCTATTTTTCTAACCAAACATGTTTTTCATACATTTTCTGTTTTCCAAATGAATGAAAATGAAAATGGTCTTTGTTTTTTAAAAACCAAATAGAGTCTTAATTTGTCCTTGCGAAAATCCTATCACAATGATAAAATATCATTGCCTATACCTTCATTATTAAAAGCATAAGTAACAACTTTTATCATTCAATAAGTTATTTTTAAATACGTCATTGCAATGACTTCTTGCTATGACTAAATAAAGTGTATTTAAAGTTTGTTTTACTAACCATAAAATTGGTTGCTTAATGATTTACATAACGAAAATATTTTGGTTACTAAACCTTTTAAGGAACAAAAATATTTTGGCCACAAATATTTTCCATAATATCATTTTAGTTTCCAAAACATTTACATAACAATATATTATGGTTTTGCAAACAAATTTTTATTTAGTTGCATATGAAACTATGTCATAACTAAATATTATTCTGTAAACTTTGTTTTTATCAATAATACATTTTGGTTGCCAAAACTTTTATGCAACTATTTATTGTGGTTTTTAAATTTTATTTTTGCAACATGATTTTATTTCACTGCACATAACAGTACAAAACGACTAAATGTTATAACATAAACTTTTATTTTTGTTGTCAAAACTTTAACATAACTATATTGTTTTGGTTGGCATATTTTTGTAACGACATTATTATGATTGATAAATAATATTTTGCAACAAAAGTAGTTTATTTGTGTATTGTATTTCGCAAGGACAAGACATCATTTTCTTGATATTATTTTAGCAACCATATATTTGGTTGAGAAATAAAACAAAATCATCAATAAAATAAATATGATTCTTATTTCATTAATAAAAATAATAATAAATCTTTGTATATTTCTGTATTACTAGCTTATTTAAATTGACATGTAAATATAACATATTTTATATTTTACATTGTGTTGATCAAACCTTCATAGAGTTCTCTTAAAGAAAACAAAAAGAAAAAAAGAAAAATATTATCTGAATTATAAAAGATAGATTATACTTGACCATCCAAGTGAAATGATGCATTGAACATTAGACGAAACAAAATAATAACATGGTTCTACTTCAATTACTTCCAAAAGGTACTTACATTGGTTAAATTTAAGTCTAAAAATATCAAGTCACGTACAAGCATAATTTTGAAAATCATATAGGATTCAACTTAATAAGGTTTAGGATGAACTAAAACGCTTTAGGTTACTCGCAATTTCTACAAGCATATGAAGAGCATAAATATGGACTAACATAGAATAAAAAATTATTGAAAGCCTATGTTATTATGTTTTTTAATTTTTCAAAAAACATCATTAAAAATAACAAAAAGTTAAAAATATTTTAATTAAAAATTTCAAAATGCTTTTTCTTTGATTTTTGACTATATTCTTTTTCATTTTATAAAAAAATATTTTCTTATTTTTGAACCAATCGTGTTTATTTCCCCACCTATTTTTCTACCTTTTTATGAAAATGACAACAGAAGGTAGTTTTGGTTATTTAAACCAAACAATAACTAGATCTTTAAATTGAAACTTAAGCTCTAATTTTTTTATAATAATATAATTTCATAGGTATTCAAAGAGCATGAACTCTTATGTGAGCAGCACTTGTCTAACTTGTTATAATTTGTTATATTTTGTAGGAAAATATAAAAACTAAATCTTAGTAATCCTATTTTCCAAGACTTCCAAACTTTTATTGAAAATAAATCCTCTCTCACCAAGGATCGATTTTTTTCTCATATATTGCTTATTTAGTCGAAAAAGCAAAAAATGATTGATCCCTAGAAAAGGAATGTGCATGGTGCATTAAAGTTTAACTTATGAAATCCTAATGGAGTACTAAATATTGAGGATGAATATATGGGCCAACAAGATACTGTGCTCTATTTTATTTTATTTTTTTGCTCTAATAGTTTTTTAGGATTATTTGTAATTTTCTTACAATCTTTTTTTCTACCTATACCCTATAGCCCCATTTAAATCTAGAATAATGACTTCTTGATACATGAAGTTGTTTGTTCTTAAAGGTGTAAAATGGGTGAATTATCAAGTATATGGTAGGACTGCTTTCATAAAACTAATTAAATGCAAAAAATTATGAAAGTATACCATGTGAGAAGCTGAAATTATGTTTGAATATGCATTATTTTGATTGGAATGTGTCGTGTTAATATTGACTTAAATCAAACCATAAATATTTAGGCAAGATTTTTTTTAAAATTCTTTAAACTATTGACTATTTTATACACAATTATTTTCTCTAATTACTTTTTGAAGGATTATGAGTAATAATTCTTAGTATATTTCAGTTTTTCTCATGTTTGCAATATTTGTTGGTGTTGACCTAGTAAACTTTCACGAGACTAAATTTGTCCGTTAAGGACACCTAGAGGTTTAAAGGTTTGTGTCATACGTTAAATGCCATCGTGTTTTCCTATGAAAATAGATAAAATTAGGTTTTCTTACTTTGTTCTTCTTTCTTTTTTTTTTTGCTTGAATTCTAGAAAAAAGTAAGTGTAGAGTATTTGATAAGTTTGTAAATTACACATTTTATGCTCTTTCTATTCTTAGTTTTTGTTATATTTTCTATATTTATTTTGGTTTCTTATGTTTGTCTTTGAATTTCATATTTATTTAAGAGATTGAAGCAAAAACATGTCAATGAGGGTGTTAATGAACTTATAAAATTATAATCTCACAATGGAAAAAAAATTGAGTCAAAAATATCAAATTCTTTGGTAAAAGCTTGATTCTTGCGGTTCAAGAAATAGGAAAATTTGATCTCTTGAGCTTATTTCCTAGAAAAAAAATGCCTTTAGGGATTTTATTCAAAGAAACTTTTTTTTTTTTTTGGTCTTTTGAAGTTGATTCTTAAATCTTTCCATCAATATATTACTTACCCAAAAAGCATAAGATTTGGTCAACCAAAGCTACTAAGAAAGTGACGGCTAGATTTCCTACCTTGATTGAGATTCTCCTACTTTACCTATTGTTCTTCTTCAAATACTATAAATAGAGATTAAATTTTGGCATTCAAGGGTAAGCAAAAGGTAATTAAGAGGAGGCTGAGAAAACAAGAGAACGAAGAGAAGACTAAACAGTAGAGAAAAAGATTACAACCAGGCAATTAACTGAGTTTCTTTTTTCTCTTTTTGTTTTCCTTTCTTTCATTCTTACTTGATTTCTTTTGAAAATGTTATTAAACACATCAAGCACGTGTAACTAAGTCTTTTTGTGGTTAAGGTTGATGTCAAATCCCTAGACATGATTCTTAGTTAATAAATTTTAGAATGTTTTTCAACTATATTTTGAATTTGTTATATTCTAATAATTGCATGCTAGGAATTATTATCCTGTTTACTTAGATGTGCAATTAAATGAATATTATAGTTATTTGATTGCTAGTTTCATGTTTTGAACCATACTTGTCAAGATTCCTAAACGTAAATAGCAAACTGTCATCAAGGATCGTGGATATCTTCGTTTGATATAATGTAGAACATGACTCAAATAAAATAGATCGAGCTTGTGTTTATTGATTGATATAATCTATCTTTCTAGATCAAATGCTTTCATTAAACTAGATTTAAATTGCTTTTTTCTAAGTCGTTCAATGGAAAGATATTGGGTAAAAAGCACTTGCTCTAGTAAGGAAAGATCAGGACAATCAAGCTTATAACTGTCTTAAGGTTATTGTTTTCAAAAGAGAGAGTGAAAGATAATTTGATTATTAGCTATATTTCATGTTTAGAGGTGGCGAATGATTCCTTAACTATACTTTTCATCATTGTTGTTACTTCTTAGATATAAAATTTCATTTTCTTAAATCTTAATTTTACTTTTATGTTTTCTTATTTTATTTGCATCTCAATACAATTAAACCTCCATCAAAGTTTAGTTTATATCTTTTGTGAAGTCTTTTTAATATGTTTGGCCAAATTAAATCAAAATTTTGCATTAATAACATATAATTATGAACAATCTTTTTGGATATAACCCTTACTACTATACACAATAACAACTAAAGTTTAATGAAAAGTTTAATTGATACATTATTTATTGTATCAATTGATTAGCAATCCCACAAGGTGCATTTGGATTTACATGGAGTAGAAGGTGAAAAAGCTACGAACCCTTCCTAGAGGGGTAGGGATATAATGTTTTCACTAAACCCCAGCTCAAGGAAAAATCCTTTTTTTTACTCCATTTTTTAATTTTATTTCATTTGTAAATAATATTATTAATTTTTTTAATATAAATATAAATTTTATAATTTTAATTATTATTAACATTTTAATTATTATAATTTATATTTTGTTATTTAATATAATTTTAATAATTTTAATTATTTATTAAGTATATATATTTTGATCGAATGTCTTTAATAATTATTTTCTTTTCTCACTTTAATTTACCTTATTGTCACTATTGTTTTGAATTAAAATATATATTTAACTATTGATTTTAAATATCTCATTGTTATCTAATATTTTCCTATAATAACTAATCTTATTAACATGTTTGTTTTTAATCTTATCGAAATTAATTTTATTTTTCATCCAAATGAAGCTAGAGTTTTTCCATTAACAACTTTTATTGTATATAATATACAAAATAAAATATAAAGAAAATATATTCACAACAACAGTTTTCTAGAATAAAATAATAAAAAATAAAAGATATAAAGAAAATCAATAAATAAAGTAAAAAGGAAATGCTCCATATTTCACAGGGCCAACCGATACCCGGTTTCCAATGCCCGAAATCAAAATCGAAACCCCATATCTAATTAAAATCCAAAAATAAATTGGACCCAAAATTCATATAGCGATATTATAAAATGTATTTGATTCAAATTAAATATCTTGAAAAAAATTTTCACAATTAAACACAAATTATCACTCTAAATAAAATTGAGTGTTTACAAACAGTATAGTCATAAATATAGAATTAAGTAGTTAAAAAAAAAATTTTAAAGCTCATCACTTGGAAAAAAAATAAATAAATAAATAAAATAAATAAAAGCTAACGAAGCGTAATTTAAAATATATTTTTATTAATTTAATCAAATCTTTTATATTTTTATTAATTTACTAAAATCTCAATTTTAAAATAAATTAAGATTGAATAAATATTTTATTCCTAATTAAATCGATATGAGTAATCAATTCAGTCTAGAGTTTTTTTTTTTTTTTGAAGTGGTTACTTTGTAGTACTGAAGTCTTAATTATTGAAGCATAATCTGCGCCTTTTTTTGGGTTGTTAATTTTGGTTCACTAAAGTTTATGAATAGTAGATGCAGGGCAATTATTGACGTAGCTGGAATCGAGGTGAATTAAATCTGCAATATTGAAACTGGAAAAAAAAAAAATGGTGGTGAAATGAAATATGGTTACAGATGGGCGGCATGGCAAGTGTTTTCAATATAAATGCATGTAATGACAAAATTTGACAGTTTTATTTTACATGGAAGGGAAAGAAAAGAAAGGAAAAGAAAAGAAAGTGACGCCGACTCGTAATTAAGACTTTTTCCCCCTTCCATTGGCCTCTTCTGAAAGATCACATGGCATGGCAGAGATGAAAAATGTTCATCAATTAAAAACTTTTACGACTAATATATAAATGTTGGCACAACGGAAATGTTTTACACGCAATCAGAAGTTGAGGTAGGAATTAATAATAATAATAATAATAATAATTAAATTGTATTCTCAAGTGCATGAACAAGAGGTCAAAGAATGAAAAATAAACGAAAATTTCTTGATGCTAATTTTATTTGGAATATTATTATGTATTTAATTTGTAGGATTTTAATGGTTAATAAAAATTTATATGTAAGCAACTGATTTGTATTAAAAGAATTACTAATTGCATTGCTAGTTTGATAATGAAACCTTCCTTGTTGGAATAAAAATTACTAATGAAAGGCTTAAAAACTTTGGTGGTGTTGTCATATTTGATTTTTGTTGCACGAAAAACTTGAAAATGGTGGGGGTTGAGAGTGAGAGTTGGTGGGTTTTTCATTTTGCAGATTGCACATGGAGCCACAAAAAAAAAAGCCATTTAACTTGATTCAGTAATAATGATAGTATACAAAATATTTCAACATAATTGTCATTGGCATATGCAAATTGTAACATGTTTCCACATTCCCATCATTTCTTGAATGCCCATTGCCCTATCAATCAAATGCCCTATGTTATTTTTTATATAGTAAAATTTTAGTGCCAATTATGTTTACATAGTTGGTTCGGGTAGGATAGAGACAGAGGTGGGCTACCCAAAAGCTAGGTGGGCCATCAATATTTGATCCAACACTTTAATTGTGGAATCAGCAGCTTATACAGTTAACTCTATATTAATATTGAATTTTGTCGTTTTAGTTTTGTTCTATTGAATTTTATCATTAAGTTTTAATTTATTATATTTTTTTTACTAAAATTTGATTTTGATGATTTTAAAATAAAATTTGATAAAAATTTATTTTTTTAAATTATTATTTTTAACAATTTATAACAAGAAATATATTTAGTATAAATTTTATTTTATTAAAATATTAAATAAATAAAAAAGCTTACACATAATTTTTATTTCATAAAAACTAATTAACCAAAGCTGAAAATTTTCTCTTTTTTTTCTTGTCTTTTTTTTTTCTTTTAATTCTTCAAGCTGTTAGTGAGGGGTAATGGCATTAGTAAATACTAATGTTTTGCAATCAAATTTGATCATCCAACTCCAAATCCTTCATATCATTTTTAACAATGTTATTTTCTTAAATGTTTATTATTATTTTTTTATAGGTTGGTAAGTTTTAAAATTCAACATGATCAAAATATTTCATGATGTATTTTGTTTGTGTCAAGTTAAAAATAATTAAAAAAAACGTGGCAAGAAAGAAAAATGAAAAATATTTCATAAATATTCTATATGTATCAAATTAAAAACTGAAAAGAAATAAAAATGACATAAAAAAGCAAATAAAGAAATGAAAAAAAGTTTTAAAAAATAAGAATATTGAAGGGATATGTAAGATTTTATTTCTATTTAAGCTTTTTATTTTTAAATATTTTTATTAATAAATTTACTATTTTTTAATTATTAAAAAAATTATCTTCAATAAATTTTTTATGTTAAATTTTATTTTAAAATCATTAAAAGTTAAAATTTAAAATTTAATGACAAAGTTAAATCAATTTCAAATAACAAAACAAAATTAAATATTACAAATAAGCAACAAATTTACCATTAAATACGGCTTATATTCGATCCTCTAATACCCTGCCACCGAATGACAAGGAAATTGACCAATTATTAAGTTATATACTGTCCGGCCTTTTACCTTTCAAGTAAGTCCCCGTCGTTACAGTATTAATAATATTCCTCCTAGACTCACACTTCTTTACATTTAAGTTTTTCTTGGCGGAGTCTCTCAAAAAAAAAAAAAAAAAAAAAAAAACCCTTGGCCGAGCGATTAAAAAAATTAAAGAATTGTATATAGAGAAAATTAAGTCTGAAACATAATTATTTTTTAAAAGTGTTATGTTTATTTCTTAATTTCTTTAAAAAACTAAGCTTAATAATAATTAAAAAATATTTATCATATTATTTTAAAACACTATTAAATTTTTTATATATTTTTAAAAAATATATAACTATTTTTCACCTCAAAAGAAAATTTCTTTTATTATTTTTCTTTTAAATTTTGACATCGTTTATATCAAATATTTTTTTATATATTATTAATTTATTTAAAACCCTTTTAATCTTTATTTAATCAATTCATTTAAAAAAATATTAAGTTTTTAAATTTTTTAAATTTTTAATTTTTAAAAATCTATTTACGATATTATGTCAATCAAGCTAATATATTCAGTATATCAAACGTTGACTTTACGCCTATTGGGCCTTTTTTCCCCCTAGATAGTGTAGTTCTTTGTATTTTGATTCTATCATTTCCTTCAGGAATTTAAACCTGCAGTATATCTTAACAGTAAGTCCAGAAAATTGTGATCTTGCATTTTTTAAACTATCATTAGTAATAGTCTAATAGCAAACCTGTTAGTAGTTGCATTTATATTATTTTTTGAGTTATAATTATACTCAAAATTTTATATATTTAAATAAAATTTATAATATTAATAATTTATAATATATAAATTTTAATAATTTATATATTTATATAATATTTATATTATTTTTATATTATATCATATTTTAATTATTTTTTATCATATAATTATAATGTTTTTAAATAAAATGACGGTATTTTTTGCATAATGAATACAGTACTGGTATTGTTATTAAGAAAATATATGAGAAATTGATTCTGATTTGGTGTAGAGTAGGACGTAATTAAGGGCAAAATTGGTCACTTCACTTGCTGCTTTTTTTTCCAACATTGATAATGAGAAACCGGTAAATAAAATATTTTTTTTACATCAATTGAAAAATTAATCAATAAAGTATTAAAATATAAAATATTTTTATTAAATTATTTTTAAATAGTAATTCAAGATTTAATATAAAATATAATTGAAGATTTTTATTTTTTATTATTTGTAAATGATAAATTTAGATTTAATATAAAATATTTTTATTTTTTATTAATTTTTAAATATTAACTCAAGATTAATAAAAATAATTTTTAATATTTTATTATTTGTAAATATTATTTTAATATATATAATTTTGATACATAATTTATATATTTATATATATAATTTATATATTTTTATATATATGGGAAAGATTGGTTTGACTAAGATCGTAGAGAAGAACAACAGTAAAAAAATAAAATTAAGAGTAAAAAAGTAATTATAATTTTTATTAATAGTTTTAATAATTATTATTTTTTTTGTAAAATTATTTTTTGGTTTTGTTTTTTTTTTCATAATTACTATTTTTTTTTTGAAATTCTTCCAAAAATTTATATAATTATATGTTGAGAAATTACATTCAATTTAATCAAATGATAATTTTTTATCTAAATATTAAAAAATTATAATTTAATTAAATAATTTTTTAATTAAATTTTATAATTTTTATTCCATATTTAAAAATTAACATTCTCAATAAATTTTTAATACTATTTTAATAAAAAAAATCCTCAGCCAAACCCTTCCAGAAAAAAAAAAAAAAGAAAAAAGAAAAAAATGCAAAATTAAAAACAAAAAATACAAAACCCCTTCAGATATTTATATATCAAACTAACAACTATCGAAAACTACAATCACAACTCCAAAGTTTAAACCATTTCTCTTTCTCGCCTTCTACCCCTCTCTCTATCCCACGGCACGCACACGCGCGCCCTTTTTTTTTTTAAAAAAAAAAAAAAAAAAACTCCGCCACTTTGTTTCGTCGAGATTACTAAATCAACGGCGTATATGGAGAGAGAATGTCAAAGCAACAACGGCTACAATTGCCGTCATCTTTAGTTTCATCAAAACCACTGCCGATATGTCGGTATCATGTTCCGATCGCTTCACGGACTTACTCTGCGGTGAGGATTCTGACGAGGTATTCTCCGGCGATTCGCCGGCATGCTCGTCCGAGCTGGACTTTCCAGCGTCGTCCATCGAGGAATCCTCCATCGCTGGCTTTATTGAAGATGAAAGTAAGTTCGTCCCCGGAGGCGATTACTTAGCTCGGTTTCAGTCTCAGTCTCTTGACGCATCGGCTCGGGAAGAATCTGTTGCGTGGATACTTAAAGTAAATTATAACTGACTAAACTGTACCTCACTATCTCCGTTCTTTGATATCGGCGCCCGTTACCTAAGCTCTCACAGTTTTACTAAAGTCGCTTGGAATTTTACACTTCCAAAATCAAAAGTAAAGAGATCTAATAACAGCCGTTCGATGAATGGAGATTAAATCATCAATTGGCGGCTACTACTAATAACTTTTTCCATTTTCCTTTTCTTTTTCCCAATAATGCTCTAATATTTCCTTTTTGTTTGTTTTGCAGGTACAAGCATTCTATAATTTCCAGCCTGTCACGGCATATCTTTCCGTTAACTACCTGGATCGGTTTCTGTATTCTGGCCGATTGCCGGTGAGCTTTGTTTCCTTCACAGTTTAATAAAACTTACAGTGAAGTATTATTAGCTGGATAATGACATTATGTTGGCGGAATTTGAGTGATAAAATTTTTTTGACAAGTTGGTGTAGTTATGTTTTACTTTTCAACGCCGATGACCGTAAGTCAGTAATAAATAAAAAGAGTAAGACTTTTTTGTTTGTTTGTTGAATCTAAAGGTTACTTGCCTTTGCATTAACTACACAGCGAGACTTTTCTTCAAGTGTATTTATTAAGCTTTTTTTTTTTTTTTACTTATGCAGAACTATTTCCTTTGTGATTGTAATCTTCTTTCAATAAAGCTTTACTAGTAGCATTATTCTTGTTTTTTGTTATAGATGGTCGGTGCTTTCCCTTTTAATGACCTCACTGCACAGTTAATGTGCATAGAATTCACTTTAATATTTCCCACAAAAAGTTCATATTCATTATTGGATTTTTTTTTATTAATGGGATGATGATTTATGGTTATTAACAATGAGATGGTTTTGTTTTGTTTTTTTTTTTTTTTTAATTCTATTATTCAGCAAACTAGTGGGTGGCCATTGCAACTTTTATCTGTTGCTTGCTTGTCTTTGGCGGCCAAGATGGAGGAACCTCTTGTTCCATCTCTTTTAGATCTTCAGGTTTATATCTTTTTTAATAAAATTTTCCTGGGTTACTTTTTTTTTTCCATTAACCATTAATTAGTGTAATTTCAACATAATGCTTGTATATATATGCAGGTTGAGGGTGCCAAATATTTTTTTGAACCTAAAACAATTCGCAGAATGGAACTGCTTGTTCTCACGGTTTTGGATTGGAGGCTGCGATCGGTAACGCCATTCAGTTTTATCGATTTCTTTGCATGCAAGCTCAATCCAACAGGAACATTTTTTGAGTTTCTGATTTCAAGCGCAACAGATATCATTTTATCCAATATCAAAGGTATCATGACTATTATAGATGCAAATAAATTTAATTCTCTTTCTGTAGGTTGATATAAATACATGCATATATAAGCAGAATTCGTATGCGTAAACATACTCATACATATACATATATGAACATAAAAACGCTTTATAATAATCGGTTGAAATAAAAAACTTGTTTGCTATTGTGAACAGATGCCAGCTTTGTAGAGTATCGGCCATCAAGCATTGCTGCCGCAGCGATACTTTGTGCAGCCAATGATATTCCAAACTTGTCTCTTGTTAATCCTGAACATCCTGAGTCATGGTGTAATGGACTAAGCAGAGTAAGCTCAACTAATGTGTATATGTAAACAATTAATTAGTTTAACACAAGAAACTAGTACACATGCCAACTCGGAAAACATCCCAATTTTTTTGCAGGAAAAAATCCTTAGCTGCTACCGGTTAATGCAAGAACTCGTGCTTGACAATGCCAGGAGGAAACCTCCAAAGATTTTACCACAGCTTCGAGTAACAATCAGGGCCAGAAAGAGGTCCAGTGACTCATCATCTTCATCTTCCTCATCACATTCTTATAAAAGGAGAAAATTAAATAACTGCTTGTGGGTAGATGATGACAAAGGAAACTCTGAGTAAGGGGGAATGAAATAATAAAGAAAAAATAAAAGAAAAACGGTGGCCCAAGTTTGTCTAGAAACCTAAATATTTTTTTTTGGAGGGTTCTGCGAGTAAATTGACCTGGGTGATGTAGATTATTTAGTATATATAAGTTGTATGTATGTATGAAAAGTTTGGTGAGTTTGGAGATTTATTATTATTATTATTTTTTGTTGGTGGGCAATGCCATTGATTAATGGTTTTGAAGATTCCCAAGGGAGTGGGGGATTTGCTACATAATATTATTGTGTGAGAAAGTTAGGGAAAAACGGGAAAAAAAATCATGTTTGGGAGTGATTAGGTGTGAAAGAAGTGGGGTTAAGGAATTGAATTTAAAAGCCTGCATTAATTATTGAATGAAGGGGGGAGAGATGGCTGGCGGGTCCCCTAGTCGCAGGGAGGTTAGAGCAGAGGAGCTGAGAAAATTAGGAGAGATTAAGCTGTGTTCATCGAGATGGATCTACCAAGTCAAGCTTCACGTCTAAGGCCACTCTCATTTTGCTTCAACATCAACGCACAAATATAAATATAGAAAGGATCAATAAATAAGGCTCCTTTTTTTATAAACTCTTTTTTTGAGTGATTTGTGTGCACTCGCATTTGGCATGTGAGGCATGCACGTGTTATGTGTTTTTTTTGGCGGGAAATGCCTCTTCTTCTTCTTACAGAACTTTGCCGAATGGTGTTCATGCGTGTGATGTTGTGACACGTGTGCATACTTTGTTTTTTGGCTCTTAATTTTTTTTTTTTCATTTTTTATATCCCATAGGAGAAAAAGGAAACTCTTTCATGGCCAGCGTTTGGCCTAACACATATGAAGGTCTTTGGGGCCTTTCAAGCGTGTTTTATGTATTTGATTCGTGAATAAATTAATAATAAAATAATTTAGTTATATAAAGTAGCTCTGTTTTCTTTCATTCCATATATCTTCTCTTTTGCTCTGTGCACAGCATGTGATTGACAATACGTAATTTGTAGCTTTGCCGTTGGTTTTATTGTTTACTGTATCCGAAGAAAATGAATGACTGAAATTTTGTGGAGTCATCGCTCAGTGAAGGGACTAGGACTTGGACCCGCAGGGAATAAAGACTATTCATTCATGAGCATGACCCCTTAGCAATTCCCCCTCATGATCGCCCCATGGCTGGCTGGTTGGTTTCCTCTCTTCCATCTTTAAATATCTGTCGACTGATCTCTACTCGCATCTCAACTGATCCAACTCGATTTATTTAAGTTTCATTTGGACGGTAAGTGGAAATCCTTTCTGCCGACCATCCAAATGAAACCTTAAATAGCCTATATCTCCAACAGTGATCTCTTAACTACTCAGTACAGCTAGAAAAAGTTCCTTGGATATCTTAATTATCTCCTCTCAAAATACGGTTAGAAGCTACTTTACATCAGTGATAAAAAAAAGACCAATAAATGGAGGTGGCGGTAGAGTGAGATGGACATTGTGGGAGAAAGCCAAGACTTGAAATCAATTTCCTTTTCATCTACAATTACACAGATACAAGTTTTCTTGTGACATTACAAACAGAAAAAGTCCATCAAGGAATTTGTCATTTTGCCCTCGATCCCCGACATAGGGTATATATATTATCTTTGCATTGCATGTGGTAACATTACAGAATGGCATTGGCCCTTTAAAAATGAGTGCGTAAAAGGTAACCATGCATTTTTTGGGCAACTCCACCAACGGTGGTGCAAATTGTAAACCTTGGCAACTTCACTCCTCCTAACACGTGGTGTCTCAGCATGCTCCCCCCCCCCCCCCCCACGGTGAAAGGAAATCCGATGCAAGGTGACAATTCTTCGTCAGTACAATTTTGTCCAACTCTTTCGGATCTCTTCTCAATTAACTTGGAATATCCGTATATATTCTTCCCCACTGATGTAGGGGATCGATGTCAGGACCACAAGGAACACCTCATGTAAATTCAGGAATTTTAGTCTTGACATCGAGGAACAGTATAAGTCTTTATTTAATTGCTCTAATCAATTACTAGTATAATTATGCAAGAATGGTCCTCGATCTCCTAGCTCGCAAGCTTTACTAAAGGTTACGTGGAATCCCTCAATCAAACGTGTCAGAATCCACCTTAATGATCATGAATCCCTTTTATATATGAGAATAGAATACTCTGTATGTAGGGGAGGGGAGCGACTCTGTCAGTCATTCCCTCGTTAGGTGGCATGAAGATTTAGACTACATCAACCCACGAAAGACGCCCATCTTCCCAGCTCACATTAAAACTATATCCGGGCAATGAATAAAAAATCACATTAGCTTTTCAGAGTCAAATCGATAATGTTTTTAGATTATCAAATTAATCAATTTAATTAAATTATTTAATTAAAAATAAATTAAATATAGTTTTTATGTCGAAAAAATATAAATATAATAATTAATTAATAAAATATATATTTAATAATATAATATAATATTTAAAATATATTTAAATGGTTAAAGATATTTAAATATCATTCTTTATAATTATTTTAATAAAATTAATAAAAAAATAAATTTTATTATTTTAATTTTATTATTTATTAATTGAATCAGTTTTTCACCACTTTTTAAAATCACAAGTGATTGGAATATACCGGATGGAACAATCATCAAATTTCCGTTCAACGCCGAGTGGAGGTCTCTTTCAGCGATTAGTAACTAATCATAGTTATATAACTAATCCACAACAGCCCAACCATGGAGGTTATATAACTAATCACAAGGGAGTTGGATTGATCTACAGCTTCGGATTTAACTAAAAAGCATTAAATGGGACAGACAACAGGCCGAGGTGTTGGAATGCAATGACTTAATTATTGGCTAAAACAATTTCCAACTTTTGAAAAGATAATCAAAGAAAAAGTAATTTCATGAAGTACGTGTCTTCGCATGAGATATTTTCCTTAATAAAACACTTGATTAATAGATGGTAGATATCATAATGACAATGGAATGCAAAGAGCTAAGTTTTGAAAACAATTACGTCGTATTGAGCATTAAATTTAAAATTTGAATCATTCGTATAATTTAATAGATTCAATTCATAAAAGTTAAATTTTAAATAATATTTTTATAAATTTCATTTAATTTAATTCTAATTATTATTTAATAAAAAATATTTTTATTTAAATTTAATTATATAACATATAAAAATAATATTTTAATAATAATATAAATAATAAAATAAATTTTTAACTTGATCTAACTTAAATTTTGATAAAAATTAAAAAATTTCAAATCATGACCCTTCCATAGATAAATCTATTCATGAACATATCACATGCATTATTCAATATTAATACCAATTCAACTACAATGTAAATGCTTTACATTTTACTTTTTTTTTTTTTTAAACCGATTGAATATTCAAAAATGAAGTAGTAAGATTTTAAGTATCAGTGAAATTACATCTTTTATTACCATCATTGTCTTTAAAAAAAAAAAAAAACTCACAAACATTAAAACAATTAGTGTGTTTTTTTTATCAATTATATATACATATATAGATGTAACAAGGCATGATGGGGTGGAGCGTCTAAACATAACTATCAACTTTGGGGCTTTGATAAGGACGTGACGTTTGGTGCTGGTTATAAAAAGAGTGTGCTTTTAACGGACGGAACGACAGCGGACTTGGATTTTGTCAGCAACAACTTCCCGTTTGTATTCTATTCATTCCCCAACCCATCATAAACACCAAATGATGCCATACGAAAGTTTGGGTTTTTCACCATAATTAGAGATGTCAAACCAGTGACGTGATCATAAACTACTTGAATTTAGTTTAATCCATATAAAAAATTTTAAATTTGATTTGATTAAATTTATTTTAAATTTTATTAATTTAAGTTAATAAATAAGTTAAATTTGAATATATAAATATTTGACGTGACTCGTAAATATATTTAAATTTTTTTTGTTTTACTTTGATTATTTTTAATTAGCGATGACAATTTATAATTTAATTTCAAATTCGAATGTAAATAATCGAGTATGAGAATTGAATTTTTTTAAATAAATGAGTTACATTAATCATACAAATTGAAGTAATTTACATTTTATCATAAATCAAAAATCAAACAATACGGTAATCCCGTCAAACTCAAATCAAATTTTCAATAGTAAGAACAAAATCAAACCCCAACTCAAGCTTCACACTCTATGGACACAGGTAGTTCCACTGCTCCCTTACTGAATTCAAGTATAATGTCATTTGCATTTAAAGAGCAGATGCGAAGAGCCGTTACAATCAGATTAACCGCTAAGAAATCTGTTTAACAAGGCTCTACACCAATCAAAAGCTTACACGTCTCCCTAAGCCATAAGAGAGGAGGTATCCGAAGTCTAGATTGCAAATGGTTTTTTGTTTTTTTGTTTTTACGTATAACGCAGTTATATTTAAGAAATATCTATTTATTATAAATAGAATACATAATATTATTTTAATAAAAATAAATTATTTTTATTTATTTTAATTTATTGATAGTATAAAAAATATAATATCAATACATTAAATATGAACTTTTATTTTATTAATGTGAACCAACTGCAAGTGAGTTTTTTTTTTTTTTTTTTTTTTTTCTCTTTTGAGCTCAAGGGCCAAAGGGGGCAGAGGGCCGGAGGTCCCCCAACGTGTGCGTTTCTTCCTTATCTTTTAACTGAAAAAACACGAATGCCCACTCTTTTTTATCTAAAAATGATCTTTAAAGCGAGGAATCCTAAGTCTAAGACCAAAAGCCAAAATTTCTTTTCACCTCCCATTGAAAAGTGAGAGTAGGGGTTTAGGGGTGTGTAGGGCTCAGAATCAAGCTATTTACCAACTCTATATATATGTTTATATTTTACTCGGGCAATTTCGACTTTAGGATCATGGTAATGACAAAATTGGAGGACCCCTAAAGTTGTGCTTTTGAAAGATGATTTTTTGCTGTAAAACAAGCTCGTGGGGCTCTCAGTAAAAGTTCTCTGTGTTGGCCCCATATGCTAAAGAGTTCAAAAGCTAGAATGATACGCTGAATTTCTCAGATATGGTTTTTGATTTAATGCTGATTACAAGATATTGCCAATTTTTCTTCACTCCATTGGTTACCCTTTTTTTTTTAAAAAAAAAAAAAAAAAGTCTCCATCGAAGCTTACGGTTGCTGAGCTAAAGAAAAGACAAGGAAGTCTGCATATGAAATCTTGATCATGTATTTATAAATTTACATCTCAATATACCTGGAAGGAAAACCATGTTTTGTCTTTTTAATTTTTTGAAACATGGACCGCCTATATAATCCATTTTGCAGTTTCATTCAGTACTTGATCTGTACTCTGACTCATCTGTATAATGAATATACTGTAATAATTTAGTTCACATAGAATTATAGGGTCGGATATGAATGAATCAAGTGAAATTGATTTTTGTGTGGGTGGCATGGCATGGCATTGTCTTTGTAGACTGTAGAGTAAAAGCTATAAAAGGATTGTTCTTTTTTGGCAGAGGGAGGCCTGTTTTTTTGGCTTTCCAACTCACAACATACTCTCTTTGGATGCCATTAAAAGAAAGCTGAAAGGGCGAAGGATGGTTAATTGTGGTGGCTACTCTCGAGGGAGCGTGGGTACTAGTCGTCGTCTTGTTCTTTATTTTTTTCCTTTGTCGTAGTGCCTGGACCTCCATTTGCAAGAGTGGAGACAAAAGAGTCTTCTATTTAATCATCAACACTCAAGAACCTCCTCGGTCCTTTCCATCTTAATCAGAATCACGCATTCACCCTATATATATTATACATTTTGTTCATATGTCATTAAAGGCGTTTTAGCTCAAGACATAAAAAAAAAAAAAAAAAAAAAGTCGTAGAAACTGAGAGAGACATGTACGTATCGGATCAATCAATGTTTTGCCTTAGAGGTTAAATACATTAACTAGATGGAAAGATTTGGAAAAGAACAAGGACGCCGTTTTTGGTTAGAAAAGAAAAGCTGGGATGATATTGCAAAAAGCAACAGCTGTTGAGCCGAAAGCTTTGTACCTGAATGGCTAATATAAAATTAATGATGGTAATTGAAAAGTTTAAAGGGTGTTCTGAAAGTACAATATAAATGTTTAGATTAGACTGATATTAGGATGCATGCATTGGATTAGTGGCTGTTTATTTCAAACCCAAATCTTTCTTGAATCATACAAATATCTCATTTCTTAGCTAGATAGCAATCTGATGATCAGTTTAATTTCATTTTAATTTCTGCCAATTAGGGCGATGGATGACCTATGAAACATATTTCATGTAGTTCACGTTACATTTCATATATCTTATGATTTAATGTTTATGCAAGATACTTTTGGTCTGCCTAGTCTCATCCGAAAGCAATGGCATGTGCCAATAAGAAAATCGTAAAAGGAGATAGAAAAAGTGTGCAAAATATGCAATTATTCTAGTGCAATCCAACTCAAAATCCCACCTCAGATAATATTTTCCAACTTCACGACTACGGTAGAAAAAGAAAAGGGAGGGGGGTGTCAATGTTTGGTATCCTATGCAGTAGACCTTCTGATAATTAACCTGGAGCATTGGAGACCAGGTATAAATATTGTTAATCTTTGTACACCACTTGAACTTGATCCATTGCTGTCAAGAAAAGTAAAGTATTTTTAGTTGATTATAACATGGCTAGCTTTTGGATTTGTCATTTGCTAGTGATCATTGAAGAATGGAAACGTGTACTGTTTGTGGAACACAAATAGTTTGATGGGTAATAAGAAAAAAAAGAATGAGGGCTTTGGAAACCAAACCAATTAGCAAATGCTCTCTCTTTATAAGATATTTAAAAAAATTATCAAAGCAACGACATTTCACAATTGCTTTGCATAATTAAGGTATATCCTTTAATTCACTAGTCAACTTTTGCATCTAACTTTTTAAATTTGTTTAAAAGGTTTCTTCCTTCTATTGGTTAGGTTTTTAAATTGACTTGTCCAAGTCAATTCTCACCTTCTTGGGTAATTATATATGTGATAAATAATTATACACTGACAAATTAATAATCATATATAGGGTACTTTGTTAAAATTCTATGTAGATTATAATTTGCCGTCTACAACTTTTCATTGAGCTTCTATTCTTTTTATTGTTCTTTCCTTGAAACATTTCACTTACAATTTTTTATTATAATCTTATAATTATTTAATTACAACATAAAATTATATAAAATTTATCGCTTAAAAAATAAATTTCACATAATATTTTTATAAATCTTACATAATTTAATATTATAATTTGATTAATTGCATTAAAGCAAGGTGATACGCTCCTTTTGCTATATACTTGTACGTAGTTGTTGCTGTACTAAGATTTGTCATCAAACACGTATGTATGTGAATACTCATTAATTTATTTCTTTTTGAATATATAATCATATAATTTAAAAATAAATACTAACAAAGTTTATATTCATTACAAATTTATTTCATGTGTAAATTATTATAAAATTTATTATTTTAATATTAATGCAAATAATTACAAAAATAAAAAATTCAATGTAAATTTTAATTGTTTTCCATTTATATCAAAACAATTGATCTTTTTAGGGTTATTGAAATATTAAAAATTTAAAAATATAAAAATATAAAATAATATCATATAAACTTTTAATTCTTTTTTTATTTCAAATTAATTTTAATGAAGTGTTTTGATAATATTAAATTTCTTGTTTATATATTAGATAAATTTTATTATAATTAAAATAATGACAATAAAAATATAGTGAATAACAATTACTATTTTCGTTAGTTTAATTTTTTTCATATTTATGCTTAATTTATATATATCATACATCAATTATAGATAATTGTGTTTGGACTAATGCAATCAACTAAAAAAAAAAAACAAAATTAAACAAAAATGAAATTTATTAGGATAATTTTTTTATATTTAGGTGCAAATGTACTTTTGAAAAAGATTATCCTCAAGAAATAATGCCTAAATGTAAAATTCGACGTTGCACTTCAATCATTTCTTAAGCATACATGAATCAGAAAATGAGACTAAGAGAGAATGAAATGATATTTTTAAGAGGGTGGATGTATATTTATCTTAAATGAACATTTGTGGAAGTATTTATGAGTTCCAAATGGATTAGATAGAAATATCTTTTCATGATTAAACATGTTTTTGATGAAAAATCACTACCTTTGAAATGAAAAATGTCCAATTGACAATTTTTTTTTTTTTTAATTTTCAGAAAAAGCATTCAGATGTCATAAGAAAATTTGCACGCAAAATCCGAAATATTGTGTGGCATTCCAATGCCAACCCTATGGCATTTGGATGTCTTAAGTCAATATATCATAGTTACATGTGAGGCATCCAAATGCTCTCTTTAGGGCATTCAAATGTGCTAAGCAATTTTCTATGCAAACCAGAATATCAAGATGCATTCGAATGCCTATCTAAGTTCTTTTGGATGCCCTAGGCAAATTCTTAAACATATCATTCGAATGTTTTACAATGACGTTTAATCCTCTTATTTTTCTTTCCAAGTTTATTAATCAATTTCAAACATCATTATTTAATGCATTGCATATTATATGATTTCAAAATTATGTTTTGCACAAAAAAAAATGCGAAAGTGTTAGAAACTAATAATTTTTATAATATATGGAACACTTAGAGGTTGAGCACATCATTTTTCATTTTTTTTTTTCCTTGTTGGAACGAGAAAGAACTTCCGGTTTCATTTCTTGGCATGGAAGATGTTGGTATCCCTTGATGTGGAAGATGTTGGTGGAGATTACAGATTTGTTAACCAATTAAAATTTCTCAACCAATTTTAAGGGATTAATTAATACCATACACTGTGTAGCTTGAAACCGAATAAACATTGCCTGTTTGTCAGTTGATTACTTAGCTTCAATGCCCATCTGCACGAGAGCTGCTAGATGCTAGCCACAAGCTAAAGAAGCTGCTATTTTAATTTTTTTTAATTAATTTTAAATGATTTAATTAGATTGGATCATATTTTTGCGCTTAATTGGGGCCTTATACAAACTTCATTATCCAGCTCCTGTGTTAAAAAAGGGAACAAAAATCCTAGGTCTGATTATATAAAATCCATACTGAAAACTGGACAACCGTGTTTTGGGTTGGGTCATGGGTGTTGGTTTTCAAATGGGCTCCTATTTGGATTCTATACAGCCATTGCATCAAGCGACCCTTTCTACTTTTCTCTGCAAAGTTTGGCACTAGGGATGATAACGGAGCATCTATACCTTATATTGTCTGGCTGCGAATGTTAAATTTTCAACGCAATTATCATTTTCATGAATGTTGAATGTACTTATTATTAACTTGCTTTGTCCTGTATTCTTTTTTCAAATAATAAAGTATGTATTGCTATAAAAAAATATTGAATTATGTTTAAATACAAAATATATAATTATTTTATTATTTTATTATTCTTATAAAAAATTAAATATTTAAGTATAAAATAATAATGTTTAATAGGCAGGGTGAGGCAGAACAAATAATAATTAAAATTGCTCCATTCTCGTCTTTCAAGAACATTTTGACTGTACTTTTTTTTAAAAAAATTTTTTTTTCATTTAGAGCAAATCGATTTTAAAATTTATAAGACGGTTCAAATATTATCATCCCTACTTGGCACCCAAGGCTAAGAAAACCAATTACCCTCTAATAGGCTGAAGCTACTATGAAATACAAATGGCGTTGCAACTTGATATTTAGAATAATAAAACAGGCCCAAAATTTCCATTCTTTTCAATCACGAAGGAAATATGCCTAAAGCTGCCAATTTTTTTTTTTAACGAAAAATTTACAGTTTGAGAATTAAAAAAAAATGCTAATGTTAAATTTTGACTTCTAAATCTAATAGAGACTAAATATATTGTTCGGCTGCCACCTATTTTACATACCGATACTCGGGCTCCTTTCCTTTGACGTACTTTGCGTTTTGAAATTTGGTTAGTAGTCCTAAATATATTTTTATGAAACTGATTCTTGATTTTCAAAGTCAATCTAAAATTTAAGAAAATTTCAATGTACCCAAACTGGACACTCTTTTTTTATAGTTTATATCTAACTTGAAGTTGGTATCATGATTATATCCTTAATATTTTCACTGCATTGAAAGGAGAAACAGTAATCAAAGTAGCTAATTAGGTGTGTGCAACTAGAAATAATAACTACTAAATTTTATATAGTTTTCTCTGAATTTGAGCCCTAAAATTTTCTAATAAAAAAATGAGGCCCAACACCAACCCAAAAGGTTCAAATTGGCAATTATTCTGCCGAATACCAATCAAATTAAAAGTCTCAGCTTATCTCCACCGAACTCAAACTCAATCCATCACCCGAAACGGCATCTTCAGTCTTCGACGTGGTGCATCTTTAATCATCCACTGCTGTCTCCCACCAAAAATATAACAAAGTTAAATAAGGTATTTTAAAAGGAATATATTTGGATATGTATTCTTAACAAGATTTAGAAATTCAGTTAGGTGTGAGAAAAGATCAAACACCCATAACACTTATTTCAATTAGATCTTAATTTAAAAATTCATTATTTCTTATGAACTTTGTTTTAAAAATAATTGTCAGATTAAATTATTCGTCTAAACCTTTCATCGATCTGATAAATTTTAGATCAATATTTTTTTTTAAGAATTTTTTAAAAGTCTACTCGAATGTAACCTTCAAAGATTCCTATCGACTTATTTAATTTTCTTTCTATACATATGATTTTAGTGTAATTACTACAACTAGGATTTATTTATTATTATAATAATTATTATTAAGAAAAACCTTTAATATGGAACTTTATTTTTAAACCTTCCATCAATCATAAAATTTTAAAATAAATTTTTACTTAAAAATTTTTTAGAGGTCTACTCAAGCATAGCCCTTCAAAAATTTCATCCTCGGAAAAGGCTTCTATTAATCTTTATTAAATAAATTATTTTTAAGATTTAAACAAAAATATTATACGGATCTAATGATATTTAATACTAGCATACGAAGCAAAATGATTAAATAAGTCAATACAACCATAAATAATTAATAAAGGTCGATTACTCTCCAACATAAAAAAAATGGAATCATTTAGAAGGAAATTATATAATAATATAATTATAAAAGAATGGTTGAAAGCAGTGGCAAATAAAAAAAAAACACGTTTAAAAGAAAACCTAGTCATGTGGGTCGGGAGCCGCCCGAGTCAACGGGCGGGTCTTGCAGGGGCCAAACTTTAGTCCCTTTAAAATAAACTTTTTGAAAAAAAAAAAAAACTTTCAGCTTCTTGAAAAAAAAATCAAAACCAGCTTTGAAACAACTAGTGTCTGGTAATGTGGAATTCCATTAACCGTTGAAAAACTCAAACTTTCCAGTTTTCGACAGTCGGAAACTAGCAAAATTTTTATATTTATTTTTTTCTTAAAAAATTTTTTTTTTTAATATGTCAGTGGGAATAACATTCAGATTTTCTTTGAAAAAAAAAAAACATGAATTTTTTTGGAAGAAAAATAACCAAAATAATGTATTTGCAACAACTAAAATTGTAGGAACAAAGTATACCTTAAAAACCCGAATCTTTTCATCGTAGTAAGTAGCTATAATCGACCTCTTCCAAAATTTTCAAAACCTTTTGCAATATATACATATACATATATATATATATATATATGTATATATTGCTACTGTACTTTTTCGGGTGATTTCAGCGTTCGTGTTCTTTGGCCTGTTATACCATCCCAGTTTAGAGTGGCCACATGACAAAAGTTCAAATACAAAATCAAATTCCCCTCATCATCTCCTAATTTTTGCAATTAATTGATTGCCGATAAATCACTAAATTCCATGCCTTAATCAAGTTCAATTCCTTTCTCAGATTTTTAGCAGTTTGACTAATTTTGTTTTAATCTCCTCTCACTAGGTTTGTCAATTCTGATATGAACTCAAAAAATTTAATCAGTCAATTTCAACTCAAATCCGATTTAATCTGATTTGACAAAAAAAGTCAACAACTCGAAATCAACCAACCCAAACCTGAAAATGACCTGAACTCGAAATAACTCACATCTAGAATGACCTGAACCCAAAATGATCCAAACTCAAAATAATTCGAATTTGAAATAATCTGAACCTAAAATGACCCGAACCTGAAATGACCTAAACAATTAACATGAAATGATTCGAACTTAAATTAAGTATAATTTTATTTAAAAAACATTAAGTTCTTACAAATAATACTTATTACATAAATTATTAATTTATTTTATAACTTGTAATTATATTGGATTGTGATAAAGTATGCAAACACCATTTTGTATGAATAAATTGATTATGTTTTTATTTTTATTCTATCTTTATATAAAATAATACAATAATTATACATGTGCCTATTATAATAACTTCTAACATTTGATTAATTTAAATGTTTTAAATTGTTGTTGTAAGAAAGGAAATCATTTCCATTGTTTTATTTATAACTTGTAAAAATATTGATTGGTAAAACTTTATATAACCATCATTATTTTATTTATAATTTTTTACTTCTTACTTGGGTATAATAAACACATTCATAATTATCATTGTCAAAGATAAAAAAATATTTTTATTTCTTTGGCCGAACCTGAATAAGGGAATTGAAAAAAATTTAAATCGTAACCAATTGAAAATTCAATATTCAACCAAGTGAATATTAAAAGGAAAAACCCATGTATGGTTTTGCAAGATGTTTGGAATTAACAGTTCAATTCGATAATCCTTAAAAATTCAATACTGAAATACACTGATATACTTTGCCATCTTTCTATTTATAAATATAAAAAATTTGCAATAAAAGAAATAAGTCATAACCTTGTTGGTCGAATCAAAACGTAGGACCAAAGTTTCATATAAAATTTTCAAATATACTTTGCAAAAAAATCTTTTTAGCAAGCAAATATTTGAGAGAGATATTTTAAAAGCATTTCTACTTCTATTGTTGCAACTTAAAATATGATATGATCTTAATAGCAAATAAAACTACATTTAATAGAAAGAAATAAAAAACATTCCTATATTGGGAAGGATAATGGGTTAACTTTTATTGATTTTTTTAAAGTTTAATTGGGTTAAAATTGAGTATGGATAATGGGTTAATGGGTTAACTTTATTAACTTATTGATCTTAGGTTAGTTTGGTTAAAATTTTGTTAGGCAACAACCTCATTTAATCATAATAAGTTTTTTTTTTTCTTTACAACCTTTTAGATGATAATACTTGTCAAAAAATTTGTTAGTGATATTTACTAAATAAATAGATAACATAAATTTTGATAGTGTTATTTACTAAAAAATATTAAATGATAATAGTTATTTAAGTAAAATTGAATTTGAAAAATAATTCAATTATTAAAAAAATTCAAAAATCGAATCATTTTTCCTGTAGGAAAGACTATTCCAATATTTTCTTTACATTTCCATATAATTAAAGGAAAAAATGACTATTAATAAAATATTTTTTTTTCAAAATTATGTATCCTTTAATAGATTAACCACGAGTCTCTTTCAAATTTGATTGAAAATGAAAATTAGGTATACTCTCTCTTAAAGCTTGACCAATTACCAACTAATAGAAAAAAATTTAGGTTTGCTTTTTTATTAGGTAGATAAAATGGTTTTTTTAAACTTATTGTTTTGATGTATTTTTCATGGATAAATGGAGATATAAAAATAATAAATGTAGGACAACCAAAAAAAAAAAAAAAGCAGAGATAGCAAATGAAAGATTTTTTTTTTCATTTTTTTGATTTCATCAATTTGATTTATATGTCATAATAGATCCTAAATTATCTTATGGATTTGAATAAAGATATAAAAATGAAAGGTACCAATAAATTAAATACAAATTCTTCGGACCCTTTTTTTCTGATTCTTCTAAAAAAAGATTCATTTTTTTCATAAAAAGTAAGAGGTAGAACCGATAAAGATTTCTTTTTCGATTCATCACAGGAGTTGAATACCTCATTCAAGAATTGTATATTTAAAATATTTTTATTTTTATATTTCAATAAACTTTTAATTAAATATGACTCGAGCAACTAATTTTTTCACATTTAATCTAATTTGATTTTAAAATTGATGAATTAATACAAATGATTCAAACTTTAAATCTAGTACCAAACTTGATTGACCCAAACTCAAAATGACCAAACTTAATGAATCTAACTGTAAAACCTACTTAACTCAAACCTAAATCTAAATGACTCGAGTCTAATTTAACCCGAGTGTTAGACCCGATTGACCCGAATGTAGAATAATCCAAATTTGATTAACTCAAGCGTTAAACTCGATTGATTAGAACTCAAAAAGACTCGAAACTGAAACAACCTGAACCCAAAATGACTCAAACCCGAAATACTCACAAAATGACCCAAAACCGAAATGACCTGAACCCGAAATGATCCAAACTCAAAATAACCCGAACAAAAAAATGATCTAAAAATTTTAAAACCCAAAATGACCTGACTCGAAACCAACCTGACCTATCTAATTTCCTTAATTCAATCTTGATTTTTCCTTCCCTAAAACAAATCTAGCCATTTAAAGATGAAATTAACAATTTCAACCTTCCTACCTTTTTAAAAAAATGAAATAAAATAAAAATAATGACACAAATATGGTTTTGCCCATGATCTATCCTAAATAAATAATTAGGCTAGTGAACCAAGGAAATCAACATTCACAAATTTAGCCACCTAAGTTTATACCATAGAAATTGATCATGGGACACAAGCCAAAATTATGTGTCTACAGTTGCTCATCTTTGTGCATTTGCTATGGAACAGGAATTGTGCAAAGGCGTAGAGACCTGCACCTTTAAAATTCTGTAAACAAGAAAACTCCTCCACTGAGGCTTCAAATTTAAATTTAAAAATGAGAAAACTCTTTAATCAAGGCTTCAACTTTAAATATCTAAAAATAAAAAAACTCATTCAGTGAGGATTTAACTTCAAAATTTAAAAATACGAAAACTCCTCCACTAAATCTTCTACTTCGAAATTTTGAAAATGAAGAAAACTCCTCTACTAAGGCTTCAATTTTAAAAATTTGAAAATAAAAATGAGAAAACTCCTTCACTGAGGCTTCAACTTTAAATTTGAAAATGAGAAAACTCTTCAATCAAGGCTTCAACTTTAAAAAATTTAAAAATAGAAAAACTTGTCCACTGAGGCTTTAAATTCAAAATTTGAAAATAGGGAAACTCCTCCATCAAGGCTTCAACTTTAAAATTTTGAAAGGCTTCAACTTTAAAATTTTGAAAATGAAAAAAGCTTCTCTACTAAGGCTTTAACTTTAAAATTTTGAAAATGCAAAAACTCCTGCAGCAAGGATTCGACTTTAATCATTTGAAATAAGAAAACTCCTCCATCGAGGTTTCAACTTTAAAATTTTGATAAAAAGAAAACTCCTCCATTGAAGGTTGAAAATAAAAAAACTTCTCCATTGAGGGTTCAACTTTCAAAATTCTTTAAAATGAAGTAAAATGCTCCTCGATGAGGCATAAGCTTTTAAAACTTACCTAAACAAATTTTATCAACTTTAAAAGAGTTTTTAAAATCCATTCTTGAGGAAAGATCTCATTTGAAAAACAAGATTCTACTTAAAATGTCACAAATATTATGAATGTAATGCATTATATCTACAATGATTTTTATGAACATGAATGCTAAACATACCCCAAATCATCATAAGAAAAAATTTCTCAAGCGCATTGTTATTTTTTTTAACTGGCTCATCCTATTCTCATCTCTTTATTGTCTTGTCATCTTCTCTCTTTCATTGATTAAAAAATGTCCTCCTAATTCTTATCAATTCATTTTTCTATTCTCCATTAATTAGACTAAGTTTGTGTTTAAGCTGCAATATCCGTTCATTCTTTTTTTCATAGATATTAACACCTGTATTTTATTGCTCTATTTTTATATTTTTTGCCATGTGGTTTCTATTTTTTTTTCTAAAATAATGAAAGAATCTTTTAGCACTGTCACCATTATCTTACCTTTTGTTATTATAAATTTAATAATAAACACAATGCATTCTACATTTCCTTACCAAGAACACAAAGAAGGTAAAAGGAAAAAGAAAGCAAGACAAATTGGGAAAAATGATTACTTATTAATGTTAGAAAAAGCAACAAATTTTAGTAATAATTCAACCAAGTCATTTCAAAGAAAAATAATAAAGGAAATTTAGATAAGGTTATTGTCATCCAAATAATGAACATCCAAATGGTCATAATCAATTCAATCCTTGAATTGTTCCTTGAAACTTGCCTTATTGACGCCCTCTAAATGTTCCAAACTAGATTTTGCCCTCATCATATGATCTTCAACTGATGTTGATCCTCCAATAGTCCTATTTAAACATTTTTAGTGGTCTATACCACCTTTCAGGCTTTCATTTTTAAGGATTTTGCCACAATAATAAGATCTTCAAGTAATGCTGATTTTTATTTATGCCCCTTTTCTTTTTCTTTTTCTATTTTCTTTCTTTTTTTCTTCAAGCCAAATATTTTTTTGTAGTATCTGAATTGATTAGGTTAGCAATTTGTCCTTATCCATTTTAGTCAAGATTAATGGCCCACTTGAAAAATCCTTTTTCACTATATATGGACCTTCTTAGTTCGACGTCTATTTCCTTCAATGGTCATGTTGATATAGAAAATTTTTCTTCAAGACCAATTCTTCTTCTTGAAAGCTTCTAGTGCAATCTTTCTTTCCATGTGCTCGTATCATTATCTTCTAATATAATTAGCCATGACAAAGTGTATCAAACCTTTTTTCTTTAATAAGGTTTAGCTGCTCATATCATTCTTGTACCCATTTAACTTCCTCCTATTCAAACTCCCTAAATACCCTTAGGGATGGTATCTCCACCTCGACTGGTAATACAATCTTTATCTTATATACCAACAAAAATGTGGTTGCCTTATTAGACATACGCATTGACATTCTGTAAGTACGCATTGCAAAAGGTAATTTTTCATGCTAACATTTGTATGTCTCAACCATTTTTCCATAATTCTTTTAACATTTTTGTTAGTTGCCTCTATTGTTCTATTCATTTTTGGTCAATATGGTGCAAAATTATGGTAATTAATCTTAAGCAATATTTATATTTTCTTTTATTAATATGTTGTTCTGATTATGAGCATTTTTTGAAATGATTCTCTTTGGAAGCCTATATCGACATATTATTTTTTTGATGAATTTGCACATAATTGTTAGTGTCATATTTGCATATGTGGCTGCTTAAAACCATTTCATAAAATAGTCAATGAAAAATGAACCTATGTCTATTTGATGCTTTTGGGGTGATTGGTCTTATATATTCTTGCCTCATATTGAGAAAGGCCATAAAGGTGCAAAACATGCAGTTTATTTGAGGGAACATAAACCTTATCAGCATGAATTTGATATTTATGGCACTTCTTGGCTTAATTAATGCAATGACTCTTCATTGTTTACTTGTAATAGCCTGCCCTTATGACTTGTTTAGACATCATATGGCCATTAACATGTGCCTTATGGCTCTATCATGTATTTTTTCAAGTATTCTCTTTGCTTCTACTGTATTCACACATCTCAAGAGTACTTGATCTTAACTTCTTTATGTAAAACATTACTATCAAGGAAAAAGACCATATCTTACCTACAAATAAGTTTTTTGTCATTATCTAACACATGCACTGGGTATTGTTGATATGCTTGATACACTGTAAGATATCATGCTACCATGATTTCCCAGTAACCTCTTTTTATACCTTAAAATAGTGAGCAGGCGAGTCTTTTACACTCAATGCAATATGTTGGAGCTTGACATCAATACCTAATTGGAACATTAATGCCAATGTAGCAAGAACATCAGCGGTTTCATTTTCTTCTCGAGGGAGGTATTGAAAGCAAACCTTTTTGAATTGCTTAGTTAATTCTATCATTTACTTTTAGCATAGATTGAACTTTGAATCCCTAGTCTCCCATTCTTCTTGGAATTAGTAAATAATAAAAACAAAGTCTCCGTACACATTAAACACATTAATGTTTCTATCAATCACTGTTTGTAACCAATGACACAAGCCTTGTATTCAACCATATTATTAGTGCAACTAAAATCCAATCTTGCAGTGATTATCTAGCAATACAAAAATTATCCTAATCTCATGCAACAAAGCATGAGATGCTCCATAAAATATCATTTTTCATGTTTTTTCCCCACATCCTTATTCATTTACTTGGAGTATTGTTATCAAATCTTCATCTAGAAAGTCAAACCTTTGGCAACTCTATCAGTGAGGAATTCCTTCTAGGTCACATATACGATATCATACCCAGAAAGTATAACTTGCCATCTTGCTATCCTTCTTGAAAAAGACGACTTTACAATAATGTATTTCAAGGGATCCATCTTTGCTATAACCTCTGTAATGTGGTATAGGATATATTGCCTGAGCTTATGAGCTATCCAAGCCAACATACAACACATCTTCTCTAGTGATGAATACTTAGACTCGTAATAAGTGAATTTTTTGCTCAAATAATAAATGATACTTGCTCTTTCTTGCTTGTTTCATTTAATCACCCATATCCCATTGATTTTTTCCATATTATTAAATACAGAATCAAAGGTCAACTTGGGATTGATAATACAAGAACAAGTAGATTCAACAACCATTCTTCAATTTTTTTTAAAAGCTTTTTGACAATCCTTAATATATTCACTAGTGTTGTTTTTGCAAAAGAGCCTAAGAATAAGATCACATTTAGGCATACGTTGAGAGATGAAAAAAGCAATATAATTTAACTTTCCTAGAAAACCTCTCACCTATTTTTATGTACTAAAAGGAGACAAATTTTGTATGGCTCATATTTTATTTGTGTCCATTTCAATCCCTCCCTTGCTAGCTATGAAACCTAGCAACTTCCTAGATCGAGCACCATACTTACACTTGGTAGGATTTAACTTAAGTTGAAATTTTCTTAGCTTTTCAAACAATTTCTTGAGGTTGTTTCTGTGATCTTTTCCTTTACAGGATTTAGCAATCATATCATCCACATATACCTCAATCTCTCTGTACATCATGCCATGGAGCAATGTCACCATTGCCCTACGATAGGTTGCTATAGCATTTTTTAGTCTAAAAGGCATGACTTTATCGCAAAATGTTTCCCATATTGTCACAAAAGTAGTTTTCTCTTTATCTTCAAGAGCCATCTTGATGTGATTATAGTCATCCTTGAAAAAGAACAACAATATCTAGTAGTGTTATCTACAAGAGTATTAAAATGACGTAAAAGGAAGTTATTCTTAGGGCTTGCTCTATTTAAGTCTTCATAATCCACTCATATATGTACCTTCCTATCTTTTTCAAGCACTAGGACTATGTTGGCTACCCATTCAGGATACTTGGCTACCTCTAGAAATCTTTCATCAAATCATTTTTTTTTTTTACTTCTTTGATTTTTAACATCTTGAGCTTCATTCATCTCATTCTTTGTTGCATTGGTTTGCATTTTGGCCTTAAAGGCAACTTATGCTCCACAATATCGATACTCAAACAAAGCATATCTTGATTAGACTGTGCGAAAATATTCATATATTCTCAGAGCAATTCTTTTAGTCTTTGCCTATCATCAATTGAAAGTAATATTCCAACTTTGACCTCTTTTCTATTTTCTTCGTTACCCAAATTAATCATTTCCACAGTTTCTTGAAGGGGCTCTATTAAGTTCTCTTCCAATTCCATTAACCTTAAAAATTTGGGTGATAACGTATCATCATCCAAGTCTTCCTCATTATCAAGTTTACCAACATGAACAAAGTTTTCAAAGTCAAAGATTTGATTATCATTGTCATGAAAGTTTTCATGTTCATTACTTGAAGACCTGCAAATTGTTAAAAGGGTGTATATTGGTATATGTGCGATGAAATGAAATGAGAAAAGCATGAACTGTATTAAAATGCATTCCATTTATTATTGAAATTGAAAATGACAAATGTAAATTAGCCCATACATAAGAAAATCCCTAACATGCTTAGGTAGAATAGTTAAGGATCTAATTTTTAAATTATTTCACAGAGGATCAAGAACAAAATGCAGCTTCATTATCTTCCAATTCTTCATATCAATGCCTGAGGGGGTTGGAGACACCAATGGGTCCCCTTGCTGGCCCTCACTTTCTACCATGTGGATTGATAACTCTGAAAAGCTTCATCCTATCTCCTGAATGGGTATTTCTTTTTGTGTTTCTGGATAGATCATCCTCGTGAATGAAAAGTGTACATGTGAGGAATAATCAGCTTACTGGATCCATATGTGTAATGCCTATAATGAGCCACTCCTTTTCCCCTTTTGTCGTCCATCATCTTTCCTTTCTCCTTTCATATTGGATTATATCCCAAGCCAAATCTTTCTCCATTCACTAATATGATTGACGTTTTCTCAAATCCTTGTAGGTCTTTCCCAAACCAGCTCCAATCTGCCATCCTTTCTTGATAGCCTAATTTGTAGACGCTCGATTTTGGCTTGGGTCTTACGATCTATTTCTTGAGTATGAACTTGGATGGCCGGATTTATGAACGTTGATCTCTTTGGGCCATTGCCTCAATTATTGGCTTGGGATTTATTATGGGCAAACCCATATTTGTGTCATTATTTTTATTTGTTTATTTAATTTTCATTTTTACTAAAAAATGGAAATGAAGGTTGAAATTGGTGATTTATCTTTAAATAACTAGATTTGTTTTAAAAAAGGAAAAATCAAGATTGAAACGAGGAAATGTGTCAGTGAAGATTAAAACCAAATTTGTCAACTGCTAAAAATCTGAGAAAGGAATTGAACTTGATTGAGGTTTGGAAGTTAGAGATTTATTGGCAATCGATTAATTTCAAAAATTGGGAAAGGACGAGGGGAAATTGATTTTGTATTTATACTTTTGTCACCTCATCAACTCTATAAATTGAGATGATATCGCAGGCCAAAGGACACGAACACTGAACTCACACAAAAAAAAAGTAACATCGTAAAAAACGTACTGCAAAAATTTTTGGAAAATTTTGAGGTCCTGTTTGCAACAAACACTAACGATCACAGCAGCTTACTATGAGGAAAAGATTCACGTTTTTAAGTTATATTTTGTTCTTGCAATTTTAGTTGTTGCAGAAACATTATTTTGATTTTTTTCTCTAAAAAAATCATGTAAAGAAAAGCTAAATGTTAATCCAACCGAGGTATAAAAAAAGGAAAAATTTTCTTATAAAAAATAAATATAAAATTTTCCTAGTTTCTGACGATCGGAAACTGGAAAGTTTTGAGTCTCCCAGCGGTCAATGGAATTCCATATTACCTGACATTGTTTGCTTCAAAACAGGTTTTCTTTCTTCAAGAAGCTGAAAGCATATATATATTTTTTATTAAAACAAGCTGCAATTTTTTTATTTTTTATTTTGTAAAAGGGAACAGAGTTTGGATTCAAAAGGACCAAAGTTTGGACCCCCTACAGGACCATGTGTTGACCCGCGCAGGTCCTAACCCATATTCATAAGTATTTTTTTAATTTTTTTTTTAATTTGCTTTTGTTTTCAGCCATTCTTTTATAATTATATATTATTTTATAATTTCCTTTTAAATGATTCCATTTTTTATGTTGAAGAATATCGGCCTTTGTTATTAATTTATGATTGTACCGACTTTTTTAATTATTTTACCTGATATGCTAGAATTAAATATCGTTGATATATTTTTCAGTACAATTTATATTAATAATTCAAAATAAAGATACATATAATATTTTTCTTGCATTTTAAAAATAATTTATTTAATAAAATTTAATCGACATCTTTCCAAGGATGAAATTCTTGGAGGGCTATGCTCGAGTAAACTTGTAAGAAATTTTGAAGTGAGAATTTACTTTTAAATTTTACTATATGACCTCTTAAATTAGGACCTAATTAGATCACAATATTAGCCAGATTCTATCTTTGTGATAGGTGTTGCACGGGTGCTAATTCTTCCTGTAGTTTTTCCTTGAATCCTAGACGTTAGGATTTCGAGTTTTTTGGTGATCAGGCAACACCCGGATTTGAACTGGGGAATAAGGGATTTGTAGTCCCTCACTTTACCGCTCGGCCATTTTGCCAAAAGGCTACAAACAAAAAAAATGTAACTAAGCTCCTTCTTTTAGATGCAGATTTGGACCTATTCCTTTTAAGGTACCATAGTCAAGCTTAGGATTGCTTTAGGAGGGATAAATTCATATGGGTGATCTAATCGCACCTTAAGAAAGATTAATGGTGACTCTTATATTTTCGTCTAATAGTCAAATTTGCATTTGGCATGTTATGATAGTTTGGCAACTTTATTAGGGACATTAGAGAGTCAAGCCATGGTTAGCCTTACAATAATGTAGATCCTAATAATTGGTAAAAAAAGTTTTGTTTCTCTTTGTTTGTGTTTTTTTTTTTCTATTGTTCGTAACATTGTTGTTTAATCAAAGTAAATAAGGTTTGCATTGTTGATTTGTTGCACACATTGCACAAAGCATATGCATTATGTTAATACCCGGGCTCAACCTATTATAAAGAGGTAAAGTACCTAGCTTTCGTGAGGTAACAACCTCCGCATGGGTCTGTGAAGCAACCCTAGGGCATAAAAGTACCTAAGCTTTTATTGGGTAATAACTTTCATATGGGCTAAGGAAAACACTCACGCTTAAATTAAATCCTTTCATTTAAGCCTATAATGGGTAAGGATTGGGGTACCTTGCTCATTCTCTATTGTTGATGATAAGGAACGATTTGGCATCTTTTAGATTGATCTGAATACTTCGCCTAGCATATAGATAACACTTAGGTAACCAAGCATTAAATAGAGCCATGTCTAACATTAGCAGAAAGCAACCCAAAAATAAGACACATGAAGAAACACCTTCTATCTTTGTGATTAATAGATGCTTGTATTATTATGTTTTGATTATTATGATTTCTAACCATTGTATCTTTCTTTTCTCTTCCGTTTTCAAACATTTGCATCACTAGCTCATAGTAGCTCTTGAACCACATAATAGTTTTTTGATAAAGAGAATCCTTTGCTAAACATTCATGAAAAGCTTGCCAAAGTCCAAGTTTGCTAGATGCAAGTCCCCAAATGACCTAAATTAAAGTTTAAGGAAACCCAAAAGAAAGTAAGAATTGTTTTCTAATTGGTTATGTGTCCAATTTTTTGGAAAAAAATCTACCTCGATTTGGCATAAAATGACCTTACTGACCTGGCTGATATCTACGGATCAAAGAATAAAGTAAAACAGGAAACACTTCGATAGAAATATGGTGATTTAGCTTTGCTTCTTTCGATCAAGGTGGATAATAACTTGGTTCAAGCTATGGTGCAATTTTGGGGTCCTTCCTATAGGTGTTTTGTTTTCAACGAAGTGGACATGGTGCCTACTATTAAAGAATACACTATAATGCTCTAATTGGATTGCCCAAACCCTGATAAGATTTACCCAAAAAAAAATGTAGGCTATCATAAGAAGCTTACTAGAATGATTAATGTTAATAAGGAGAAAATAGATCACCACATGATCACAAAGGGAGAGCATAATTATGTCTCATGGCATTTTTTGTGTGACTTCATTAGGGACATCCAAGTGACAAAAAAGGAATGAAAGCAATAACTTTTTCTTTTTATGGGATGCTAATCTTTCTTAAGGTTTTAAAACACTTTGAAAAATCCATTTATATTGGTAAACTTGATAATGAAGAAGACTTGGATGATACTACCTTATCACTCGACTTGTTGAGGTTAATGGAACGTCAAGAGAGGTTGAGAGAGCCCTACGAAGAAATTAAGCAAATGATTAATTTTGGTGATGAAGAAAATAAGAAAGAGATCAAAGTTGGAACATTACTTTCAATTGATGATAAGTAAAGAAAAAAAGAATTGCTCCAATAATATGTGGATGTGTTTGATGGTTTTATCAAGACATGCCAGGTTTGAACACTGATATTGTAAAGCATAAGTTACATTTAAGGCTAGAATCCAAACCACTGCAATAAAAGATAACACATATGAAGCTCAAGATGTTGTTAAAAATCAAATAAAAAGTCAAAAATTTGATGTAAGGTTCCTAGAGGTAGACAATTATCTTAAATGGGTAACCAATATGATCTAATGCCCGAAAAAGATATGAATGTACAGATGTGTGTGGATTATCGAGACTTGGATAAAGCAAGCCCAAAGGATAAATTCCTTTTACCTTATATTGATACTCTTGTGAATAACATTGCTAGATACCCTTCATTCTCTTTCATGGATGGTTTCTCGGGCTATAATCAGATCAAGATGGCTCCTAAAGATAAAGACAAAACTACTTTTGCAACAATCTGTGGAAATTTGCTACAGGGTTATGCCTGTTAGACTAAAGAATGCCAGGGCAACTTATCAAAAGGTAATGGTGACATTGTTCCATGGCATGATGCACAAAAAGATTGAGGTTTATGTGGATGATATGATTGCTAAATCCCATGAAAAAAAGGATCACGTAGACAACCTTGGGAAAAAGTTTGAAAAGCTAAGAAAATTCTAGCTTAAGTTGAATCCTGCCAAGTTTGCATTTAGAAAGTTGTTGGGTTTCATAATTAGCAAGTGAGGGATTAAAGTACACCTAGATAAAGTATGAGCCATACAAAATTTTTCTCTTCCTAGTACATAGAAAGAGGTGAGAGGTTTTCTATAAAGGTTAAATTATATTGCTTGTTTCATCTTTCAACTTACGTCTAAATGTGATCCTATTTTTAAGCTCCTTCGTAAAGATAGCATTGGTGAACGAAATAAGGATTGTCAAGAAGCATTTTAAAAGATCAAAGAATACTTATCGAATTTTTTTTTTGTATCACCAGTTTGAGGGAGACCTTTGATTTTGTATGGGAAAATTCAATGGAATGTGTGCTAGGGCAATTAGATGAAATGGGCAAGAAAGAGCAAGCTATTTGTTACCAAAGCAAAAAAAATCATTGATTATGATCCAAGTATTCATCGCTAGAAAAAAATGTGTTATGTATTGGCTTAGACAACTTAGAAGCTCAAGCAATATATGCAAAATTGGATCCCTTGAAATACATTTTTTGAAAAGTCATCATTGTCAAAAGGATAGTAAGATGGCAAGTTATGCTTTCTGAGTATGATATTGTATTTGTGACACAGACGGTAGTAAAAAAGAGTGTAATAGCAAAATTCCTCTCTGATAGAGCTGACAGAAGATTATGATCTTATGATGTTTGACTTTTAAGATGAAGATTTGTGGTAGTACTCCAAATAAATAAGAAGGATACGGGGAAAAAACATGGAAGATGTATTTTGATAGAGAATCAAATGTTTTAGGTCACAAGTTAGGATAATTTTGATATCCCTAAATGGGATTTATTTTTGAGTCACTGCGAGATTGGATTTTATTTGCACTAATAATATATCTAAATATAAGACCTGTGTCATAGGCTTAGAAGCAATGATTGATAGAAACATTAATGTGGTAGATGTGTACGGAGACTCAGCTTTGGTTATTTACCAACTCTAAGGATAAATGGAAACAAGAAATTCAAAGTTGGTTTTATGCCAAAAGCATGTGATAGGATTGACTAAGCAATTTAAAAAGGTTCACTTTCAATACCTCTTTTGAGAAGAAAATTAAAGTACTAGTGGTTTTGGTACATTGGCTTCAATATTCCAACTGGATTCTAATGTCAAGATCCAACTTATCGAGTTGAATGTAAAAAACTCACTTGATCACTATTTTAAGGTAGAATAAGACTGTAACGAGAAACAATGGTACTATGATATCTTACAGTATATCAAGCATCAATAATACCCAAAGCATGCATCAGATAATGATAAGAAACGTATTCGTTAGTTGACTATGGGCTTTTTGATGTTTTATATAAAAGAAGTCGAGATTAAGTACTCCTGAGATGTGTAATATGGCAGAAGCACAAAGAACACCTAAAAAAGTACACGATGAGGCTTATAAGGCACATGTTAATCGCCATATAATAACTTGGCAAGTCACGAGGATGAGCTATTGCTGGTCAACAATGGAGAGTGATTTCATTAACTACACCAAAAAATGCCATAAACCTCAAATTTATAATGATAAGATTCATGCACTCTTGAATGAATTGCATGTTTTGGTAGTCTATGGCCTTTCTCAACGTAAGGCATGGATACAATATGACTAATCACTCCAAAAGCATTGAATGTATACAGGTTCATTTTATCATCACTGACTATTTTATGAAATGCATTTAGGCAACCTTTTATGCAAATATGATGTGAACAGTTGTATGCAAATTCATTAAAAAAAAGAAATAATCTATCAATAAAGACTCCTAAAGAAAATCATTTCAGATAATGCTTGCAATTTGAACAATAGACTGATAAAAGAAGTTTGTACATAGTTTAAGATTAAGCATAACAATTCTACACCATATTGCCAAAAAATGAATGGACTGGTAGAGGCAACCAACAAAAATGTTAAGAGAATTATGGAAAAAATAACTGAACAAAGATTTGCACAAGAAGTTGCCTTTTGCCCTACATGTTTACAGAATATCGATGCGCCTATCTACTAGGGTAAACTCATTTTCATTGGTGTATAAAATTGTGCCTGTATTACCAGTTGAGGAAAAAATTCCATTACTAAGGATATCAAGGGAGGTTGGATTGAAAGATGCTGAATGGATACAAGAATGATACGAGCAGCAAAACCTTATTAAAGAAAAGAGGTTTGCTGCATTTTGTTCTGGCCAATTATATCAAAAGAGAATGATGCAAGCACACAATAAGAAAGTTTGCCCTAGAAACTTTCGAGAAGAGTATTTGTCTTGAAAAAAATATTTCGTATCAACATAACCATCAAGGGAAATAGATGCCGAACTGGGAAGGTCCATATATGGTGAAAAAGGCCTTTTTAGGTGGGGCATTAATCTTAACTGAAATGGATGGGGACAAATTGCCAAACACTACAAGAGAGAGCACTTTTTTAACAGAACTAGGAAGGTCCATATGTGGTGAAAAAAAGGCTTTTTGAGGTGGGGCGTTAATCTTGGGGGTTAAATTGCCAAACACTACAAGAAAGAGCATTTTTTTCATGGAATTTTTTGTCAAAAAAAGTTATGTTTCCATTGGAAATACTTTTTTTTACGAAAATTTCATGGAAAAAATTTTGTTGGAAATACTCATGTGATTGATAATATTCCATCAAAAAAATTTTTGTTATTACTTTCGATGGACTATTTTTGGCAAAATTTCTATTGGAAAAAGTATTTTCAGAAAATGAAGAGTTATTAGCAATGGAATTTTCTATAGGAAATAATTATTAGCAATGGAATTTTCATAACAAAGAGTTATTAACCAAGGAAATATTCTATAGCAAATAGTATTTCTCACATAAAATTCCCTAGCATGGAAATTTTTGCCACAAATAGTTATTGGCAATGGAAAATTCTGCCGAAAATAACTATTTATGACAAATTTTTAAATTAAATTAAATTATTATCTATATATGATTTTATAATAATAAATTTATAATTATACTTACGTATATAATTGTAATAGTCAATTTCATACATAATAATTAATTTAATAAAACATGTTACTTTTTAATTATAAAACAAATTAACTATAATTAATGCAATAATTAAATAAAATTTCTTAAATAAAAATATACTAGTATTTGAATAATAAATTATTAGTAATTGTTTAAAATATTATGCATATTATTCTTCAAAATCTCAAATTGTAACTGAATCCACTTGTATAAGTGCCTTTTGTACTAGGGGATCGGCCCATCGTATGATTGCATAAAAGGATCGTTTGCGTATAATTCAATATGTATGCAATAAATAATCACAAATCTAACATTTATAATAAACTAATCATAAACATAATTATTTTAAAATTAATTGTAAAATGATAAATTTATAAACAATTATATTAATTATAATAAAATTATATTATATTAAATAATTGAAATACAATTATATTAATTATAAACAATTATTTCATAATATCAACAATTATATTAAATAAACAATTATAATACAATTATGCTAATGCATATAATTTATATTACAAACAATTACACTAATTAATAAATGATTAAAATATACAAAATTATTAAAAAATAATTTATGATTAATATTATTAATTTAGATTATAAGCCAATTATATTATATTAAATAATTGAAATACAATTATATTAATTATAAACAATTATTTCATAATATCAACAATTATATTAAATAAACAATTATTATGCAATTATATTGATACGTATAATTTATCCTATAAGCAATTATACTAATTAATAAATAATTAAAATATACAAATTTATTAAAAATAATTTAATATTAATCTTATTAGTTTAGATTATAAAACAATTATATTATAAAACAAACAATTATTTTCTAATTACCACCAAAATAAAATATAAGTAAAACTAAAACTAAAATACGTTAAATGATGTCGAAAGCTAACCACAAAACTCGTAAAAATAATAAATAATTATGCAATAATACGAACAGATAAGTTATATAAAAATTAAAAAGTATATAAAAAAACTTATCAAATAATATCTTAAACACTAACAAATGGCTCTTAAAACTAAAAAAAGAAAAAAAAAAAGCTATGTTCAAGTTTGGAATCAAAAAAATGATGAGGGGAAGGGCCGTTGGTGGCTTCTGTGGCGAGTTATTTCCAACAGAATTTTCTGCCTGAAAAAGTTCGAGCCGAAAATTTCCCTTCATTCTTCTCAATTCCACCACCAAAACTATTACCAACAGAAAATTTCATCGAAAATACTATTTTTGACAAAATTTTTACTTTTTCTGATGAAAAATTTAGGCAGGAATTTCCCCTCAATTCTTTTCAATCTGTCACAAAAACTTTTGCAGATTGAAATTTTCATCGGAAATACTATTTCTGACTAAATTTTTGGTTGATAATAGTTTTTGCGACAGAATTTCCTCAAAAAAAAAAAAAACAAAATTCATTGAAATTAAGTTAGAAAAATATTTTTAATGGATTTATGACAGATTTTATATAAAAATTTTTAATTAATTATTTTTTCGATTTAATATTTTGTCATGAAAAAAATCTCGAGAAAAAAATCTTATTTCGTTGGAAATAAATTTGGCACGCATTTGGTGTGCATGAATAGTAATCCCCATAACTTTCACTACTAGAGAAAAGTTTATTTCCAATATAAATTTTTTGATGAATTAATCCGTCAAAAATATTCTTATATTTTTTATAAAAATCTAGTATTTCTGATGAAATTTTCATCAAAAAATATTGGAACTATTTCCAAAGGAATTTCGTGCAAGGGACGCAGCAAATTTATTTGCAACGGAATTCAACAATTTGTGACAGTTCCAATATTTCATTGAGAAATTTCTTCAAAATTAATTAAAACATTAAATATTTATTTTCTATTTTGATAAAAATATATTTCTGATAAATTTTTGGCCAGAAAATGTCCTTATTTTCGTCGGAAATGATATTTTTGATGGATGTGCTCTTAGAGGTTAATCGACCTTTATTATTTATGATTGTATTGGCTTATTTAATTATTTTGCTTGGTATGCTAGTATTAAACATCATTAGATATATTTTTCAGAACAATTTATTTTAATAATTCAAAATAAATATTCGTATAAGATTTTTGCTTGCATCTTAGAAAAAATTTATTTAATAAAAGATTAATTGAGGTTTTCTAGGGATATAATTCTTGAAGGGCTATGCTTGAGTGGACCTCTAAGAAATTTTTAAATGAGAATTTATTTTTAAATCTTACTAGATTGATAGAAAGTTTAAAAATAAAGTTCTATACTAAAGGTTTCTCTTAATAATAATAATTATAATAACAATAAATAAATCATAGTTGTAGTATTTACACGAAAATCATAAATATAAAAGGGAAATTAAATAAGTGGATATTTTCTTTGTTGATGGAATTCTTGAGGGCTACGTTTGAGCAGACCTTTAAGAAATTCTTAGGAGAAAATGCTCATCTAAGCTTTACCATATCGATGAAAAATTTTAGATGAGCAATGTAGTAATTGGCATTTATTCTTAAGACAAAATTGATAAGAAATAATGATCTTTTAAATTAGGATCAAATTAGATCACAAGATTAGCCAAGTACTATATTTGAGATAGACGTTGTGGGGGTGTTGATTCTTCACTGCATGTAACTAAGATCTCGAATCTTGTTTTAGATGCTAATTCAAATTTATTTTTTTTAGGGTACTTTAGTCAAACTTAAAGATCATTTTAAGACTCTTATATATTCATCTAGTGACCGAATTCACATTTAAAGACACATTTTGTGATGATCTTGATGCAGTCATTGAGGTCTGCGTTGAGGTAAGGGTTCTGCTCTTTTTCTTTTAAATTTCCATTGCTTATTTAATGGCTGGTTTCATGGTTAATTTTAGTGGTTATTTATTGATGGGGGTATTATTATTAATGGATTTCCTTCGATTAATTGTTTATAAATTAGGAATATAATTTGTTTCTTTAGGTTTTATCCTATGATGGTCGAAGAAATTGTTAAATGTTCAACTTCTTCACTTGTACTAATGAATCAGTCAAGATATATCAATTAACATTGTTCTTATCCTACTTGAAAGAATGTGCCACTTACAACGCGATTTCCTTCAAATAATTTAGCTTAACAAATTGGAAAACAAATTGTAAAATAGAACTTATTTAGGTTCCGTTTGAAAATTTGGATTTTGAAAGATGAATTTAGATTTTAAAAATAATTTAAGTTGTATGATAAAACAGATATAAATGTAACATTTATAATTATTTTTTAAATTTATGGGTTTCTCGTATGTCTATTTAGTAGTAAATTTAAAATTTTTATAGATATTTATAAATTTAAAATTTATGATTTTATACTTTTCAAATATATAATCATATTAAAACTTAACTAATTATATATATAATGTGTGAATTTTATTCTTAAAATTTATATAATAAATGAAATTCAATCCAAATTTTAAAATTTTTGTTCCCAAACATTGGATTTGAAAATTCTTGATCCCAATCTTAATGAACTTCTTGACATGTAAAATCTGAATCGGTGCAATCACTATGCGCTCCAATCCTTTTTTTTAAATTACTTTTAATCTGCCTCTCGTCTGTTCAAAGGATTACTTTTCAATTTTCAATCGGATAGTTTGGTGCATGCAAAGTATCATTTGCTCACACATCAGAGTTGAGGATTTTGACGACTAGAGAAGAATCCTTGTTTCTGAGAGTTAAAGAAATCAGACTATTTTCGTTTGCAGCCAGCTTTTTCTAAAGGCAAGGATCAAAACCCTACATTGTAGCTTCATTTCCATTAGAAGTAGTATTATTGTTTTGAAAATTCTTCATCTCGTCCTATTTCTCTCACATTCTTATACTACAAATCTATGGGAGTGAAGGGTACCAATACCTTTGATTAGTTTTGTAGCAAAATGTTGTAAATCGAAATTTCTAGAAGTGTCTGGAAACTTAAACATGCTTATGAATATGTCAGGCTCTAATTCATATTCAAAAAGAATTACAGAAAACTTGTTCGGAAAGTACCCTATATTCAATAATAAGAATGACATGCAACTGTTTGACAAAAATGATGTAAATTATAAACTTTTGTATTTTATTATTCTAGAAAGGACTAGCCAAAAGAAAGTTCTTAACCAAAAATATTTTCTTAGACAATTTGAAGACGGGATAGATCATCATACCTTTTTTTTTTTTTTTTTCTGATTATTATTACCCAGGACCGGTTTATTCGAGGATATTGCAGCTTTACTGACTAATTTATGACCCAAAATTGGGCAATTGTCATGTGATAACTACTATCTTGCTGAATATGATCACTACGGACATCTCAGATTTGGAGAAAACCTAAAAATTGTACATATTATCTACTATGATGATTAATAGTTTTATAATTCACTAGTATATTAAAAATGCGAATTATCTTTGGACAATATTAATGGCTAACAATTTGTGTTTATATAATAAACAAATATGATGCATTAATGTTATTGAAAATCTCATGAATTCTATCACAAAGGATACGAGCACAGCATAAGTGCAAGTGGCTGCATCATGCTCAAAAGATGTCATTCTTCTGTCGAGGAGTGCTGATGCAGCATTTCGTCCAAGAATTGACAATATTTTTAGAACTCAATCATTTCTGGGCTTATTTTTGGGTGGTTGTTTGGAAAGTTGATAGGATTTTCTGTAAATGAAGTAGTAGGAATGTGTATGAAGCAGGCAGTTCTGATAAAGTCATAGCGTTGATTTCTTTGGCTGAGAAAGCTTGAAATACTTGGCTGAGATGTGCTTTCCTTTTCTAGTAAACTGGGTATTATTAGCATGTGCTGTTCTTAACTAAGGAAAAAGATGCAAAAAGCTTTGTAACCAAAATACAAAAATCGGTGTTATCACTCACAATAGCTTGATTTCTTTTGGTTTCCTTGTCATTACATTCAAAATGGATTATTCCATTCAAGTGTGCATGTAGGAATTATGAAGGGGATTGGTGACCATGATTGCTAATTAAGCCTTGCCCTCTATATTCTTCGGATCAATAAGAGTTTGAGAATGCTGGTTCACATCCCTTTCATTCAATTCTTTCAGTCTAGACTACTTCCTTAATCTTTAATTGCCTACTTTCGATTGTTTATAGCCTTTTATCAACAGTGATTTCTTCTAAACAAAAAATTTGTTCATAAATTTTAGAGGCCTGGTTTTAGCTTGACTTGGAAAGAGTTCAATAATTGACCCAAAAAGAAATATCTGGCATGATAGTAACTAATCACTCTTTTCCTGATAGCTAATGTCACGTCTGTGAATGTTTGGCCCGATGTTGGTATTTCTCCAAATTGTGCTCTACCTATATGTGATGCTCAGTTTTGAAGGTTATTTACTATTTCTACCTTTGATAGGCTCTACCTATAGAATATTCAAGTTTTGGTATGAAATTTTAAAATTTTTTGAAGCTTACTATTTTTCAACGGGTATTTAACAATTTCTCGCACAATGAAAATGGAGGTCCAGGGACATTCTGGTGGAGCCTTTTGTCACGGGCTCGGACTTTAGCCTAATGAATCGTGTGGCCTTGGGCTTGGGATTTGCTTTTTTGAATACCTAAGTCAGCCTTTTAAACATTCAAAAAGGAGAATCTAAATTCCTTAAAGGCACTGAAACTAAAAGCTTAAAAGATTAAAGCAGAAAAGAAGAACACAAAGAGAATAAAGAGCAATGCTCAAATGTATTTCTCAAGTGTTTGATGATACAAATAAGGATGGGGAGGCCTCTATTTATAGTTGAATTCCCCATACATCAATGCTCTGATTAAATCTAATGGACGGCTAAGATTTACACTTATCTACAAAATCTAGAATTTCAGATAAATTTAAACTTTAGTAACTCTCTCTCTATCTAGTTTTAAATAAGTTAAAGTAGTTATTTTTAACTGTATCTCCAAGCTTCTAGAAACTAGGCCTTCTAGAATTCTCTAAGGATTAAGCTTATTTTGGTGGGCTAAGTTGCTCCATGTAACCTGTATATTTGGGCCTGGGTTGATTAGTTCAGCCTGTGACATTCTCCCCTACTTGTTCTTGTGACGTTCTCATCGCATCCTCCAAATAGAACTGCTCAATCTTATCTTAGAACTGCCATAATGCCTCGGCTGGTTCCCAACTCGCCTCACTAGCAGGTAGTCCTTTCCACCAGATGAAGTACTCATGCCTTGGCCTGTGACTTTTCTACTGTACCACTTAATCTGCAAGAATGCATTGTACATCTCTGTCGTAAGAGGCCTTTGGTCCTATTGGTGCGCGCTGTGACTTGCCTCGATCTAGATCCTCCTGATCCTCATGGAATGGCTTGAGCATGCTGACATGGAAAACGAGGTGTACCTTGAGCTTTGTTGACAACTTAAGTTTGTAGGCCACTTTACCTAGCTGTTTTAAAATTCTAAAGAGACCTTCATATCTCTGCACAAGCCCTTTGTGCTTGCCTAGGTTGCATAGTACCAAGTGTAGTTTAACGAGGACTAAGTCTCCAACCTAAATATGTACATCCCTTCATTTTTAATCTGCCTATTTCTTGGTGCACTTTCCTGCCTTATGTAGACAAGCCTTAGCTAAGTCAATTTGCTCTTACCAAGCGTTGGTAAACTTGTAAGCTGCTGGATTTAGCCCCGCATAGCCTATTACAATAGCACAAGGTGTGAATGGCTGTTGCCCTATTGCTATCTCGAATGAACTCTAGTTTATGGCCTTGTTCTACTGCAAGTTATAAGAAAAATAGACTACATCCAATTTGGCAATCACGCTGCATGGCACTTACATAGTGCCTAAGATATTCCTCTAGTAAAGCATTCACTCTCTCAATCTGCCCATATGTTTGGGGATGTACACTGGTGGAGAAGTTTAAGTCTAACCCTAACAGCTTAAACAATTATGTTCAAAACCATCCCGTAAATTGCCTATCCCGATCCCTAATTACGCTCTGTGGTACTCCCCAATACTTCACTACATTTCTCAAGAATAATCGGGCTACTTCCTCTACAAGGCACTCTTTGGTTGCTGGAATAAAAGTACCATACTTGGAAAATCTATCCACCACTACCATAATGCTCCCAAATCCATCCACCTTAGGCAGTCCAACTATGAAATCCATAGAGACACTCTCCCATGGCCGCTCTGGTATGGACAATGGTTGCAATAGTCCAATGGTGTTCTTTGCTCAACCTTATCTTGTTGGCATATAAGGTAAGTTTTCACATACACCTCAACATCATTGCCCATATGTGGCTAATAGTAACAGTTCTCCAAGAGTGCTAAGGTATGATGCATACCGGGATGACCAGCCCATCTCGAATCATGGCACTCCTACATGATCTCCCTGTGCAACATCTCATATTAAGGCACATAAAGGCTGATGTCTTTTGGTGTAGAGTAAGTTTCCCTTAATCCAAAATCGTATAGTCTTTCCTTCTTTGGCATTCTTTATAAATGTTTTGGCTGTGGGATCATGGGACAACCCTTATTTGATACACTCTAATAGTAAACTTTCAAGGTGATTAATGGCTGCAAGATCTACCTTTCGACTCTATGCATCAGCCACAGCGTTAGCTTTCCCTGGCTTATACTCTATGATAAATCAAACTCTGCCAGAAAAACTTACCAATGTGCCTATTTAGGGGATAAATTTTTTTGGGTTAGAAAATAATTATTTGCAACATTTTCAATAAAGACAATAAACTTGGACCCCAATAGGTAATGTCTTCATATGCACCAATAATGCACCACTACGGTCATCTCCTTTTCTCAGATCGTATACCTCATTTCAGTTTCATTAAGTTTACGACTTTCAAATGCCATGAGATGTCCATCTTGCATCAACACTCCTTCAATCGCGAAGCTGATGCATCTGTATAAACCTCATACGGTTTAGTATAATCCGACAAGGTAAGTACAAGCTCCTTCATCATGGCATGCTTCAACTGATCAAAGGCATGTTGACACTCAGGGCTTCAATCCCATGCTTTCCTATTTTTAAGTAAGTCTATCAATGGCATGGTGATGTTAGAGTAGCCTTTGACAAAGCATCTATAGTAGTTTGCCAACTCAAGGAATGATCGTAACTCTGTTATCTTGGTTCGTGGCTCCCAATCAAATATAGCTTAAACCTTACTTTCATCCATTTGGATCTAGCCACCTCCCACAATGTGGCCCAGGAATGACACCTTGCGCTGGGCAAATGAACACTTTTCTTGTTTCGTATAGAGCTTATGCTCTCGCAAGACTTGGAACACTTTTTTAAGTGGCCTACATGCTCCTCAAGTGACTTACGATAAATCAAGATGTCCTCTAGGTAAACAACCATAAAATGATCTAGAAAAGGTTAAAATATCTTGTTTATTCCAGCGCAAAAAGGTGCTAGAGCATTAGTCAAACCAAAAGGCATCATTAAGAACTTGTATGAGCCAGCATCACACATGCTATCTTTGGCTCATCTCTTTAAACTATGCTTACTTGATAGTACCCCGATTGCAAGTCAAGCTTGGTGAACCATCTTGCCTCTCCAAACTGATCAAACAAGTCTGTGATGAGTGGGATTGGATACTTGTTTTTCACAGTGAGCTTGTTGAGTGCCCAATAGTCTATGCATAACGTCAAAGACCTATCATGCTTTCGCTAAAACAAAACCAATGTACCAAATAGGGCTTTGGTGGCCTAATGTACCCATCATCCTAAAGCTCTTTTAACTGTTTTCGTAACTCCTCTAACTCTAGTGATAACATTTGGTATGGGGCCTCAATCGACGGTTCAGCATTGGGCACTAGCTCAATCTTGTGATCCACCTCTCTCTTGTGTAGTAGCTTCTTTGGCAACTTTGTAGGCATCACAACCTCAAAAGATTACCACACTTCTAACACCTTCAAGGGATTCTTATCCATAGGTTTTTTAGGCTCATCAAAATTTAAGGTTGCCAAGTAGGTGACTTCTTTCTTACACACTTTTTTAGCAAGCTGGATTGCAGATAACACCTCATCTCTCAATTCACCAGCATAATGCATTGATAACGAGCATCTAAAATATATGTGCAATTGACAAATGGTACAAGGAGAGCATTAATCCGATCAAGGAAATTTAAGCTAACCACACAGTCATAGTCATCAAGTGGTATAACCTTGATGGTTTCCTTGTTTCTAGTCTCCAAGTTGTAAGTCTACCATTTTTGTGACACCCATGGTTTAGACCTCCTTTAAGTTGACTGTCTTGATCCACTTGATTGTTTTTTCAACTTTGAGATCAAGATTTTTGGTAGCCTCCTCATATATGAACAAATCTGATGCTCATGTGTCAACTAAGGCACTTATTTTACTACCTACAATAAAGATGTCCATGAACATCAGCCATTTTTGTTTTCAACACATCTTTGCCTTGATAGAACTAATAATCGAGCTAAGTTTTAGATTTTCCTTTTTTGGCTCATCATCTTCCTTGTTGATGGAGGAAAACTTAGTTCATTTTGGGCAATCTCACATCCAGTGCGGACCATTACATAAAAAACATTTTACCATTTCCTTATCTTTCTTTTTATCCCATGGCTTATTGAACTTTGGCTTCCCTATTGGTGGCTTTTCAACGTTAGTTTTGGACTTTTTGTCTTTGTCTGCCCCATCGTTGCCTATGCCTTTGGGCTTAAAAAACTCAAAAATATCTGACTTTTTTATGCCAAACTCGATTAAGGATTTTACTGTGGTCATGGTTGGTTAAGTCTTGGGCACCTCTTCGTTGCAACTCTTTCTTAGCCTAAGGTTTGAGTCCATCCATGAATGAAAAGAATGCCTTATTTTCCCCCGAGTCTGAAATTTGGAGATGAGTTTTCTAAACTCCTGAACATACTTCCAAACTGTGCCTTGTTGCGTAAGCTGTCGTAACTTTTCATGCGTTTTATCCTCTATGTACTCAGGGTAGAATTTCTACCTAAACTCCATTTGAAACACTTCCCAAGTTCCAATGGTAGTACCCTTACACTTTTCATCGTTGCATCGACAATACCATTACAAAAGAGCCACATCGATAAAATACATGGAGGCAATATTTACCTTACTGGCATCATCCTCGATGCCTATTGCTCGAAAGTATTGTTCCATCCCCCACAAAAAGTTATTCTATCTTTCATGGACCTCGTTCTTTTGAACTTCTTTGGCTTGGGATCTCCATCATGTGCTTAGATGTCACGGCTAACACATTACCCCCAATAGTTGCTTTGCATGATGAGAGCTCCCCTTTGAGCTTTTCCATTACAACGAAGAGTTGTATGCTGCGTTCAGGAAGGATGAATCGTTCCCGAAAAGGAATTTATTGATTCTCTCCCAATTGGTTAGACCGTAGGTACGATGATTTACTTTACGGGCGAGGTCTCTGGTTCAAGTCTAGGATGGCCCAGCTGCGCCAAGGAAAAGAATAGAAGAAGCATCTGACTCTTTCATGCATGCTCCACTTGGCTTGGGAGATATAACTAAGATGGTAGAGCTCCGTTCTTGTAATTGGGTTGCTGCGATTACAGGTTAGGTGTCTAATTATCCAGGTGGTAATGATAGTATCTTGTACTTGAACCGGTGGCTCACTTTTTCTAAGTAATGGAGAAGAGGATCGAAACATGCCACTAAAAGACTCTACTAAGATAAAGATGGGCCGTCAAAAACGTAGAAGAGGTAGGATGGTCTATTGGTCAGATCTAGTATGGATCGTACATGGACGGTAGTTGGAGTCGGCGGCTCCCTTAGGTTCCCCCATCTGGGATCCCTGCAGAAGAGGATCAAGTTGGCCCTTGCGAACAGCTTGATGCACTATCTCCCTTCAACCTTTTGAGCGAAATGCGACAAAAGGAAGGAAAATCCATGGACCAACCCTATCGTCTCCACCCCGTAAAAGCGACGAGATCACCCTAAGGACGCCGTCGGTATCCAGGGGTCGCAGATCGACCATAGAACCTTGTTCAATAAGTGGAATGCATTAGCTGTCCGCTCTCAAGTTGGGCAGTAAGGGTCAGAGAAGGGCAATCACTCATTCTTAAAACCAGCATTCTTAAGACCAAACAGTCGGAGGGGGGAAAGCTCTCCGTTCCTGGTTCTCCTGTAGCTAGATCCTCCGAAACCACAAGAATCCTTAGTTAGAATAGGATTCCAAATTAGCACTTTTTGATATTTGGAGAAGAGTTACTCTTTGGAGAGCACAGTATGATAAAAGTCGTAAGCTGTGTTTGGAGGGGGGAGTTATTGTCTATCGTTGGCCTCTATGATAGAATCAGTCGGGGGCCTGAAAGTAGAGGTGACAATTGAGTGGGTTCAAGACGGGTCATTTCGAATTCAGGTTTTTTCAGGTTTGGATTGATTCGTGTTCTGGTCTATTAGGGTTTGGGTTCTTTCGAGTTTGGGCCAATTCAGGTTAAGGCTAATTCGTGTTCGAGCCAATTTGGGTTCGGGTCTATTCGGGTTTGGGCCAATTCGGGTTGGGGTTCGGGTTCAGGTCGGGTTTGGGTTTGAGTATATTTTACATCATTTTTTTATTTTATGTTAAATGTAATCACTTTCACATATTTTTGAATTCTAAGCCTAGGCACGAATTTGGTCTCGTTTGGCCCAAAAAAATCTTAGTTTGATTTTATGGGCCTATGCATGGCCTGAAAAATTTTTGAATTCTAAGCTCAAGGTCGAATTTATCCTGGCCGACCAATTTAAGTACAAATCATTATTCATAATATAAAAAAGTTATTTTTATATTAATATTTACATATTTTATAATTAAATTTAAATAAAATTTATTAATAAAATTTATTATTTTATTTTAAAAAAATACTGATTCAGGTCGAGTATACTTAAAACTTCAAATCTAAGACCTGAGCTTGATCGTGCCGGGCTTATTGTGTTGGCCAGGCTGTCTAGCTTATGGGCAGGTCGTTTGGCTCATAGGCAGGTCTAATTGCTAGTTTAACATGTGATTTTTTTTTTTTAATTTTTGATATGGTATTATCTATTATGGTTTTAATATTTTTAATTTATCTTATTACTTTGTTATAATATTATCAGACTCTAATTATCATTATTTTAAATAATAATAATAATAATATTCAAAAAAGTATTTAAAATTTTACTACTAACATGCATAAACTCTCAATATTTAATGAGTTTAACTAATTAAATTTAAAAAATGATAAATTAATGATATACTTTATTAATAATACTTTCAAAGCTCATGATATAATTTATTTTTTGATAACTTATTATTTTATCATATATAGACATGTTCAAGGATCAAGCTATCCACTTGGCCCAATTGGGCCTGGGCTTGGGTTCTCATATTTTGGTTTCAGATTAGCCCAATCCAACTCGAAACAGTTATTTTAAATTAAAATAAAATTTATTTTTTGTTATTTTGATTATAAAATATATAAATATTAATAAAAAAATCTTTAATGTGATGAACAATAATTCTAGCTTAAACAGACAAGTTTGGCACATTAAATAAGGGTCTACACTTGGGATTTTAAAAATTCAAGTCGCGGTTGGCCCAAGCCATGAGTATGTTTAATCATATATAAAATATAAATTAAAATTTTAATATTTAATTAAATTATATATAGTATTAATATTCAATATTTAATATTTGATTCATTTTTTATATGGTATTATCTATTATGCCTTTCATATTTTTTAATTTATCTTATTATTTTATTGTACAATTATCAGATTCTAATAATCATTACTTGAAATAATAATAATAATAATAATAATAATAATAAGAATAATAATAATAATAATATTCAAAAAAAGTATTTAAAATTTTATAGCTAATATACATAAACTCCCAATAGTTAATGAGTTTAACTAATTAAATTAAAAAATATGATAAATCAATAATATACTTTATTGATAACGTTTTCAAAGTTCATAATATGATTTACTTTTTGATAAATTATTATTTTATCATATACAGATCTGCTAAAGTATTGGGCTACCCATCTGACTCAATTGGGCTTGGGCTTTGGTTCTCATTTTTTTGTTTTAGACTAGCTCAGCCTAGTTAGAACAGTGATTTTAAATTAAAATAATATATATTTTATTTAAATTTAATTATAAAATATATAACTATTAATAAAAAATATATCTTTAATGTGATGAATAGTAATTTTGGCTTAAATAGGTAGATTTAGACACGTTAAATAAGAGCCTAAGCTTGCGATTTTAAAAAAATTTTGGCCGCAGCTCGGCCCGACCCATGAGCATGTTTAATCATATATAAAATATAAATTAAATTTTTAATATTTAATTAAGTTATATATGGTA
>JBBYHL010000012.1:5631557-5665770 GCA_038381835.1 Adansonia madagascariensis
CTAGCAAAATATCTTGGGAAAAATTAAGTTTTCCAAATCTGGAATCTTGGTTAAACAAGCTCAAATCTTCTGATTTTAAAATGAAAATGGTCTTACAACAATTCCCTAAATGTTTGTGCCTTTTTCTTGAGTCAAAACCTTGAGTGGTATGATCAACTGGCTGTTTCATCATCCTAAACTACTCCGAGGCTGTGCAAATGAGCTCGTGATGCTCATGCCACTCTTTCCCTTTAGTCATAGATGTTCAAATGTCAGTGACTCGAGTTTGGAGTAGTAGACATAAAAAACAAGAGATATCCCCTGCTTAGCTTTGTCCCCTGTTGGCAGCGTAACTGTTGCAAATCAAAAAATCACTTTAAAATCCTAAACGATTTTTCACAAATTTTTTGATATTTTTTTATAAAAACATGTCGAATTATCTTTAAAACAATGTCTTATTCACCCCGGGAGCATTCCGGATGGGAGAGTTACGATTTTCCAAATCTAAACTACCCAGAATCTCTAGAATTCGAACGTGTATTCTGTTTGGGCCATTCAGGCTCTCTAAATGATTTTTTCAAAATTTTCAAACATTTTTCTTAAAATATTAATGAAATTCCCTCTTCAAAAAGGTATCACTTACAATTTTTTGATGTCAAATTAGTCCGAGGTGATTTTTCAAATTTTTACACACATTGTCCCTCATATGCTCTGCTAGCAGCATAATCAAACGAAACTTGAAAATTCATTATCACTATTTTTTTCATCCAAACATATATCCTATAATTAATTTTAATCTTAATTATCCTGAAATGAAATTAATAAATTAATGATGTCATAATAAGTTATAAGTTGTATAATTTTTAAATATAACTTTTGCTCTCGTGTGTGTATATATATATATATATATATATTTAGAATATTTGAAATTAGTACTATTTAAACCTTGAAAATTAAATATATATCTTAGTTAACCTGCAAAAATTGACCATCTGTATTATTTATACTATTAATAAAGTGAGTATCTAAGTTAGTATAACGAGTTAATCAACTACTAACTCAATAATTAAAATGACAAAAGATTAAATTATAAAATAAATCTTATATATTGATAAGATTATATCAATAATTTATTTTTAAAAAAAATTAATATTTTTCTGTTAATCCACCTCTTTTTTCACTTTTCTAGAAACACTGTAACTTGCAATAACTGCAACTTACTTTCTATTTTTTCTCTTTTAATTATATTATTTGTATATATTATTTAATTATTTATTACTTTACTCACAATGGGGTGCGGATAGGCTAGTTATTAATAAAAAGGCAAATTGAGTTTTATTACTGAGTTAAATAATATCAGTTTAATTAATGAAATAATATAAAATTTTGAATTAAATTATAAAAAATTATAAAATATAAATTAAAAATATGATTTAGTATATCATTTAAATATTTTTAAATAATTTATTTTTTAAAAATATTCGCACGTAAAAATAACCACTTACTATTTTAATTAATTTTTTTTTACATTCATTGTCAATGAGTCAAAATCTAATATTATATATATATATATAATTACAAAATTATAAGATGAATGGGTAGGGGCAGTCGATGCAACAACTGCTTCCCATCAGCGGAGATTATACGAGATCACGTATTGGACTTTTGCTACTGCAAGTTGCCTACCTAGCTTCAGCCTTCAGCCTTCAAGCGTGAAACCATGAATAAAACAAAAATCTGATTGTGACAAGAAAAAGATAAAACATGCATTTTTTTTTCTTTTAATGTTAAAGACTCTCTTGCAGCCTACACTCAATGGAACAAAAGATCAAATAAAATAACTCTAATAATGGTTAGCAATGCATCACGAGAAATGAAAAAGATCAAATGACTAAAACTTTCTCCTTCCAATATTTGACAATAAAATTATGAACAAAAAAATTTGACACTGAAATAAATGATTTTTTATTACTTCTTTTTTGAGGAAGATTTTTATTCTTATTATTATTATTATTATTATTATTATTATTATTATTTCAGATTCAGTCTTTGTTTTTTCAATCTGCCATGAGATAACAAATTCTATTATTTCCTTATATTTTCTAGTGAAGGGATATTGGTATAATAAACATTGGATACCATATTTGATAGAATAAGAGATTTTTTATGTATGGTTTCCATGGTACAGGATTTTGTTGATGATATTTTATTTTTGATAATCTTTATTTAGATGACAACTTTAAGTTCGAAACTCCAAACAATTTGTTCTATTGAACGCCTCTTTTCTTGTTGGCCAGAATTGAATAATCCTTTTGGAATTGTTTCTTTCCTTCTTTTTTCCTTTTTTTTTCTGGGCATCTTATTATTAATGGAAGTTCCCTGGAGTTAATACAACTAACAGAGATTGGTGGAAAGAATATTTTTATGGACTGTGCTTTATATTTCATTATAATTCAATCCGATTTTTTATTATTTTCTTATATCCACATGAAAACTTTCAGTAATCAAAAAATAGGGTAAAAATTCACCTATCCTTAGTAATCTTTATCCAATATTTTACTTTAATCCTTTACCTTTGAAACTCTTGTTTTTTAAAATATATTTATCATATTTTAAAATATTCTAAATCCATTTATTTTATCAATCACTTTAAAAATACAATAAAATATATTATGTTAGTGCTATTTGTACATCAACCTGACATAATTTTCATTGAAAACCAAATCGTTCATTTGTTTTTGTTGCGTGAACAATATGATAACCAGTGTTTGACTATCGTGTCCAGTCGATTTTATCATCATATATAGATATATAGTAATCTAAACATAATATAAAAATATAATTTAATTTTATATGTAAAAATAATTAAGATAGATATATAAATTTAATTTATTTAGATTATATTAATATTTATCATTTATATTTATATTAAAAAATAATAAAATATAAACCTAAATGCTCTTCAAAACTTATAACAACATTTAAATTTTTTTTAAAAAAAATAACTTACTTCAATCCATTTCATATTATTATTTAATATTTCAATACTATAGTTTACCAATAATTTATCAATATTATAATTTTTATTCAATAATTAAAAATAAAAAACTAATATAACTTTATTTTTTCAAACAAAAACCCACTTTTATGATGAAGCAATCCATCTCATAATATATAATATCATTTAACGTAGTTATTTTTATTATTTAATCATCATGATATTTTTCTTTTGATTCAACATTTAAAATTAACTATATATATATATATATTTACAGCAATCCTTCTCATATTATTAATATTTAAATTTTTAGTTATAATTTATTAATACAACAATATTTTATTTAATAATATAAAAATAAAAAATTAATATGGCCTTATTAAAAAAATTAAGAATCAATTATTATATAACACATGCCATAAAATTACAAGTTATTTGAAAAGTGTTACACGTGAACGTGAGATGGAAATAACTAAAATACAATATAACGTGAAAAAAATAAAATGACCGTGAAATGAATGCATGAATGCATTAAAATTTATATAAAACATACGTAACGCAAAATTTAAAGTTATTTGAATTACCAATTAAACTTGATAATTTCAAACACAACATAAAAAATAACAAAACCACAGTATGCTACTCTCTTGCTTGATCCTAGCCTACCAGAGTGACTCTCTTTTAAGCACAGATTTGAATCCATACAATCCACAAAGAGCCTGCTTGAACTAAAATGGACCAAATTTGCTGCATTATACATGCTTGGTCCTAGGAAATTAAGTCTCACATGCCTAAACCTCTCTTAAGACTTCATATTGTGCTCTAACTTTTCCTCACCACATTAGGTGTGTTTTCTTGCCCTTTCCAAGGATTGATCGTCCTAATAACAATTTTAGGAAGGATGAAATGTCTAGCACTAATAGTTTTGATTTTTGAAGCGTGGTATAAGACTAATTAGATCAGTTATAAAAGAATTAATTGTCTAACATTTGACTTAAAAAAATAAGAATTATATTTAATTTTTCATTTTTTTATGAGAATTATATTCAACTTTTTATTCAATAATTTTTTTTAGGAAACTTTAAGATAAAACTAATTGTGCAAAAAAATTAAATGTATTATCAAAAAAATTTATGATGGTTTACTTTGAAAACTCTAAGATAACATAAAAGGGTGTTTTAGTTTTTATAAAATATTTGAGATGAAATCACTTAAATTACATTTCAGGGTATAGAGACAGAGAAACATGGATTGTACCTAAAAATTGAGATCGACTATGCATGTAGTTGGCTTTTAGCTGTAAAAGTGGAGCGGCGTAGCTCTAATTTTAGGCTAAAATAAAAAAAAAAAACCCCTGAACTATAGTCTTTTTTTACTTCGATATTTTATGAATTTTTGTTTTCAAATTGGTACCTATATTATAGTTCCTTTATCAATTTGGTATTTTAGCCCTAACACCGTTAAAAAAGTAAACTTTTAACTTTTTTCCGCCAATGAGATCGTGCCACATGTCACTGATATTAACAATATATGTCACGTGTCATAATCTAATTGGTCTACATCATCACTAACTAATGGCATTAAGGTGAAGTACCAAACTGGTTGATAGAATTATACTATAGGTACTAAACTAGGAATAAAAATTCATAAGGCACCAAAGTGAGAAAAAAAGGTACACTTCAGGGGGCTATTTTTTATATTAAGCCCCAATTTTATAAAGCATTGTGCTTTCATCATATTATTAAGGGTTAGGTATAGAAAAAAACCTCTATGGTTTAAGGTAGTAACCCTTATATTTTAAAAATTAACATTTTATCTCCTTTGTACTTTCATTCTATTGATAGCCATTATAACATCGTAAAAAAATTCTTATGGTCTAGGGATGTAACTTTTAGTCCTTGTGCTTCAAAAACTAACACTTACATCTCTTATGTTTTCATCCCCCAACACTTATTTTGTTTTTAATTTTCTTGATTGCAACCTTTCGTATCAAATAAGGTAACCAAAAATCTAAAACTATATGTCTCAATTTACAATAATAAAAATATTTACAAGACTGAAAGGGAAAACAACTCTAATATTTGCATTATAAAGTTACAAATTATCTCCGAATTCTAATTCAAAACATATTAAAAAGGATTTAAAATCATGCAGCAATAAGACCAATCCTAAGCTATTTCACAGCCAAAGTAGATAAGAGAACAATAGAATTGAAGCTAGGGCATTAAGGATTTGTCTTAGAAGCTATAACATATTGCAAACAACTGCAAAAATTATTTTTGTTGCAAGTAGTAAAGCCGTAGCAGTCAATTATGGTGTCATTGGTAGTGAGGTGTTGGTGCTGATGATGAACTCTTTTTCATGGTTTCTTTTTTAGCTTTTTCCAATACATATTTGGCCTTGTTAAGAGTGCAGACAATTTGATAATGGCTTGGAGTTGAAGAATGATAGTACTTTAAATACATGAAATTCATATTGCCAGATAAGTTAATTTCGATAAAGTTCAAGTATTGAAGCTTGGAATCTTCAATCAAATATGGTAATAAATTCTTATTTTCCCCTTCTAGAGAAGAACTAGATGCTATTAAAGCTTATATCATGAACTACAATAATGAATTCTTGAGATCTATTGTAGGAAATTAACAATAAAAGGAAAGTGTATAGGTAAGTGTAAGTATAAGTTTTTAAAGCACAAAGAGCTAAGTTTTACATCCATAAACAACATGGGGTTTTTTGTGCTTTTTTAAATAGTTTTTTAACAACATTATAATAGTTGTCAATAGAATAAAAGCACAGAGGAAGTAAATGTTAATTTTTAAAACATATGGGGCTAGGTGTACTACCTTTAAACCATTAGGTGTTTTAGTAATTTACACTATTAAAAAAGCATATGGTTTTACCAAAAGGGTGTGGCATGAGTGGCACACTCATGTTAAAAGAGGAGAGCCAAGCTTCGACTTCATGTAAGTGCACTCTTAAGGAGAGATAGCCATAGAACTCCAAACAAAATTAATCTCTAACTGTAAAACGTATAAGGATACTTGGTAAAGAAATAAAGCGTATTTTTTAGCATTCATCATATTATTAAAAGCGTCTTATTATTTTTAGGGTTTGGTAGTTGTAAGGGTAAAAAGAAATAGCAAACACTTGTTTTCCATCAACCTTTTAGTGTATTTGGTCTTAGTTTCCACAATGACTTTGAACATTTCTTCAAATTTTCAGCAAAAAAAAAAAAAGATAACTAATTTATAAGATGATAAACATGTAAAATCTTTAAAACTACTAACTTCTCACGATCAACTTAAAGATTTGGCCTATTTTTATGAATTCCATAACATTATTTTCTTCCTTTGTCTAGCATTTTCAAAATGTGATGATTTGGAATCTCAACAACATTTTTAAGTGAAAAATTGGCAAATATATGTTTAGTTAATATGCTTTTAAATTCAAAAAATTCACAAACAAGTACCAACTTTAAAGCTTAAATCAAGATAAAGATAAAAGTTATCACAAAAATAAAAACAATTAGATACCTACGATTTAGTTTTTGTTTTAATTCTTTACTTTATAAATTGATTACTTTTGACAAGTTTATCTTGATAAATATTAATAACATTATTTGTAAAGATTGATGCTCTATGATGCTTTATTTTAGAATCTTTTTCAAAATTTGAGACTTGTTATTTGATTCTGAATCTTTTTTCTTTTCTTTCGCATTATGATTTTCAATTGACTTCTCATATTTTGTTACAAACTCTTGCAATGTAGTCTTTGAATCCACAAAACAATAAAAAAAAATTATGCTTTCACTTCATTGGGTAGTGTTTATTCTTATAAAGAAAATATTTCGATTATACATGAGAATCCAAGGATTTTGACTTTCATACAACCCTTGAAGACATTCATTTTGCTCCAATTCTATTCTTAACCATCAGTTCACGCCATTTCTTCTCATACTCTTCTACAATAGATGATTCATGAATGTATCTCTTCAATTCATGTTTGAAAACATATTTCTTATGATATATATTGGAAACCTTCTCTGCAAAGTTTTTCTTATCCATGCTAAAGGACAAACTATGGTGAGAATCTGGAAAAGTTTTCTCCACTGCAACCCCTATAGCTAAATCTTGATCAATAGTTATTGATATTGGTCTTTTTCCATGCATTGCCTTAATCCAACTTATGAATAATCAAATGAAATTTTGTTTAGATTCATCTTGCAACAAAGTGTAGCCAAATAAAATTGATTGGCAATGGTGATTTAATCCTACATAAAGAGCAAATTGCATACTATATTTATTAGTTTTATAAGTGGTGTCAAATGTAATGACATCACCAAAATGTTCATATGCTGATTTGATCGAGCATTGACCCAAAATAGATTTACATATAAGCATCATCATCACATTGAATTGCATAAAAGAAACTAGGATTCTTAATTTGCTTTCTCTGAAAAAACATAAGACAACTTGGGCATCTTTAATATATAAGTTTTTTCTGCTTAAATCTATAAAATGATTCGAACAATCTCTGTCTAAAAATTTTTTGTCTTCATTACTTTACAATGACACTTCTTGAAAGAATTTCGTTTTCATTGAATTTCTCAACAAGACCTTTATCTATTGAAGTCATTTTCTTATGGCATTTAAGATGAGTTGCATTTTTAGGACCAATCGTATCATAATTACATTCATTTCGAAAATGATTTTACAACATACTTCTACCTTTTCTTTGCCCTTGCTATCTTAAATGTCATAACATGGCTTAGATACGAATCTTGATTAACTCGACTTAAAAGGCGGGTATACCCTTTATTCCTATATTTATCTATATATCATTATTTTTTTTAGTGGCCATCTCATTTTTTTTTTCTTATTTTTGGGACTGAGCTATCAAGATAAATCATTCACTCGACTTAACTTGTCACAAAATGACTATTTATTTTAGAGTCGCCATCAATCTATTTTGGCCAGGTGAGATTTGTCACCTAACTGGAGTTTGTATTCTAAGAGTTACAAAACCCTTAAAAAAAGCCCGAGGTCTGCAAAAATACCAAAAATCATTTGTAATGATCTGAGAGTCGATTACAATCACGATTAAGGATCAATCCCTCTCATGACACCTAGTAATCAGTACCTTATTAATCATTTGTTAATTTAAACTTTGATTTTTATTTAGTTTCAAAACTTGGCATTTAATTATAATCCCCATATATTAAAAATAAAATTTTATGAAATAAATTTATAATTTTGTATGTGAAAATCGGGTCTTTAATATTTTTGAAAATCAAAATATCTTTCACACACCACTAGAAGACTGGAGTAACATGAAAGGTTTTATCATTATCTCTTTTATACCTAACCTAAGGGCCGGAGAAACACAAAAGCTTTTAAAGATCAAACTATCTTTTGTACCCCACGGAGGGTCGGAGGAATACAAAATGTTTTTTTTTCAAAATTCATAAAAATTTTGATTTTCTCATTTTTTAAAAAGGATATTTCATTATTAAAATAATCTGCGAAACCCTTTTCATATGTTGGGAGAAATTTCATGTACTACTTTATCTCAGAGACATTACTTTAATTTTTAAAAATTTTGATTTTATCAAAAATAACAAAAACTTATCCTCCTAAAGTACATCTTCGACATAAAAGTGTCTCAATGACTCTAAAGGATTTGGTTCTAAGATAACTCACCTAAATATCTCTAAAGTATAGTTTCAATATGAAAGTACGCTGGTAACCTAAAGGATCCGATATTATCATAACCAAATAAACATGCTCCTACTGTGCACCTTCGGCATAGAAGTATTCCGATGATCACATAAGATTTGGTTCTAATGTCAATTACTAAAATGTCCATAAGGTTTACCTTCAATGTTAAAGTATCCCAATAACCCTAAAAAACTCGATAACTTCATAAAAAGACAAACATATCCCTACTATTCAACTTCAACATAGAAGTATCCCGATGATCATAAAGGACTCGATTCTAGGATAAATTACTAAATAGCCTTAAATCTACCTTCGACAGGATACCCTAGAGGACCCAAAAACTTCATAAAAAGGCAAGCCTACCTCTATTATGCACCTTCAACATAGAAGTATCCTACTGATCATAAAGGACGTGATTCTAGGAAAAATTAATAAAATAACCTTGAGGTGTACCTTTGACATAGAAGTATCCCGATAGCCCTAAAAGACTCAATAATGATATGGAATGACAATTTTACCCTAAATAGGTACTTATGTGACAAAAATTACCTAAAATGCAAAAATTATTAATAGTTCCCTAAATTTATCAAAATTTTATTTTGGCCCCAAAATGACTTAAAATGCTAAAAAATATTCCTAAATGACCAAAATGCCCTAAATTGTAATTTCATGTAAGAAAAAACCTTTTAACCCTACAAAGTTAAGACTTTTTTAGTGGTTTCTAAACTTTTGTAACTTTACAAAATAGTCCCTATATGAAATAAAATACAAAATCAAATATCAAACATACCAAAATTAACATAGAAAACATACCAAAAATCATATATAGTATTCGACCAACTTTCTTTGGCATTGAAACAGTTTTTTCTCTTTTGCATAAAAGTCCTTACATGAAATAAATAACAAAATCTAACATCAAACATATCAAAATTAACATGGAAAACATACCAAAAATCACATGAAGCATTCAACCAAGTACCTTTGGCCTCAAAATAATATTTTTTTTAATTTTTGTAAAAAAGTCCTTAAACTTTCTAAAATTATAAAAAAGTCCCTAATGGGTTAGAATGCATGATATGTATTCAAACATGTTGAAAACGCATGAAACACATCCTCAAGGGTACATGATGCATTTGGCCAAGCATGATAGGCCTTAAAATAGATTTTTTCTTTTTTACAAATTAGTCCCTAAATTTTCCCTATTTACAAAATATCTTAAAAATAATCAAAAACTTAATTAACAAGTCCATGCATGATTAGGCCAATTTGGAAAATACCTTTCCAAGGCCTTGAAATTTTCGGTAAAATTATTTTAGGCCCCTGCAATTTTCAAACTTTACAAAATTGTCCAAAATATCACAAAACTAGAAATAAAAATTCTATTAAGGGCTACCATAAGATTCAACCAATGCCAATAATAATCAAAAATGATTTTTCTCTTCACGTATTATCATGAATATCAATCTAAATTCATGTCTTAATTTCAACCAAACTAAAATACGTATAAAATCAGGAACAAATCAACATGTTTATTAATAATCAGCATGAAAACGTCAAGAAAATAGCACAAATATATATATATATATATATGAAAATAACATAATTTCTATCAACAAACATAAATTATTTTGATGGAAATCAAACTATAGGCAAAATCAAGAAACTTTGATCATTGCTTTCATTTTGGCCTATCAAAATGGATCAAAACTCATGAGCACAAGTAATCATAAAGCTCACAAAAATCAAGAGTTTTCCAAGTAAATCTACTTTAAAAGCTTGTAAACTTTGAAATTTATATGTTTTTTTGGTGTTTTTTTTTTTCTTTATGGAAGCATTCCTTCTTCAGATAAATATCCTCCTCCTTATTTATAAGGGGGGAAAGTTGGCCAAAAGAGGCTGAAATCTCTCTTGACTAAAAGTTTCTCTTTTTTTTTATCCTTTTTTTAATTTTTTTTTTACTTTTTTAGATTTTTTGCTTTTTTGATGAAATTTAATTAATTAACTTTTTTCATTTTGTCAAATTCATTGTGCATGAGCTATTAAGACAATTCTAGAATCCATGATGATAAAGATAAGATAAGGAAAACATCTAAATTAGATAAAAACAAATTATGAGGACTAAATTGCAACAAATTAAAAATTATGTGTGCAAGAAATAAAATTTAACATAACAAATTTAATTAAAAATTTAATCAAAATAAGCTTATTGCCTTGTTAGAAAACAAAATGGACTTATCGAGCTTACTGGAAAGTTAATGGGCTTCCTAGGCCCATTAAGAAAATTATTGGGTTTTAAAGCCCATAAAATGCAAAATAAATTTTGGCCCATTTAAAAATAATAAAATTAATAAAGTTTTCATATAAAAATTTCAATAGAAATTTTGGAGAAATTTTATGTGCAAGAAAAAGACAACTAAAAATTGCAAACTCATAAAAATTTACAAGTAAAAATCCCAAATGAAAATTATATTTCATTTTTATGAAATAGAATTTCAAAAAGCTATATCCAAGCTATTTTATTGAAATATGTAAAAATCTTTAGAATTTTATACTCTGAAAAATTTTATAGATAAAAAAATTTGTATTTTGGAAACGAGAAAATTCCAAAAATGCATTCAAATATTTACAAAAATTGCGTTGAATTCAACATATTATTCAAAATAATAAAGATGAAAATATGAAATCCAAAACAAATTTTATCCAAAAAATTTTGTGAGCATGATGCTCGCAGTACTGTGAGAAATTCAACATTAACAAATAAATTTAATAATTTGACCACTCGTGGTATAAAATGCTAATACAAATTTTTTTCTTGAATATTTTTTATTTTTCGAGGCAAGTGTCGGCATAAGATACTATACAGGTATTAGAATCAGTAAAAGTATATGACGGCCAACTCCTAAAATTTCATTAAAAATCTCAAAAATTCATAAAATGAAAAATTTGATCGTAACATCATATGCATAAACAAATTTTAAAATTTTACAAATATAAAGCTAAAAGCTAATTTATTACTTTGATATTCGTCTTTTTTATTTGACATTTGTTTTTTACAACCCTTAAAATGGTGGTTTTTCTATCACGTGCACAAGTATAATTTAGATGTCCTCAAATACGTCTTGAAAACACCCAGTCCAGCTGGAGAAGTCAACCCTCACCAGGACGATTGCCTAATTATCGGTTTAAGATATTTCAGGATTACCAGGAAAGGGCGAAGACAAAATTAGGTATCTATAATAAGCAGTGATCCACAATTAGTTCTTAAAATAGAGCATCTTTTTTTTTTAAACTAGTTCCTAAATGATGTCTACCATGACTTCATTTTGACTATCAATATTCTCTAAACTTTTTTTCTTGCACTAACCTTCATTAAAACAAACATAAATATGACTCATTATTTCATCATTTTAAAAGTCTATTGTTCTTGATCAAATGCAAATACCAAAACCATGTTCCTTAGCAGGGATTTTATAGAAGTTTTTGATCTCATCCATTGAGTCAAATTGCATTCCAATAAATGGTTTGGATTCCTTGATAAAATTGCTTTGTAAATTACCGCATTCATTAATTAAGGCCTCATTTGGTTTTCATCGAACCCCCATTTCAGGGCGATTATTCTCAATGTTATTGTAATCGAGAGTTTATCATCTGTTTGGATGACACCAGTGTAGTGTGGTGAAAGCATTTTCCACTGCGCTAGAGCATTAAATCCCACTGGACCTAAGGGGTCCAATGGGGGAAAGAAAGCTACATTTGCATCATTCTTTCCATTTTTAACACTTTTTTAATTTAATAATACTAATTAATTATATAAAATAATTATTTATAAGTAATAATATATAAAAATAAATAGTTATAAATTAATATAAACATAAAAATAAAAATAAAGTACAATTTCATAAATAAATTAAAAATTAATTAAATAAATCATCAATAAATATATGATATTTTTAATATAAAATATATGTTAATACATTTTAGTGAATAATTTTTTAAAATATTAAATAAAATTAAAATATTATAAAAATTAATAAGATATAATAAATAATTAAAGATTATTTTATTAAGTTTAAATTTGTGCAAATGTATAACGATTATATCTACATAAACATTTTAATCTAATATCCTTAATGGTCATTTCTTCTTACCTTTATAATTCATCTCACTACCATCACTGCATTTGAACCTAAATACGTATCTGACTATTGATTTTAATTTTATTACTACAGTACCCAATCTCATTGCTAAAGTAATTAATCTTAACGCCATTACAATTTTTAATCTAACCAAGGCCAATCTCACTGCTCATCCAAATGGAGCCTAATACATTTTGCTCTCTCACCTCTATATTTTGTTTATCATTAATAAGTTGGTCATCATTTAGTGATGAATTCTCCATAATGTAATTAATTTGCTTGTAACCTAGGAAACCAAAATAGAACAATAAAAATGAATAAAACTATAATAAAAGATGATTAATTCAATAATAAAAGATTTTCAACCAAAGGAAGAATTTAATTAGATAATTCTTTAAAAGTTAAAATGTGAATTTTATAAAGATTAATAATTAACATTCACTTGTCATGGAGCCATTATTTTTTTCTCAAAAGATATGCTTGATGTGATGTGCAGTGCACCTACTTATATGTCTAAAGACCTTTCTTTTCTTATATGATCTTGAATTAATGCAACCTACCTACTTTTTTAGAGCACTTGGTGTGACCTTCTCTCCCACTCAATCCTGTGACACCCCTGCCACGAGCTTTTCCACAATTTCTACTTACCATGCCTCGATTGGTCTACCCTATCTATCCCATCCGTTGAAGCACTCAGCGTAAAATCGGATGTTCAATGATTAACTCTAATACCACTTGTCATGAGACCATTACACTCTTCCCGAAAGACATGCCTGATGTGATATGCAGCGCACCCGCTTATATGCCCAAAGACATTTCCTTTCTTATCTGATGTGAGATTAATGCATCTTGTCTACGGGTTAGATAACATAGTAAAATTACCAATCTTGTGAAAACTAATGAACAATTTTCTTTAAACCAATGACCTTTTCTTGTTGGGGAATTACTGTTCCGAAATTTTAAAGCAATCAAGTCATCACTCGTCATCTTTGGCCATTAATGTTTTATTCTTTACCACATTGAAGCCTGGGCAACTTATTTAGGATATTTTTTGACTAAACATTTAGAGATTGAAAAGGATGGGAAAATTTTATTGTTTTCTGCATTGTTATTTTCAATAGTTAAACTTGTAGAGTTTCTATTCAGGGGTTTTAGTAAACTTATATAAATATTATGTACCCATTACTCCAAAATATACAACAATCTGATAATTTATTGATAAAGATTTTATCTAATGAAAACCCGCAAAATTTATAAGTAAAATATATGAGAAAAAAAATATTAATTCTTATAATCCATGCAAAATTTATGAGTAATATTTATAGGCCCTAGATGAACTAACTTCAAACTTTAGCACCAACCCCCAATATCTCAGGCAGAATGTTTTCTTCGAGTGAGAAGTGAGAAGAATGTACAAGAGGAAAAACTAAATCAAGCATGTCAAATCCAGTGATTTGGTCTTTATTTAATAAGGAGACGTCGTGATATAAATCATGCGATTTGGTATTTATTTAATTATTAAAAAATTTCTGGTTTAAAGGTGTCACTCAAAATCAGTTTTGAAAATTTTTTTTTTACGTTAAAATAATATAATTATTATATATACATATGTATATATTTCATATACATATTTCATTTTAGAAACTTGAACAGCTGCTTTTATACGTGCGTGTTAAACTTTCCTAAAAGGAGAGGGCGGAGTACTGTGAAAGATGAAAGTAGGGCAGCGATGAAAACGAGGGAGTAATATCGCGGAAGACAATTAAGAGAGAGCAAAAATGTATTTTAATCTAATTTACATATCTAACATAAAAAAAATTGTATAATAACTTAGTCTTGCGCTAGTAATTGGATCCATTTCCCATCTGGGCAGGACACGGTGTTTGCCGGAATAAAAACACGTGCGTTAAAACAATATCGTTGGATTTTGCTCATTTTAGTTTGCCCTCGCCGGACCTAGCTCTCTGTGTGTCTGTCACTCCGCCGGTGAAAAATCACACGGAATTGGAAAGACACAGTCTTACGAAGAAGAAAAAAGAGGACATTCAGTTAAAAATGTTTTCTTTGTCGATGATATCCTCCTAATTTATCTCATCATCAACTGATTCTGATCTCAAATAAGTCAACAAAAACATAAACCAAAAAAAGATAAAGAAACACTCTCCTTTTCCATGGCAGCAACAGCAGTTTCACTATCTCTTCACTTAGATCCTCAACAACAGCAGCACTACCACAGCCACCTTAGTTCCACCAAAATTCTACCCTTTCTTTCATCTAAAAACCCTCTACTTTCTCAGTACAAATTTGACCATTACACTTTCAAATGTTCACTCCCTTCTTTTTCCTCCACCAACTCTGTCACTCCAGCTAAGTACTACACCTTCCTTGATGACCCATCTAGTGGGAGCCGTTTTTTAACCGATGAAGAGCTTGAAAAGCTTAAGGCTTTGGAGTCTTTCGTTTACCTTCAAGGGTTGGAACCTGGGTCGTTGTGCGTACGGGTCATGGGGGCTGAAGAGATGGATTTGACTGTTGGGTTGTTGGCTTTGTCTTTTGCTGAGTCATTGTTCATGTTTTTGGGATATGAGGCATTGTTGAGGTTCTTGGTGAAACAGTATTTGATTGAGAGGAGAGCTGTGATGCCACATGCCGTGACTCTTGTTGGGTTTTATAGAGAGAGAGAGGTGGACAGAGAGGAGAGGAACTGGCTGGGACTGTGGAAGTTTGCTTTGACAAAAGGGGTGCTAATGCTTCTCCTCCGACACCTACACCTCCCAAGAATTCGCCGTATATTGGTAACATGACTGTCACAAAGCAGCTTAGAAGGTATAAAGTTATTTGTTTCTGTTATAATTTTGTTATTTTTTTTTATTCCTTATTTGGTAGGTATTAGTGGAAGGCAATAATGACATGTTGAATTGTATTGATACACGCTCTGGTTGTGGTCAAGATTATTTATATGTTAATAACAAGATGAAAGACAATTTAAGAGTTGTAACGTTAAAGCCATCAGATCACTAAGAAATATCTTCTTCTATTCAGCGTGTTCTCATTCCAAGTTGAGTTTTTCATTTGAATAATAGTGCTATACACTTAGTAGGTCAAGATTATTAGTAGGTAAGTCACTAAGTGAAAGACAATTTAAGATATGTAATGTGTAAGGCATTTTTATAGTAAAAATAAAGTTGTTCTTGTAGTCAATATGCTCTAATTTCAGATCTATTTTTACCTTCTGGCAGTTTGTTTTCCATCAGTGATATTTCACTATTGGAAAATGGCCAGTTCCTTGGCTTGAAAAATGGGGTAAAAGAAATGAGCCGCGGTACACAAATTTCACACTTTGCTAACTCTGGGGAAAGTATTGATTAAATAATATTGTAAGAATGTCAAAGGGTGGTTCAGATCTCGCCCATTTAATTTGTGATGGAATTTTACACTGATAGATTTTAATAGACAAGACACTAGACTCTTTAAATTGAACTTTCGCTCATTTTCATTTTTATGTCAACAATTTTTTGCACAATGCTTGTTTGTTTTTTTAACACTATGAATCCTTAATCATCTGCTCATTCAACTTTTCTAATTTTGAGTCTGGAATCGAGGGGCTGATTTGTTTGGTGTCACCCAATGATATTTGCTGTATCCTGAAGTATTGTTTCAATCCATTTGTTTCATGGTACTTCAATTATTCTTATGAAATGTACTTATACAGATAATTTTTTTCTGCACAACTTTTTCAGTTTAAAAATGATAGCTGTTTTGTAAGTATTATTGGTGTTTGCATTTGAATCATTTAGGAGGGGCATTGGTTGGCATCTTCTGAAAGCAAGTGAGGAGCTAATATCTCAACTGACTACTTCAAAAGAGGTTTACTTGCATTGCAGAATGATTGATGAGGTGCCGTTCAACATGTACATAAAAGCAGGATACAATGTTGTTCGGACAGATAGTATCTTTGTCTTGTTGACATTGCAGAGACGTAAGCATTTGATGTGCAAGAAACTTCCTGGTTTTAACAGCTTCTGTGAAACAGTTATGTCGGAATCTGGTGATGAACCTCCCTCATAAATGGATAAGTTGAAATCATACCGTAATGGTAATCTTTTGAGCTATATGCAGTTCATGTAACACGTACAACCCATACGTTAATCATCTTCTACTGAAACTCTCCCTCTCTCCCTCCCTCTTGTTGTTAATCACTGTTGTACACCTGTTAATTTTTGCTACATCTATGAGAAGATGACTCCGTTCTTATATCTTGTCCACTGCATTGTTTCTTTCCATGAACTGGGGTCTCTACTAGGAATTTGGTGAAATCTTGTGGTTCAACAAGCTTGGTAGGATCATTCCTTTTGGTGGACTTTCTACCAGGAATTTGTTGGCTGCTCATTTTATCTCCTTGCTTTTAATTTATCATGTTCATGGTAGAGCACGCTTTAAAGGTAAAGTGCATCTTGCATCTCTGTTGCTGTTGTCACTTTTTTGTCAAATTATGGTCTTAAACGAACTACTAATTCACTATCTGTCTCTCTCCTGCTCTGTTTACGTTGTACTTAATATTGCAAAATTTTGAGCTTGAACTTATGAACAGGAAAGAAAGAAAAGGAGATGTCCTTTTATGAGCTTTGGTTATTGTTGGTGCAATTGAAATTAAAAACACTGCTTATTTGCATTTTTTTTATTTGGTGCAGAATACTTATAATTTCACTGTTTCTATACAATATACAATGCGTAGGATTTGTTGCACTAAACAAAACATTAGCAAACAAATGGTATTGCTAGACTAGAACTAAAAATATGAGGAAATATAATCTGTTCAAGTTTTTCAATTTTCCAATAGTTCTTTACCATGAAAGCACTCTTAACATGATAATACTCAAACGTCTTTTGTTTTGACTCGTAGATAACTCAAATCCCTTATCTTTTTCATGATTCACATCAAATTGCCATGGTTATAGTGTTTCCTCATAAACTTAGAGCATCCTTATTGTTTATATGATACAGTTTAATTGCTGGTAAAGAATCTGCATTTTTCAACTCATCCTGAAAGCCACACCTAGGTCTTTTGCATTTGTGCAGAAAATCAATTGGAGTTCTTTTACACATTCTGGCATTGAGGGTCGCTCTCCACTCTCAACACGGACGCAGCGTGATGCCAGGTTTGCAAACATAGCTACAGATTCAATGGTGTATGAACTTCGAGCCATCTCTGGATCAATCACCTTACGTAACTTCTTCCTGTCATTCAGTATGTGCCTAACCTGAAACATGGACCACCCACTTGTTATTTCCTTTCGTTTTCTCTGGCTAATATTCTGAAGTCCTTGAAACTATAGAATCATAATCTGTTTGAATAAGAGGTTGCTGTTACATACCTGGAGTACCAGGTTTTGATCATTTGGCCCCTGATTTAGGTCTACAGCTCTGCGTCCTGTCAAAAGCTCTAGAAGAACCACTCCAAATGCATAAACATCACTTTGTAAAGTTAGTTTCCCTGTCTGTCACCATAGAAAAACAAATGACGAATTTAAGACTATTGCCATTTAAATTTAGCTAAACAAAATCTGACATCTAATATCATTTTTTATTCAAGGTCAAAGAATAATATGTTTGTCTGTAAAAGATATCCTTCCTAGTAAATAATGCTTTATAGTGCTTTTAATTAGGAAGAAGGGAAAAATTCAGTGATATAATTTATCTGACTATCCCATTTGTTACTTATTGGAACTTAAACTGCATGGTACTGTATACTTTTTGGATATTTGAGTTACCAAGTACTTTAGATGCATATGATTGTGTTGGTTAATACTTGCTGCATAATTGTGTAGTGTTTGGATTCCATGATCCTTAAATCAATTTTAGATAAGACTGATGACTCTTATATTTTCTCAACTAGATCTTTTGTATGCCCAGCACCTAGGATGGTTTGAATGCATAAAGCTCAACAGTTTTAGCATACAATAACGTTTGAAAAACTGAATCTGATAATAAAATATATATTGAACACTATTTAAACATGAGTAAAATCATTTTAAAAAGGAAGGGAAAAGTTGTGTGACATGAAGATGCATACTGATGTATACTCAGGATCAAAATAACCAAATGTGCCAAGAACTCTGGCGGTCACATAAGTCTCCTGACCCTCTGGCATCATTTTGGCTAGTCCGAAATCCGATATCTGTGAAGAGTAGCAAACTGAGTTGTAATTACAAATGCTTTCTAATGTCAATGCTTCTTGAAAAAGTATCGAAGTTTCTCTTACCTTTGCTTCAAAGTTGGCATTTAGAAGAACATTGGTGGACTTGAAATCTCTGTGAACTATTGGGATCCCAACAGCAGAACTAGAATGGAGATAAGCAAGTCCCCTGGCTGCACCAAGTGCCACTTTGAGCCTTGAAGGCCAATCCATTTTTGTTTCCCCAATACCTATTGAGCGGTTTAAGGTCGAAAGATGTTAAATGGGTGAAGGACTAGATTGGAAACAGATTTGAGTAGAAACCAACCATTTAAGTGATCTTGCAGGTTCCCATTTTGCATGTATTCATAGACTAGAAACCGGTGCTTCCCATCCGCACAATAACCTATCAACGAAACTAGATTTGGATGGTCAAGTCGGCTCAAGATATCAACTTCTACACGGAACTCCCGTTCTCCTTCAGCTTCTTTGAATGGTGGCATCTCCATTTTCTTGATTGCAACAACCTTCAGAATACAGAAAGAAAACATTTGTACATTCCTATCACTCTTTGGTTCATTACTGCCTATAGTGCAAGTGTTAAATTAAATGAATTAAATGACAATTCTTTAACTTCTTCAGGATAGAAGCTGTAAATCATGAGACTGACTTATTGCAGTAACATAATTCATTCATGGGACTATCACTTCATACCAAAACAAGAATACGAAAATCATAAATACCTCTCCTGACCGCAGCGTGCCCTTGTAGACTCGGCCAAATCCTCCCTTGCCAAGTAGATTTTCATCACTGAAAGAGCAAGTTGCTACCTCCATCTCCTTAAGTGTAAAAACTGATGATCCATGGCGTCTTTTTGTTGGTCTGGGTGTTGGATCCTCAATTTGCCAGTACTCTGCTGGTTTATAAATCCCTGAAAAGTAGGTAGGTAACATGTTGGAACTTAAAAATAAAAAAAATCAACTGTGAGGATGAACTGGTTATCATATGAAGTAGCATAACAACATACAGGGGTCAGCATGATCCCGAGGCTTGCTTCTCCGGCGCTTGTTCCATGCTGAGACTAACCCAAAAGGCATTTGTCTCTTCCTTGGATAGATCTATTTGTGTTAGATGATCGAATTGACAGATTATATAACATGAAACAGACAATTGGACCAAGGATCTAGCTGCATGAACCCTCTGGAATTACGAGAAATAGTTTGGTGTCATGAAACTGATGATAAGGAGCGCATGAAAAGATCAGATTTTAGTCTAATTCTTTTATTGAGCTTTTAAGTTATTGCTTGGAGAAATAAAGGTTCTGAGGATGTGGCTAAAGAAGAGGTTAGACAGTATAGGAATTCCCTCAGGAGTACGTATGGAGCAAGTGAAGTTAGATTTAGACAACATTTTTCCAACAACCTTCTTTTAGATATATAGAGAGGGAGGGAGAGATGTACTTGAAGGCAAAGATAAAGTTGGTAGTATTGCTTGCTTACCTTTTGATAGGTAATGGTTGGGGGCTGTGATTGGTTTGGTTAAGAAATAGAAGGTAGCCATTGAATTACATTTAATAATTTTTTTAGATTTTAATACATTTAATAATTTTGTGTTTATTTTTACATTATTGATAATAAAATAAAAATGAGATACAGTAAGCCTAAACGGATCAAAGGCAGCCGTTAAAAGGATGTTTTCATTCATTTGTTTAGTGCTAGAATTCCATTATTATTTTCTTCCAAATCATCTCTCACCAATTTTTTTTTTAAATTCAAAATTACTGTTGTTATGGAAATGACAAATTAAGTGATTGTCCATAATTATTTAATTGTGGGACCTAAGATACCAATACATTCTTTCATGTCTGCAATCAAAATAGCATTATATGATCAAATGGGTTCTTGCAAACGCTCTCAAATTCTGACAAAATCTGTTTAGTTATATTAAGATGTTCTTCCCCCCCCCCCCCCCGGTTTTTTAAAAATATTTTTACTTTCAAACTAGGCCAGAAATAGGTTTTTCTCTTTATTTGCTTCTTTTGCCTATTGTTTTTCCTGGATGTTTCACCTTGCTGTTTAGCAGCTACGTGGCCTCATTATGATGCAACTAAACTTGATTCATACCCATTTTATCTCTGGCGTTCCCTTTTCAAAATTGTTAAGTTCAGAATAAATTATGGAAAGGAGAGAACTTCATGTAATGGAGTACTTTTCTAGGTTCAAATTTTGACTTCATGCTGGTTCTAAATATATAGTAGATTAGGAAGTCTAAAAATGTCCACCAGATTGGTGACTAAATAAGTTTTGGGAAATGCAGCCATTTAAGTTTTGCTTTCTTTTGCCTCAATGGTATGTCCTTTGCGAGTTCAAGTTTATTTAAGTTTATATTAATTTTAGGATAACAATTTTATACATTGATGGTGCAAAAAAGAACTCTACCAGTAGATTTGTGAGATAACACGTTTTTCGTTTATTTATTATTTTTTTATTTTAAATACACTCTATTAAAAATGTTTCACCCATGAATTCTACTTGTGGAATTTTTTCTTGCAACTACTTGTGTACAAGACAATTATCCTTATATTTATATTAGTTTATTTATTAATTTCTTCTATAAATATAATCTGTGATATATATGAAGTTTGTAATGAAAATTCCTACTTATAATCCTACTAAATAAAGAGGGTTAAAATGTAAATTTACCACTATTGGATATTAATTTTGAAAATATACGCTATATTGATTTTTGTCATTATAATTTTGAGATTAAGATAAATTTATCACTATATTTTAACTCAATATTAAATTTTGTTAATTGACTTTTATTTGATTGAATTTTACCATTAAATCTTTATTTTTGATTAAATTTTGCCTCTCACTCTTAATTTTTAGTAGTTTGAAGACAAAATTTAATAAAAATTAATATTTTAAAAAAAATTATTTTAATAATTTAAAATAAAATGTTTATTTTATAAAAATAAACTTAATATTCTATGTTAATTTTGTAATTTTTATTATTTTAAAAATTGATTTATTATTGTTAATGATTAAAATGAAATATTTAAAGGAATTTTCTTTTAAGTTTTATCTTCAAATCATCCAAAATCAATACTGAATGAAAAAATTCAATCCAAAATTAAAGTTAAGTGGCAAAATTTAATAAAAAAATTAAGTTTAGTTGTAAAATTTAATCAAATAAAAGTAGTGAACAAGTAGCGAGTAATTTCAAAGTATAATAATAATTATCAATCAAGATAAAGTATAATGACAAATTTTAATATCCAATTATAATGTAGCGATAAATTATTAACCCATTAAAAAAATCATATTGTGAAATAATGTTATTTAACCCCAAAAAGAATTAAAAAGTTCAAGGTTTAACATAAAGAACACATAATAAAATCTCCATTAATTATTTCTTTTGAAGGAAACATAGATATGGAAAAAAAAAAAAAAGTAAAATATTGGAGGAGGATGCTAAAACTTTAAGTAATATTTGCAAATACGTAAAAGGAGATGAGTACAACCCAATTAAGCATGAATTTATGATAGATTACTTTAATAAAACGGCAGATGGGCTGCTTAATTATATACTTACCGCAAGGAAATCAGTAGGTCAAAACCCATATGAAGCTTATTCAAGTTCTAGCTTGTGCTCAAAATTGATCCTGCTTCTCAATTGATACTGGGTAAAAGTGTTTATAGTTGGGTTATCTGCTCAAGTCTAAAGGTTCACTTAATATTTGAAAAGTTTTAGATAAAAATATTAAATTTAAAAAGTAAGTTTCGACTTAAAAAATAAAGTCTGTTTAAAAGTTGGGTCTGACCTTAAATTCAACATTTAAAACCCGAGTCTGACCTGACCCAGCTCCTTTGTCAATGTTATAATATATATTAGTTTTATATATTTATATTTATTACGTAATTTTTATAATAGAAAAAAAATAAATATATAAAATATTATAATATAAATATTAAAAAATATGTTAAGTTAATTATATTTTAAAATTTAATAGAAAAAAATTACTAAATTACTAAAGATTATATTTAAAAAAATTTAAAATATAATATGAACGATCTTATATGGTCTTCGATTACTATTTACAAATATAAGCAAGCTTGAATAAAATCTGAGGTTTATTTTTCAAGTCGGGCCAGGCTTGGCCAAGTATAAATAATTTTAATGTCATGTTTAGATCAAGCCTAGTCCATGAACGCCTCTATTTCTCGGCCTACAAAATAACAATCATTTATTATGGAAAAATTAACACACAAACGGATTAATATGGTGATACATATCATTATGATATATTAAAAAATAAAAAATAATTAAAAAATAGATAATTACACGTGATAAATTTTTAATTTACTTGTAATGTTCAAAAATTTAAACAAAAATGAAGTTTTATTAGAGTTTTTTTTGTGCTATATTTGTCAAAATCAAATATCAATAAGGTGGCCTTGGGGAACTGGAATTTCAAAGGCTATATATATCTTTTTTTTTTTTTTTGGTGTTTGGCTGTAGCTTTCATCATGCAATTGGAAAAAGACATTTCTTAGCACTGGAATTTTGTAAAGCTGAATTTATTCTAAACAAGAGACATAGGCATGCCCACGACGGTGTAACAGAACAACTCACTGCAACTCTATTAGCTTAAAACTTTTGACAGATTACCTTAATATTATGACACAAAGCCTGAATAAGATCCAAAAGGCAATTATCTCACTTAAGCGGTAACCATGTGACCCTCAGCACTACTGCATTATGAGTGATGAGTACATATGAAATCAAACATTTGCTATAACTTTCACTCTGTTTCCCATGAAATCTCTTGGATTTAGATTTGCTGGTTACCCTGATTTGCTACATTGTATTTCTTTCTGTTGTTTACTATATATATATATATATATATATATATTATCTGTGTGTGTAGAGATCCCAAAACTTATTTAAGCTTTTGGTGATGTTGTTTAGCATGCATGTATAGGTCTTTTCGTGAAAGGTTTTGTTTTTGGGGATAAGTAGATGAATTTTCTGTTACCCAAGAAAGCAGCAAGGCCACTACCAGTTACAAGTCTAAACAATAAATTAAAGAATTTACGCAAAAACGGCAGCATTTAAACCCCAAGCTTTACATATGTTCTAGTTTACCAAGTTTGCCTTTACGTTCTTGAGATCATTCAAGCGCACGGAGACAACTTCTCTGATGTGAGCAAAGATTCCATTTTCAGTGCTTTCAACATGATTATAGTGTTTACTATTCCTTTCTTGAAAGGTTTTGGCTTATTCTTTCTAACAAATTGATGTCAAGGTCAAATGTTCAATTTAGTTGCATCTAGTAGAGTATAATGATACGATATTTTTTTAAAAAAATATAAGTAGGTGTACCGAGACAATCTATGGTTGCATGCTGATCTTAAAGAAGGGGGCATTGAAACAAATTCGTAGGAGACGCAAGATCAAGTGCTGGATCTAAAGGTGCGTTAATAGATACGAATAAATGCTAAAGTTGGCTTATTGTAAACAAATTGTATGCGAAAAGATTCATGGTGGTTGATTGTTGACCTTGAGGTCCATGGGTTAGTTGGATGTAATATCTTGATTCAATTGTGTGGGAACAGAACAAATTTGTGGACGATTACATGTGAGTGCAATATCTCACTTCATTAGAAAGTGATATATATATATATATATATATAGAGAGAGAGAGAGAGAGAGAGAGAGCGAGAGAGAGAGAGAGAGAGAGAGACACACACACACACACATGAAAACAGTGGTGTTGAACAGGTTATGCATGAATTTTTTTTGGGTGCTTCGACGGACTCAAGGTTTTGGTTTATCTCCCAACACACACGTATATATACGTATATACTATTGATATCAATGCTAGTTTAAAAGTGTATAAATATAAAATATGTATACATATATGAAAGTTGTTGTATGGTATACATAAAGGAGGAAAAGATAATTTCAGCTCTTCATCTTTATCTTTATCTTATCAAGATCATGCTAAACTAGCCAAATAGATTAGATTAGATTAGTTGATATATGCCCTAGAGCCAATCGGATTAGATGAGGCATATAATAGTTAATAATGCAATCCAATCACTTAGTTAGTGATTCGAGGTTTTCTTTCATGTTAGTGGTACTAATAAGCATGCAAAGACTAATTAGATGAAGCCAATAAAACACAATGGCCTTGTAAAGTTAGTAGTGAGTTAGGACAATGAGATCCTTATGCATCAAAGCTGTCCTTCTAAAAACTTTCCTAGTCATCAAATTGTCAAGACAGGGCATCGACAATGCACAAAGATAAGCATATGTTAAGTCTACATGCATTTGATGCATGTAACTCTTTGATCTCATAGAAGTTCAAGTATAGAGATACTTGTGAAAACAAGTTCACTAAACATGACCCATATGGAAAATCCGTTTGGTATAAGTCAATTAAATGTCTCTAGAATATGTTCTCATGTGCCAATCATGTATATTAGTCCTTAGACTTATGATACTAGGTCATCTTGTATGAAGAATATTATACTTAGATTTATTTGAAACAGGTCCACAATGGATAAGCACTTAAAGTAGGGTACATTAGTTATGAAATGAACAATATGATGGATGAATGAGTGATCTAGAGAGGATTCACTATCCAAGTGACAACGGAGACATACCTCATTTGTTTTTGGCTTTGGTTAATTTGATCAAGTCGTTGGCCAATGCATGATGAATTTAGGTAAAATTGTTTCTTTAAATTTATGAGGTTAATCATAAGCTACAAAAACTAATATGGATTGACACATGAGTAGACACTGCACCATGCTTATGCTTTTTCTAAGATATCTAGTGAAATGACCAAAGTACATTAAGAAGTTGATTACTTAAAGGTTTTTTAAAGAGGTCATATTAACTCTTCCTACATATTGGGTGGCTATGATGCCTTGCTAGAGAGCAATCTTGATCTATAAATATAAATACACTTAATTGTGTAATTATGTTTATTGTTGTTATGATGGAAGCCTAATAGGTCATACACAATAAAATAATCTATTAAATTAAAACCAGGATTTAATTAAGTATGACTTAATTAAATAAAAGGTATAATGAGGAGGACTTAATTAAATAAGTTCAATTAAGAATAATTTAAGGCGTAAATTATATTTAAGAAATCTAATTAGAGGTGTCTTAATATGGCAATAAAAGTAAGAATGTCTTATTACGATAATGTCTATTTGTAGACATGGTTTTAGGGAGAATTTTAAATAAAGCCAAATATATATATTTAAAAAATTAAATAATTATTTGATAATTATTTAATATTATTTACATAAAATAAAATTGTTTTACTTGGGTTAAAAAATTTAATTATGAATTAAATTATCTAACATGTAAATTTAAGGGTTGGTTTAAAAGCCCTAATTATCAAGTCAAGAGAGTTTAATTGTCAACGACTCCAAGTTAGGCTTCTTAATTGGCTTGGTGTATGGATTAGCTATCTTTGGTGTGCTATTGGGCTAAAATATTAATAAGTTACTATTAAGGCTCAATCTTGGACAAGCTAATTAAAATAGTTTAAATTGGACTCCAAGAAACACTCTAAAGTAAGGCCACCTTATAGGTATGTTAATAATGGACTCAGTTGACTCAATAGTCAAACCTAACCTAGCCCTGTGTATTTAAATATATTATTAAGGCTCATTGACTGATTAGAGAGGATGGAAAAGCCCTAGGCACCAACCTTAGACTTTTTTAAAGGGGTGAGATCTAATGTTCTTCCCCAAGCTTTCTTTGAACGTTCATGCTTTTTCTGAGTGTTCTTGAATCGTTCTTGACATAATAAAGATAGAAAAATAGTTTTCTAGCATTAAGAGATTAATTTTTCATAAAAGTTGTAAAATTGGCTAAATTTTGAAATCCTTGCTTCCCTAAGCCTAGTTGTGTTGATTTGTATTCTAGGTGACCAGAAAGTGTTTTTAATCATAATGAAATATAAAAAATTAGTTTTTTTTTTTATCTTATTTGCATCAACTAGAATTAAGAATTATGATTTTTGAATTCATTCATGGGCATCTGTGAAAAAATCTACTTCTGTATAGAGCTGTTTCTCCTTCTCTTTGGCATGATAAGTAAAGGAATCATTCTCAAATCACATCGAATCTGTACCTAGTTGCTGTATATCTTTTGGTTAAGGCTTGAAAAGCCTTCTAGCTAGTACACCTCATGAAGGTTCCAAGAGACATTTGTGCGGATCACTATTAAAGGTAAAACACTTGGATAATTTTTGGCCTTAGGAAGAGATTGTAGCTATGAGTCTTTAAAAAGGTATGGTTTCTATTAGATCTACATTTTAAATTGCAATCAAATCACGTGTACATCTCTTCCTAAGATCTTAAAGAAATCCGGTTTTTTTTTTTGTTTAATTTCACTGTATGTGTTTGATTTCAATTAAATTTTTATGCCTAAGTCGTTATGCATGAGCTTGGCATTTCCCTTAAGATCATGATAAACAAGTTAAATATATTAGATTAGATTTATTCAAATTGTATCTTAATTTATAATATCCAAAATTTCAGAATCTTATTTTATGTGTACAAATTGTACTATAAATACTAGGTGAATACAAGGAAACTATCATCCTTTCTTTCCTATATATTGTGTTCCATTCAAAATTTCATATCGTGTCAAAGCTATACCAATTCTAATGGGTTCATCCAATCTTGTCTCTAAGCTTTCTACCTTTCCATACCTCTTACTTTCTATTTCCTATATTTTATCTCTTACTTCCCACCTGCAAACCACCATGTCCAATCCATTAGTCTCTCAAGTCATTAGCACTAATAACCACACAAACTCAACACCTATAAATACTGTGATTATTATAAATGCTGTAGCCCAGTTACCTATTAGACTCACTCCCTTAAATTTTCCTTTATGGAGAACTTTCAGCCCTTTGCTCATTGGTCACAAAATACTTGGTTACATCAATAACATCAATCTATATCCCTCTAACATGATACTTTTCGAAAATCAACTACTTCTCTATGGAAACATATTATTTGCCACTAAAATTGTAGTCATTTTCTTTACCTTCTACAAAACCTCAATAGAAACTTGAAACAAAATCAATCGTCTCTTTGCAAACAAATCCTAATCTAGGATGATGGATCTTTGAGAGAAGTTAACCAAACCTTGAGAAAATAAGTCTGTCATAGATTACTTTCAACATCTCAGAGGAATAGCTAATGAATTAGCCTTGATCAACTCACCTGTTACTGATAATGACTCGATCATTCATGCACTAAATGGAATTAGTAGTGAGTACAAGGAGATTGCAACAATAGTTTGAGCTAGAAATTACAACATTTAATTTGAAGATTTTTTTGACAAAATGACATATTATGAGGAATTTTTTAAGAAACTAAACCAATCTTTTGATCTTGTCATTCAATATATCTGCCATGCTTATAAACCTCGACTCTTTTCCTTTGACAAATTCAAATCAAGTAAGAAAACTCACATTTCTAATGCTATTAAGACTTGAGTTTAATTTTGGCTTAAAAAAAGGATAACACATTAATTTTCTTCTAAAATATTACGTCAATTCTGTGATAAGTCTGGTGACACTACAAAGTCGTGCTTCAAGATCAAACCCAAGTAAGCTTAATCCTCTCTATCAGCTTATCAAGCCTCTATGCATAAGAATAATTCATATGGCTTGTGGACTCTTATGCATCTTATCATGTTACCTTAGATTTAAAAAACCTAAACCTGTATGATACTTATTGTGGTCTTAATGAACTATTCATTAAAAATGACATAAGTCTTCAAATTGCATACGCTAGTTCTACATCTCTTATCTTTTCTTTTAAGACTTTCAAATTAAACAATGTCTTATGTCTTTCCAAAGTAAACAAAAATTTATTTCCCAACTTTGTGATAACAATTCCGTTTCAATTGAATTTTTTCTTCTTTTTTTTATTAAGGATCTTCATTTGAGGAAGCCACTTACTTAAGGCCAGAAGAGGCATGGTGTCTATGAACTTCAAACCATAGAACCATTTCTTAAGCCATAAGCCTTGGCCTTCATAGGGATAAAAGGTAGCTCTACCACATAGCATCAAAGGCTGGGGTCATCCCTTTACTCAGATACTCCACTCTTAACCAAAAAATCTCCTTAACTTTTTCTTCTCACATTTCTAATAATTTATGTAATTCTTGTTGCTACAATAAAAGTCATAGGCTTCCATTTTCTATCTCTAGTCTCACTAGTAATGCACTTTTAGAATTGATATTTACAAATGTTTGACGACAAGCCATTCTATTGATGGTTTCAAGTACTATCTATCTTTTGTTCATCATTTCATAAGGTATTTATGGTTATTTCCTATGACGAGTAAGTCTGATGCCTATGTTATATTTTGAATGTTTAAGATCATGTAAAAAAGATACTTTCAAAAATCAGTTTTATCAATATATTTAGGCTGTGGTGGTTAATATGACAAACTAAAACTTTTCTTTTACTCTCTAGGTATCCAACACTTACAAACACTATCTCACACACCATAACAAAAAGCCCTTGCTGAAAGAAAACGTAGAAGTACTTTAGAAATTGGTCTAACCACAGGCCTTTTAAATATTGGTCTTACACTTTTCAAATAGTTTTATTTATTTAATAGGTTACCTTCTACTATTTTAAACAATAAAAGTCCTTTGAGAGCTTATTTCATTAATCCCCAAACTAAAAAGCTAGAAGTGTTTGGTTGTCTTTGTTATCCGTGGCTTAAACTATATGCCATACATGAACTTGACAAAAAATCAAAACCTTGCATATTTATTAGTTGCTCTTACATTGGAGTGCATATTATTACTTAAGCTTCATTTTTCAAACAATTTTTACTTCTAGGCATGTTTTTTTTTATGAATTTCAGTTTCTTGTGACTGCTATTTGCTAAATATATTACCCCAAGTACAAGGGACAATTTGTCACCATGGTCAACGCTATGACATTCCACCTACAGCATCATTTCCTCAATTTTCACCCATTTACCATACTAATGAGTCTTATGTTTAGATCTCTTATGAATAGCAAGTCGCTAACCAGAGTGACAAAACTTCTCCTCTCAAGTATTACCTTTATCTTTTGATATGCAATCACTTGTTCCTATTTTAAAACCTATCAATGTGTATCATAGAACTTATCCTATAATAACAAGATCCCGAAACTATATTTTCAAACCAAAACAACTATATTCTATTACTAACCATTGTGGAAACAAACAATGTTCGATGAACTTTAGGCACTGTATAACAATCAAACTTGAAATTTAGTTCCTCCTCCATAAGATAGACCAGTTATAGGCTGTAAATAGGTATTTTGAGTGAAAAAAATCCAAATGGCATTATCTTTAGATACAAGGCTGGACTTATTGCAAAAGGCTTTAACCAAAGACCTCGCTTAGACTACAATGAAATATTCAGTCTTGTAGTCAAACCAATCAATGTCAGGATAGTGCTATGCTTGGCCATTTCCAGTCATTAACTATTACATCAACTCTATGTAAAAAATGCATTTCTTAATGGGGATTTCTCTAAAGAAGTCTAAAAGGAAACTCCTAGCTTTGGTGATTAAAAACATCCATATTATGTTTGTAGGCTAAAAAGAGCAATTTATGCCTTAAAATAAACTCATCAACCATGGTACCATTTATTATGTTCATTTATAATTTTTATGGGTTAGAATTTCATTGCACATAAGTCTTTGCTCATTTTTCACGCCAATATCATCACTGCCTACATGTTCATTTATGTTGATGATAGTGTTCTAATTAGCAATTTTACATTAGTTTTGGAAAGCTTTATTCAAATATTGTCTAATAAGTTTTCTATTAAAGACTTGGGAACTCTTAATTATTTCTTAGGGTTAGAAGTTATTCCTCACAACAAAGGATTTTTTTTCTTAATAAAAGTGTATCACTGACATTTTTTCGTGCACCCACATGTCTACTGCAAAGGAACTAACTACTCCTGTTATCCACTTAACTCAAACTTTTAGATGGATATGCTGCAATATATGTTAAGGGTTTTAGAAAAACAACTGGTTCATGGCAATATTTAGCTTTTACCAGGCTTCAAATTAGCTTTGCTATGAATAAACTATCTTAGTTCATGCACAGACCTCCCCAAACACATTTGACAACATTGAAAAGAGTTTATTAGATATCTCAAAGGCACTTTGTTCCATGGTTTTTTGCTCAACACTGAATCCATCTTAACAATTACTACCTTGGTAGATTCGAACTAGGCAGGTAATCCGGATGACAGGACCTCCACCTCAGCCTACATTATCTATCTTGATAACTTATCAATTTCTTGGAGTTCCATAAAGCAAAAAATGATTGCTAGATCTTCCATAGAAACTGAATATCGAGCTATTGCATCTATTGTCTTTAAATGTACTTGGATACAATCACTTTTATCTGAACTACATGTGCCCATATGTTCAACACCTACTATATATGGTGATAACCTAAGTGCTACCTACACTTGTGGAAATCCCATCGTTTACACAAGAATGAAGCATCTAGCCTTTAATCACTTCTTTGTTGGAGAAAAAGTTAGCCAAAGGCAACTTTATGTAAAACATGTCCACTTTTAATTTCAACTTGCTGATGCCTTAACAAAACCTTTACCTAAAGCTCAATTTCTGTTTCTACTATCCAGGATTGTGTTACCAATGGCTCCGCCATTTTACGAAGGAATCAAGAAAGAAATGATAATTTCAAGTCTTTATCTTTATCTTATCAAGAGCATGATAAACAAGTTAAATAGATTATATTTGATTAGATAAGATCATGATAAACAAGTTAAATAGATTAGATTAGATTTATTTAAATTGTATCTAATCAGTAGTATCCAAAATTGTAGAGTTCTTATCTTATCTACAAAAGTTGTACTATAAATACCAAGTCAATACAAGGAAACCATCATCTTTTCTTTCCTATCTTTTATGTTGTATTTAAAATCTCATAATACATAGGTTATCATACATGGATATATGGTGTAATTTACATGACACGATTGGTATCAATGTTGAATGAGAAATTGTTCTCAAAATGCCCACTTAAAGAAGAAGATATGGTCAGTGATAATAGATGGTACAAATCCAACACTAATTTTATAAGTGCTAATGCATGTGGTATTTATAGCTTGGTTTCAATATGCGATGAGGCCCAAAGGGCACCCAAGCTTTTGTGAGGATTGAGGCCTACATGAGTGCATTGAGTTGGGCTTAGGCTTGGTTTAGGTTAAAGGTAGTGTGGGCTTTATCTTTTTAGAGCCTAACCCATATTATTTTAGGCCTAGTCGGAAAATCAACCAATTTATTTGTTTAAGACATTCCTTTTGTAAAAATAGTTTTTGTTCAAATTTAAAATGTCTATATGGTTAGCTGCCTAAACGGTTGCAATCCATTCAGTTTTTTTTTTATTAAAATTGTCAAAAACAGTTTTAAAATCTTATTTCCAAATTTTTTATTCTCGTTTTCAAAATGTAAAGATAGGAGACTTAGGAGATGTATTGCAAAATCTTTTGAGCGCATTATAGGCAAGTAATAAACATCATAAGGTTGAGGTTCTACCTTGACTAAGTCAGTGTAATTTTGATTAAACATTTGGTAATTCTATATTTTTCATATTTATTATTTTCCAAATTATATTTTGCTTCTAGTTGTTGCAGTATTGATCTTCTATGTTGTAGTTTATATCGTTTTATTATGCTTGTTGCTTGCTTTTTCAAATATATAAATGGATACATGTAGGATGTTATATAAAGTTCACAATTTAATTAACTTATCTAAAGGACTTGCCTAAACTTACAGGCTTTCTTTATATTTGAAAGAGTTTGAATAAAACATCAAGGTTGTTAAATGAATATAACAAACACTACAAGAGAAAGGTTAATTAGCAATGAAAACCTTTCCAACAAAAAAATTAGTCAGAAATAAGGTATTACTTCGATCCATGGAATTATAGATTTTAAGCGACGAAATCTGTCGAAAAAAGTTTGGTTTGAAATTGTGCAATCACACCAAACTTATTTTCGACATTAGACATTTATTGACGAAATATCCTGTCAAGAAAAATTTTTTGACAGAAAAGTCAGTTGCAAAGTCTTCGATAGAATTTTGTTAAAGAAATTTTTGGCGATAATTTACAAGGATTCTCTTTTAAAGGATAGGTCCTGGATTTAAATTGTTGGAGGCACACTCTTTATGATGACAAAACCTTGATAGCTTGTGAGACCCAAACTGGACAATACTTGATTGTGCCTAGTCCTAGCACTTCGAGAACAAACATGCAGGATCATGAGCGATCCTCAAGTACTGGAGTCATAAAGATAGGGTTGATGAGATGAGGAGGCTTGGCTAGAGACCTGGGTGAGTCTTTAACACTCTAGGATGGAGCAAGTAGAATGCCCACAGAAAATACTATTTTTGAGGGAATTTTCTTTGAAATCTAGAAAAATTAATTCCATTGATAATTTTTTTGACAATTTTAAAAATTTTATTATATAATTAAATATGTTAAATGAAATATTTAATTATTTATAAATAATTTATTTATATATATGCTATAATTATTTTAAAAAAATTAAATAAACTAAATAATAATTATAATTAAATAAAACATATAATGTTAAAATATTCAAAAATTTATATAACAGAAAAATTGATGGGTAACATCTATCACGAGGGACCGCAGCCTCTGCCACCAGCATCATTACCTCTAGAATCAAAGGATCAAAACTGCCGTTGCGTCTGCTGAATTAGCGCTATCTGCTGCTAGTTGCACTTACGAGAAGTCAACGAAAATCTACTGTATGCTGCTTATAGCATCATTCATGACGTCAATCTTCGTCATCATAGTCGGCACCTCATCCTGTTGCAGCCACTTCCTCAGGCGATTGCTATATTGTCGGCAGTACCTGTTGGGTAGTGGAAGGACAACACGCAGTAGAGCTTATGGAAAATTCTAGGGGAAGCTCCTTAGGGTGAGCTTCCCCTAAGGTACTTGACGTGGTGAGCGGTAAGTTAACTTAACCTTTCCAACCGGTTTTGCCGGTTGGAAAGGTTTTTTTTTTAATTTTTTAATTATTTTTTATTAAAATATTTTAAAAATTAATATTATTAATTATTACAATATAATTTTTT
>JBBYHL010000012.1:5681321-5720891 GCA_038381835.1 Adansonia madagascariensis
TAATAATTTATGTAACTTATAATATATTTATGTAATTATAATAATTTTATGTATTATTATATAATAATATATGTAAAGAAAAAAATAAAAAGAAGCAACCGGCATAGCCGGTTGCCTGTAATACCTTACGGGAAGCGCTCCTTAAGGAGCGCTCCCCAGAAGTCCCCAGAGCTTATAGCATCTGAACTGAGGTGTGAATTGCTGGCAGAGGGAAAAACGTATCGTGTCTTGGGCCTTCTTCCAAATCCATAAATATGCGTTCTATTAATCTTAATGCCCTCGATAGCTTACATTGAGACTCAAAATTGAGATATGAACGTAAACACATCGTCCCATATTTTTGTTGCAAAGGAGCAACATTTATTGTTCATTCATCCTGCGTAGACATAAGTCATATATGCACGTTACTACTATGAATGTTTTGAGGAAATTAAATAACTCATCGTTTCATACAATGAACAGAAAAATTCAATAATCAATTATTATCAACGCGAAAAAAAAATATGATTAATTGAAGAGTGTGACTCTCGGTTTACTTTTGGATTTTGGATCAGTTTCAATATTGCGCATGAATCCATCCATTTCGATGCTCGGATTAATGGAAAGGGTTTATGGTTAGAGACTTAAATTTGATTTGCTCATCAAACTCCACAACGTCTGAATTAAAAAAAAAAAAAAAACCATGAAAATCATATGGCTATAATTTTATTTCAGGTGAAAATCTATATCTACACCTCTGTACCTACAGATAAAAAACTCCCCTAATGAATGATAACTTGCCACGTGGCGGCTCCCCTGCCAGCCATGTGGTTGGCTCTTATTTTAATATTTTATTTAGAATTTTGTTAATATTTTATTATTTTAAAATGATACAATTTAAAGGGTTTGTCCATTCAATATTTACACTTGACTTATTTCAAAAAAATAAAAAATTTATTAATTATTCTTAAATTTTTTTACTCTTTCTTTTATTTTAAATTATTATATATTTAAAGCGTTAATTTACACAATAACTCGTGAGTGATGTAGAATCTATAACCAAATTGATCCCAAAGAAATTAAAAAATATATTTTATTAATTATTTTTAATTTTTTAAATTTAAATTTAAATTTTTATTTTTAAATGATGTATACAGAGTAGTTATTTTGCTGGTCAATCTAGAAAACATAACTAACAATTAAATATGTTTTTGTTTGATTTTAAATGATTTATTTAAAAAGGCTTAATTTGCAAGTTACTTACTCACGAGTTGATTTAAGATCCATAATCAACCTTCTTGAAAAAATTAAAAAAATTATTTAGAATTTGAACCCAATCCGTTTGGAAAAAATTAAAATAAAATATTTATATCATTAATTATTTTTACTTTAATTTTAAATAATTAATTTAAAATGATTGGTTTACATCAATTTAGGATTCATATCCAGCCTGTTCAAGTAAAAAAGTTTTTTAAAAAATTATTTTATGAATTATATTTATTTTATTTTAAATAATACATTTAAAATGATTGATTTGCTCAATTCTAAATATAAATTGAAATAAATAATTTATTATTTAAGAAAATTTAATTCAAAATTAAAATTTTTATATATGATTAATTAAAACTTATAAAAAAAACCAGTGAAGTGGAAGCTTATTTCTGGTTAGAGTATTATTTTACAACTATATATATGTAATTGAATTTCGAATAATAATTTACGTTTAATAAGGATGTATTAAATATTAAATTATTTATTTATTGATTTTATATATTAAGAAACTTACTCGTGTCAAATGTTTTTAAATAAATTATTTTAAAACAAAAAAATAAAAATTTCATATTAATTTCAATATTTTGCAAGTATTAACTTTTAAAAGTTACTACCAATAAAAAATAAAATATGAAACTTTATTACATTAGTTTTAATTTTTTTTTCATATTTACGAACTAATGATTTGAAAATAAATATTTAAAATGTAAAAGTCAGATTTTCATATTTTTATTCAAACAAATTTAATTGAAAAGATAGGAAATTAAAATTTATAAAATTATTTCCATATTAATTTCAATTTTTTCATAATAAATTTATTTTAAAACTTTTTCCATATTCTACTAGCCATTGAATTTAATAAAATGCAGGGATGCGACAAAATCATAAAAATGTTCTTATATTAATTTCAATATTTGAAAATAAATATTTTAAGAAGAAAAATGAATATAAATCAACCTAATTTGAAGAAAAATTTCTTATTTTACAGATCACTTAATATAATTAAAATAATATAGAGATTGAAATCACAAAAAGTTATTATATTAATTTAATTTTTTTATCTATAAATTAATTAATCGAAAATAATACATTGAAAAAAATTGAATATAATATCTTTTATATGACTTTTGATCTTTTCCATTAAATGTATAAAGAGATTTCCAGGATAGAAGAAAAAAATTTTACTCCACTGTTATTTCATTCTCTTTTTTTATTTTATTTTTTTAATTTTATGGTCATGTTATAGTTACATATGAAGATAGTTTGTTTTGTATTTTTTAGTACTTTTCTTCAATATGATTGTTATTTTAATTGATTTGTTTTTTTTTTCATTTTTTTTTCAAAATTTGTTTTTTAGTTTAAATTTTACTTCGATAAAGTACTAGAGTATATTATTTTTAAAACACTACAAGGGGAAGTTTATTTTCAATGAAAAATTTCATTGAAAATACACGAAAATTCATCAAAAAAAATATTTTCTATAAAATTTTATAAGAAAATATATGTCATTATAAATGAAATCGCTGATAATATTTCCATCAGCAATATCATTTCCATTAGAAATACTTATTTTCGATGAAAAATTTTTTGACGAATTTTTTCGTCCGTAATTTGTATTACCGACTGAATAAATCAGTCGCTTTAGTGATAGAAAATTTTCACCGGAAATACTTTGAGAGATGGATTCTTTTTGTCTTTGATACTTTTGAATAATGAAATGTTTCATCGTTGAAAGACTTATTTTCAACTGATTTAGGGTAATTAAATCTGTTGAAAATAGTATTAACGACGGAATTTTTCTCATTGATAATTTTTTTATTTTTTTAATTTTATTAAATTTAATTATTGTATTAATTTTATTTGATAATTAAATGTTTTTATGTTGAATAATTAATTTGCAAATATAAAAATTTACAAAAATAAATTTTATTTATTATAAAAATAAAAGTAAATAATATAGTACATACAAAATAATTATCAACACTTGTGGTTTTAGGTAATATCCTAATTAAATTACATCTAAAAATTACTGTGAATGTGGACGAAGGAAATGTAGAGAAGTACTGCTACTAGAGTCGATAGCCTATCCACTCAAGAGCTCTTGAATCACTTGTTGTTGGTTCTGCATCATGATCAAATGATTATGCTGCAACGGCTCCGATCTTGTGTCACCTAGAACTTCTGCTGGTGCTGCCTTAAAAAACTTATGTATTTGTAATTAATAATAAAAGAAATATGTATGTAATTAACAAGTAAACCAAAATACAGGTAATTAAGTATTCGATTTCATGTTCAAAAATCTTTAATTACCATTCTAATCATCATCATTATCATAATCATCACCATCGCTTAAACCATTCTAATCTTCGTTTTTATCTTTAGTCCTAGAGTCATTTTCTTCGAAATCTCTTTCTTTTTCTTTGTTTATAGAAATTTGTTCTTTATTTTCTACTTCCTCATAATTATCATCACGACTCACAATTACATTATGACTCACTTCTCCGAAATCACCATTAACGAGGAGTCAAGTGTGATCAAGATCATCTGAATAAGTGATAATAGTAGAAGCAAGCAAATCCATTTCTTGATAAAACCGCTTTGTTCATGTCAATTATTTATCCTGCAGGAGATTGACCATCAAATCTACTCCTAGCCTTTGTCTTGAAGACAACCCACTAATTTTGATGTTCTTTTTTAGTGGAAGGATAAGGCCTGTAATAAACTTATTGACTTTGATGGGCTAACATAATAAGTTCATTACTAGAAAGTATTAACTTAACTTCCACTAGAACATTACGCGGATCTGCTTAAATTCCTCTATATGTATTAAATCATATGCATTTAAAAAGTACAATATAATTTCCCTACTAAAATATTCTAGCTGTATAATATCTAACAGTATTTTATTAAAGTTATGTTTATAATCATTATAGCAACTCTCTTTTACACAAACATTGCTATTCATGTTTTTTTTTTCCCATAATCAAATATATGAAACTTGAAACCATTGATAAAATAACCAGAATAACATTAAATCATACATCTTGGACTATGAGATAGGTCATTGATACGATAATCAACTTTATTTGGTCGTTGTTGAACCTAACATATCATGAAAGTTATATTAAATTGTTATGCAACTGTTTAATTACTGTTATTACAATGTGCATTGTTTAATTTAAACTTTCTATATATTAACTAACATAATCCTTAAACCATTATCTAATCTTGATGCTCGAACTTTTTCCAATTCTTTACCAATAATGTTTGGTGCATCTGGTTTCACCATCTCATCAGACATCTAAAGTTTTGCATTTAGATAGGGAAAAAAATTAATACTTAAACCAATGTTAAATATAATGTATATAAAATATATAAAATTATACTATAGAAGAAGTTATATGAAAACGAAAAAGATCTTACTCAACGTAAGGCTGAACTTCTTCGCAATCCAATAATATATATAGTTTCGTTGCATCATACTCATCATGATTTAGATAATGAGAATGAGTATTTTTTGGGCCAAAACATTTTCTCGACTGTGAAAAATAGAAAGTCATCCCATTGGATTAGCAACTCTTTGATCATTATTTCATGTCATTCAGGTAAATATTGTTTCCATATTTGGGTTAAAATAGAAGTCACAGAATGTTGAAATTTCCTCCATAATATATGCCTTAACTATAAATCCTTCTACAGATGCAAGATTTTGCACTTTTTCTTAGATAATATAAGAACCTAACAAAATCAATAATAATAGATAATATCAGTATTTCAAGAATTAGATGAAAAATATGTTATACGTTGACCTACATTGTTAATTATGTACCTTTCAAAAGGATACATCCATCAATAATGGATAGGTCCACCTACTTTTGCCTCGTATGATAAGTTAATAACTAGATGCTCCATTAAATCCAAAAATGCAGGAGGAAGATTTTTTTTCCAACTTTTTCACATGAATTTTGATTGATATAAATCTTTGAAGAAATTGCTTAGCTCTGTAATTGCATACCATACTATGTTTAGAACCAAATCATGAAACATAATTGGAAGCAATTGTTGCATAAAAATATGACTATCATGACTTTTTATGCCATAAAATCTCTCATTAGACATATTTGCATGACATCTAATATTGAAGACAAATCTATCTGGAAGTCGTAGTTGCCTAAACCATGCATAAACTCTTTTTGGGATCCTCTTTGCTTCTATAACTAGCTTTAGGCTTATATATCTTTTCATTCCTTTCATCCAATTTTAAATCAGGCTATCTGTAGAGCAACACCAAACCAATTCTAGCCTTTACATTATCTTATGTTCTCCCATTCACATCCATCATTGTATTGAAAACATTATCCAACACATTATTCTTGATATGCATGGCATCAAGATTATGATAAATGAGATTGGTATGCAAATATGACAACCCTTAAAATATACATGTTTTCATCCAATTATGACACTACCCAAAGCCTTGCTACTTATTTTGATTGCATTAATCTCTAACTGTAATGTTTGGAATTAGAAGTGGCAATTGGGCAGTTCAGGTGGGTTTGGGTCGGGTCATTTCGGGTTAGAATTTTTTTGGGTTTGGGTCAATTTGGGTTTGGATATATTCGGGTTTGGGCCAATTTGGGTTCGGATATATACGAATTTAGACCAATTTAGGTTTGGGTCTATTCGAGTTTGGGTTTGGGTTCAAGTATATTTTACATCATTTTTTATTTTATGTTAAATGTAGTCACTTTTACGTAATTTTGAATTCTAAGCCCAGGCTTGAATTTGGCTCGGCTTAAAAAATCTTAGTTCGGTTCTATGAGCCTAGTTGCAGCTTGAAAAAATTTTAAATTCTAAGCTCAGGCCTGAATTTAGCCTGGTCAACCCATTTAAGCACAAATCATTGTTTATAATATCAAAAAAATATTTTTATATTAATAGTTACATATTTTATAATTCAATTTAAATAAAAATATATTATTTTATTTTGTAAAAAACATTGTTTCAGGTTGAGTGTGCTTAAAACTTAAAATCTAAAACTTGGACCTGATCGTGCCGGGCTTATTATGTTTAGCAGGCTGTCTAGCCTATGGGCAGGTCTAGTTATTAGTCTAATATGTGATATTTTTCATTTTGATATAGTATTATCTATTACTGCTTCCATATATTTTTAATTTATCTTATTACTTTATTATATTATTATCATACTCTAATTATCATTACTTGAAAATAATAATAATAATAATAATAATATTCAAAAAAGTATTTAAAATTTAATACTAACATGCATAAACTCTCAATATTTAATGAGTTTAATTAATTAAATTAAAAAAATGATAAATAGATGATATATTTTATTGACAATGCTTTCAAAGCTCATGATATGATTTACTTTTTGATAAATTATTATTTTATCATATATAGAACTGCTCAAAGATCGGGCTACATACTTGGCTTAATTACGCATGGGCCTCGGTTCTCATATTTTGTTTTAGACTAGCTTGAGTTGACTCGAAACAATGATTTTAAATTAAAATAACATATATTTTATTTGAATTTAATAATAAAATATATAAATATTAATAAAAATATTCTTTAATGTGAGGAATAGTAATTTTAGCTTGAACATACGGGTTTAGGCACATTAAATAAGGGCATAGACTTAGAATTTTAAAAAATTCGGGTTGCGGCATGACTCAACCCATGAGCAGGTTTAATCACGTATAAAATATAAATTAAGTTTCTAATATTTAGTTAAATTATATATGGTATTAATATTTAATATTTGATTCATTTTTGATTTGGTATTATCTATTATGGCTTTCTTATTTTTTGATTTATCTTATTACCTTGTTATACTATTATAAGACTCTAATTATCATTCCTTAAAATAATAATAATAATAATAATAATAATAATAATAATAATAATAATAATATTCAAAGAAGTATTTAAAATTTTACTACTAAAATATATAAACTCTCAATAGTTAATGAGTTTAACTAATTAAATTAAAAAAATATGATAAATCAATAATATACTTTATTGACAATGTTTTCAAAGCTCATGATATGATTTACTTTTTGATAAATTATTATTTTTCATATATAGGCATGCTCAAGGGTCGAGTTACCACCTGACCCAATTAGGCATGGGCTTCGATTCTCATGTTTTTGTTTTAAACTAGCTCAACCTAGTTAGAACAGTGATTTTAACTTAAAATAATATATATTATTTAAATTTAATTATAAAATATATAAATATTAATAAATTTTTTTAATGTAATGAACAATAATTCTTACTTAAATAGACAGGCTTAGGCATATTAAATAAGAGCCTAGGCTTGAAATTTTAAAAAAGTTTGAGCCGTAGCTCGTTCCGACCTGTGAGCAGGTTTAATTATATATAAAATATAAATTAAATTTTTAATATTTAATTAAACTATAGATGATATTAAAATTTAAAATTTAATATTTAATTCATTTTTTATATAATATTATCTATTATGGCTTTCATACTTTTTAATTTGTCTTATTACTTTGTTATACTATTATCAAATTTTAATTACCATTACTTGAAAAAATAATAATAATAATAATAATAATAATAATAATAATAATAATAATAATAATATTCAAAGAGGTATTTAAAATTTTACTACTAACATATATAAACTTTTAATATTTAATGAGTTTAATTAATAAAATTAAAGAAAATGTGATAAATGGATGATATATTTTATTGATAATATTTTTAAAGCTCATGATATGATTTACTTTTTGATAAATTAATATTTTATCATATATAGACCTGTTTAAGGGTCGAGCTACCCATCCGGCCCAATTGGGCCTGGGCTGAAGTTATCATATTTTTATATCAGACTAGCCCGACCTGGCTCGAAATAGTAATTTAAATTAATATATTTTATTTAAATTTAATTATAAAATATATAATATTAATAAAAAATACTCTTTAATATGATAAATAGTAATTTTAGCTTAAATAGGTAGGTCTGGACACGTAAAATAAAGGCCTGGGCTTAGGATTTTAAAAAAATTTGGGTCACTGCCTAGCCCAACCCATGAACAAGTTTAATCATATTTAAAATATAAATTAAGTTTCTAATATTTAATTGAATTATTAAAAGAATATTAAAATAAAACTCATAATTAAAGTTTTTTATTTATAAAAAATTATTTAATTATAATTTTTTCATATTTATTTTTAGTATTAAATTCAAGTTTGGGTTCAAGCCGGGGTCGGGCTCGGGTTATTTCAGGTTTGGATCATTTTGAGTTTAGGTTCTTTTAGGTTCGGGCTATTTTGGGTTTAAGCCATTTCGAGTTCGAGTTCTTTCAGGTTCGGGCCATTAACTTTTTGGTCAAAACGGGTTTGGTTTGGGTTCAGCCTTGGGTTTTTTTGGGCAGATTTTCAGGTTCGGGTTTATTTTACCACCTCTACTTGGAATGCTATCAATCCTTTTCAAAAATTGTGTCACAGATAAACTTATAATAAGAGGGTTATGGTTAACTCTTTGCAAAAATTTATCTCTTTGCCTTCTAAAAAAAAATGAGCTAAAGGCAAAAATTGTCGATGATAGTCAAACCAACAGGGTATCTTATCATATTGCAATTGAAAAAACTTAACGTATTCCATACAATATGGGTAAGCCAATCTTCCATGTGTACTCTATTCTGATAACATTCCATAAGCAGGGAAGTCATTAATCATCCACAATAATGTAGCCTTTAATACAAAATTTTGCTTCTTAGACCCATCAAAAGTTAGAACATCTTCATTCCACAACAAATTTAACTCATCTATCAAAGGTCTGATAAACACATCAATATTTTGTTTTAGACTATTAGGACCAAGAATGACCATATTATGAGGCAAATATAGTTGCTTCATGCATACCCACAGAGGTAATCATATACACAGAGCATGATAAGCTAACATGAATATTGTTTTGCTGCTTAGGTAAATGGACAAAAACCACCCGCACATAAACCTCATCTCACATTTCAAGATTTAGCTGTAAAAGATAGGTGGGTAGGATTAAACTTTTTCTATGCTTAGCCATCAACTGGGTGCACCAACATTTTGTTATCCCTCCGTTTAGTAGTGATCTTCGACATTTATGACCTTTGCACTCTTGGTATAAGTGGCAAGTAATGAAGAACCTGAAATGATACTTTTTAACCTTTTTCCCTATAGTTGAATTACTATTTGTTTTATATCAAGGATAGCCATATAACAAACAATACATCAACATTGTTGAGTCTTTATAAAACATCATGCAATTTTTTGGACAAACGTGTATCTTAACATTATCTAACCCAAATTTTGTCATCTTCTTCTTCATTCTATAAAAATTATCCAGCAACCTATCCCTTTCTAACCAACAATCGATTGAAACACGATTCACTCAAGTTGAATTCTAACTTCACATTTAGTAGTGTACGACAGCAAATAAAGTTATTTATTGTGAACATCTCGACCAGAAGGTTTATCTGCTTCATTCAACAAAGAATAATAATTTTTTAACCCTAACATTGGTTATTTATCCCTACCCATGGTATCATCAATATTGATATTAAGTTAACATTCATATTAAAAGCATCCATAACCATTGTAGTATAAGGATTATCTCTTTCAACATCAAGACTATGGTGACCTCCATCATCATAACTCATAGAGGATTAACCTTCATGAATTGCACTGTATGCATGCCAAACTTTGTAGTTTGAACAAAACCCTTTTGTAATAAAGATATTGGCATACCATATCAATATCCATAACTCGATAATTTTGACACCTAGTACGAGGACACCTAATTCTATTTTCTCTTTCATCAGTATTGCCACATGCAAAGGCTATAAGTTGTTCCACGCTTTCAAGCACTCATTATTAATAAACTTATCAGCATCCAATTGATTATACATCCAGGGTTTATCCATTTCTCATGACCTTAGTAAAATACAATATGTATTAGTTAGTTAATTAATTATGTATCAATTTTAAGTTAGAAGGTAAATTATTTCGAAAATAATTTATACAATTAATAATTTATAATTAATAAAATTAAAATATAACTTATTTATGTTATAGGCCTATAACCATAAATATACAACATATATATTTTTAAATTAATTATATATAAAAAAATTAATAATATTTAATTATAATCTAGCTACTAGGTAACCGAAACATATTCATAAAATTATATCTACAACAATTAATTTGGTTCAGCAATTACATTATCCAAGTAACAACAACAAATATATCAAGAACAAATATATATACAACAATTATTATGCAATAATTATTATCCAAGTAAAATTTTGATTTAACTAGATATCAAGAACAATATATACAACAATAATATGCAACTATCAATAACAATTTAATTTAAATCGTATTTAAAACTTAATTATAATAGTAAAATACCAACTATATCTAAAAATATATATGTTCTATTGGAGAATCAAATTCATACAAATATACCATACCCTACAAAAATACAAACAAAAAATAAAAAATAATATAAAATGCAAAACACGAACAAAACGATAACAAAAGTATAAAATATTACCTTAAAAGCATAAAATAACAAACCAAAAAAAGAGAGAACTTAGAGAAGAAATAAAAATAACCATGGAAAAATGAGCTCGAAGCCAGCGTGGTCAATACTTATATCAAGTTTTTTTCCAATTAAATTCTTATTATTTTCAATGAAAATTTTCATCGAAAAAAGTTTAGGCTCCAAAAATTCTATTAGGATATGCAATCTATCAGTAAAAACTTTTACCGATGCAGTTTCCATTGGATAAACTCATTTTTGACAAAAACTTTGAGTTTTTTCGTTAAAAAATTCCATCAAAAATTATTTAGGCGAGATATTTCCCTAAAAAAGTTTTTTGTTAGAAGAGACTTTTTTGACAGAAAATTTGGTCAGAAATAATATTTTTGATAAAATAAAACTATATTAAAATTTTAAATTAATTATCTAATTTAATTTTTTGACTAAATTTTTATCGAAAAATAAAAAGTTCAGTCGAAATCTTTTTGGTGCATGATGGCTCGAATGAACAATGACATGCAAAAATTATTTCCAACAGAATTAAGTTTTCTGACAGAATCTTTTGTCAAAAAAGGTCAACATTTTTCTGATAAAATTTTTGTCGAAAAACCATAATTCTGCTAGAAATACTTGATTATTTGCAATGGAATTATTTTGGTGAAATTTTTTTGTCGAAAATAAGCTTTTCTCTAGTAGTGAAAGATAAAATTTTTAAAATTTTAAAAAGCATACTAAGCATTTATAAGTATTTTAATTTTTTTTCAATAAATAAATGGACTAGAAGTGTTCGTGAGCTGGGTTGGGCTTAAGTATGGTATTAATATCATTTACACAGGCCCATGCCTAGCCCAACTCAAAATATACACTTTAAATTTTGCCTAAACCTATCCATATTTATAAATAGGTAGTCTAAACCTATTTAGGCTCGACCATTTTTTCTCTAATTTATTTTTTATAAATATATTTTTTTAAAAATTTAATTTTTAGTAATTTAGTATTTTTCTTTTACTAAGATTCAAAGTTTAAATAACTTAATATATTTTTTAAATATTTACACTATAATATTGCATACATATTCTTAGTTGATAAACATTACCCAATGTATAAAAATATAAAATTAATATATATTATATAATTGTAAAATTAGTAGGAGAGTGATTAGGCTTCGAAAGTGAGAGCCAAAGCTTGATCTTTTTTTTAATGGGCCTAATTTTTTACTCAAACTCATTTTTTGAGCCTAACATTTTTTTCTAAATCCTCTTAAATATGAAGTAGATCTTCAAGCTTTAGAAAGTAGTCCGTCTCATGATCACCTCTAAAATGGACTAATGATCAAGCACCAACGGGCAATTTAAGTTTGGCTTTAGATAAATATCAACTTGGTTTAGCTCGAATTGACCCACAAAAAATTTTAGTATCAATGTTTATAAATCCAAACATGGAAATAGAAACAAAAATTAATGCTTTAGTAAAAGAAATTGAAAGATTCAAATTAGAAGTTAGGGTGCTTGTATTTTTTTTTCTATACCAAGACACATTGTCAGAAAAACAAAATAGAGATAAAACTAAGGGGGACGGGGTTTAAAACAAGGAGGAAGCTAAACATAATAAGAAAGTCTAGGGCGACGAGTGGCTTATGTGGTGGCTTGAAGCAAAAGTTGCGAGCCTGGAAACTTCCTTGAATTCTGGATGTATCTCCTAAATGATAAATAGGGACCAGATAATATTTTGGAGTTTGAGCACGTCTTTGAGCAGAGACTAGTATTTGCAGTGCAAGTCCAAATTTTGGGGTTTGATTATTCTGTAGGTAAGTTTGTCTTTTCTCCAAAACAAGTAAGGATGGATATTCATGCTCAGTATTTTAATAAGTGCCTCTCGAATAGCAAACAGTTTAACCATGATGCAGTCTTGACTTGGAGAGGTCTACACATGCTGCCAATGTTCCCGTGAAACATAAGTCTATTGTAAAAGCTATCACATATCCCTTTGAGCCTTTTTTCCAAGCTAAAAGAAGGTGATACACTTTTTGAAATGTTTTAGTAAGGATAGTGTTCTCAGCAATACTTGTGGGAGTTGTGTGTTGTACCTGTGTTCTGAATGGGAATGCTTTTTCATAATGCTCAACATGATTCTTAACTTTAAGGATGGGAGCCATGGAATTAGATGACTCTCCATTGAATATAGCCTTGTTTCTTTGGATCCATATATATGCACCATAGAATGTAGGCTATTCTGCATGAAAATTAGAAGCTACCCTAAGTTTTTGTTGGTGGAGATATCTATGTTCTAATCCAATATGAGATGTCTGGATTGTGGAAGCCTGCAATAAAAATTCCCAATTCAGATCCTAACCAAATGGCCTTGGCGAAGTGGCATTCAAGGAAAAGATGATTTACTGTTTCTTCCTCGTTTTTGCAGAGAACACATAGACCATCACCTTTGTTGATTCTTTTTAGCTTTTCTTTACTCGGGAGGCAGTTTGTAGATATCTTTCTTAGGAAAATAATGATTTCGTAGGGAAGCTTTAGTGAACGCGGTCATTTCTAGAATTCCTTAGGCCATTGATTTAGGAGGTTCAGGGCTATTGATTAGAGCTGGACAGATAGTAAGCTAATTTAACAGAGAACTTTCCTGAGAATGTGTGTTTCCATATGATTTAATCTTCTCTTCCAAAGAAGGACAGTGGTTTTGCAATGGTATCATTTGACATTTGATCCTCCAAGAGAATCTTGCATTGTGGTAGTTTCACAAATGTCTATTGTGATCCATAATGTCTTTAACAAGATGGTTATTTGCATTTGTGGGAGGTTTGAAATGAGGACAAAGGATAGGGATTTTCCCTCCCCGGATTATAGCAGACCCGCCTTCCCAAAATTGCCTGTTGAGACCTTTAGTACATAAATGGCGACCGTACAAAATATTTTTCCAGACCCATGAATCCCCCGGTCGATTCTGAAGTTGCATGAAACAATTGGACTAACAATATTTCCTTCCAAGGGCAGCTTCCAGCAGCCAACTCTCCTTTTGAACAATCCTCCATGCTGCTTAGCAAGTAGGGCTTGATTCATGTTAATAACTCTCCTAAAACCAAGCCTTCCCAAGTTTTTTGGTTTGCAGAGTTCGTCCCAACCCTTTAAGAAGTAGTTTTTTTCACCTTTTTCATGTCCCCACCAAAAATTCCTAGAGGCCTTATCAATTTTTTTTTCCAGATTAATGCAGGGGCTTTGGAACATGAAAATTGATACAGTGGTAAAGTAGAGAGTGTCGAGCTTATCATAGTGAGTTTGCCACCAGGGGAAAAACGTTTCATTTCTAGGATGCCAGTTTTGAATCAATCTTATCAAGCAGAGGTCAGAAAAAAATAGTTTGAGCTTGAAGATTGTCAAAGTTGAATCCTAAGTATTTGCCAAGTTTGTTGGCAATCTTAACATGGAGAATTCTTTTGAAAATACGTTTGAATTTCAGATAACAACCGGCTCCGATTTATCCCAGTTTATACTCAGTCTCAATAGTTCATAGAATTGGTTAAAAAGTCTTGTAGGAAAAAGGAGGAGTCTTAGTCCACTTTGAAAAACATAAAGCAATTTTCCATAAAGAGAAGATAATTGATGGGGGTGTTGTTTCTTCCAATTTTGATGTCTTGGAGTTTCTTTTCTGTTTTAGCTTTAAGGAGGAAGAGGGATAAGATGTTTTAGCACAACAAGAAGATGTGCGATGATAAAGGGTCTCCTCGTCGTAGACCTCTTTCAGGGATGATAAAGCCTGTAGGTTCACCAGTGATTAGAATCTGGTAGGCTGCAGTAGTGACATAAGTCATAATAAGATTGCTCTGGTAAGAGCTGAAGCAAGAAAATTCAAGGACTACTTGAAGAAAGTTCCATTTATTTTGTCGTATGCCTTGTTAATGTAGATTTTTAGAACACACAAGACTCTTCTACCTTTTTTCTTCTTTTGCATCAAATGCATGATTTCCGCAACAATTATGACATTATCAAATAAATGTCTATTTTTGATGAATGCATTCTCGAAAAGAGAAATGAAGGATCCTATAATCGACTTGAGTCTATTTACCAAAACTTTTGCAATGATTTTGTAGATAGTGTTGCAAAGACTAATAGGCATGAAATGTTCTACTTTCTTTGGATTCTTTTGTTTGGGAATTAGAGTGATTATTCGCTATTGACTTCCTTCAGTATCTTGCTAGAGCGGAGAAAGGCCATGGTTGTCGTAGTAACTTGATGGCCCACAATATCCTGGTTCTCCTGAAAAAGAATGGCAGGTTTGCCATCAAGCCCTAGAGCCTTCAGTGCTTCAATTTCGAGCACTACTTTATTAATTTCATCTTCAGTAAAAGGAGAAGCAAGCAGAGCCTTCTGCTCATCGGAGAGGGTGTTTATATCGAGGTTTCACAGAGTACTTACAATGTCATTTTTGGGCACGATCCTTTCCAAGTTGAAAAGGTCATTAAAATGGCTCTGAAATTAGGTTTTTTATGTTAGGCTACCTGTATTGATCCCGCAATCATACAAACCCAAATGCTTTTAGGGAAGTGAGTTCAAAGCCTCCAAAAGAATGTAGGTCAAAAAAAAAAAAAAGAACCAATAGTGAATAATAAATAATATGTATTATTTATTATAGGAGCAAAGCATATTTTGGACGTAATCATAAAAAGTACTTAAATTGGGCAGTCATTGTTCCATTAAAACTAAACCATTTTAGAAAAATAGTCCTCAACGACGTGTACATGTTCAATGATAGTAGTAGAAGCTATAAGTCGTATCTATAGTGAACCAATAAGATTGAAACAATATCTCCAAAGCCATATTTACTTTAGGTAGTTTTTGTCCTTTAAAACTAAATCCTTTCGTTTAGAAGTGCTATTATAAACATGAACAAATTAATTGTAGAGCCAAAATTTTGTTTTAACGGTACATAACTTTGCGAAACTGTAACTTATGCCCAATTCCTTCAAGTTTTTCAAAGCATGTAATTCCGAAGAAGATAACATATAAAAATTTAATTAAAAAAATTTAAAATTCTAGGCTTTAATTAAAGCATATTGGTTTTTAATTGAAAGATATCATTCAATAACTTTAGGGAGACAAGGGAATAAGATGGAGCAAATCAATTTTACTTTCTAAGATCTGTTGATCTCTCGGATTGGTTGTTGTATAAATGTAAAAACTTTAAATTTGAAAGGCTAGAAGGAATGAAATAGGCTACTGTTGAAGATATTCTTACTTAAATCAAGCACTTCATCAATCATTCTATTTTTTATATATGCCATTTGTTTTATTTAAATTTAAATATCAACTCTAAATGAAGGCTTTTAATTAATCGTGTGGATTCTTTATTTTTAAAACCAATGAATTGGTCGAAAACCAATCAACCCATTGGTCAAATCCAATTTGACAAATTATATAAAAAAAAAAAAAATTTATATCTCAACGTAAACCCATTTTGCCCTTTTGTATTGGCGTTGCTTTCCTTATTCATATAAAAAAGATTAAACTAATTACTTCTTACTCAGCCGAAAATATATTTACCATTTTTTAACTGAAAATTGATTTTTTTTAATATGAAATATTACAAATTACACACGTCTAGTTTCCTTGCCCACGTCATTTGAAATTAATTTGTAAAAAAGTAATGACAAAAAATAATAAGATTAATGGTTATTTATAAGCATTAATTAAAAATAATTAAAATATTTCTTTCATTAATTACTTATGTAATTCTATATATTATACATTTTCCAAAAAAAAAATATTGTGTTAAATACCTTGGGATGAAACAAAGTTATTCTTTTCATTATTCCACATGTACACCTTCTCTAAATTGCTCAAATCATTAATTTCTGAAGAGAGAAATACAACTAAAATTAGTAATAATAAATCAATATATAAAAATAGAAAGTTTTATTTTAACGCATGTTTACCTTCAATATGTATCACCACTTTCAATTTGTTACTTTCAATATATAAAGACTTTAAATTTAAGAGCGTAGCAAGGGATGAAAATATTCTGTTGTTAGAGAGAATATAACTTAAACTAAGCACCTCAAGTTTGGTCCACCTTAATTTTCCTTTATGTAGAAAAGTAACATGATTCCTCTCCAAAAGTGTAATTATTTTTTAACTACTCAAATTTCGTATATGTGAAACTTGTTAATAATGCTAACTTACATCTTGGAGTAAAGATCCAAGGCTCTTAATTTCATTGCCGCTTAGATATAACTCCTTTAAGTTCTTCAAATTATTGAATTATATTCAGATGCAATATATCAATCCATTTATTGTAGAAGCAAAGCATGAGATTTTAAAAGCAACCTTACCTAACATATAATTGGCTCCTTCAAATCCACAAGTCTGGAAACACCAAAGTTTTAAAGATGTAAACGGACTAAGATGTGATAGGAAGTTGTTTCCAAATAATGTGTTGCTACTTAAATCCAAAGTCTCCAATTTGTTCAGGTTCCATGACCACTTAATACCTTATACCAATCCAATAACAATAAAAAATTTAGTGTAAAATACTACATATATCACTTACAAAATTTATTTACTTCAACATGCTCCATGTGTATAACGTGATATTAACCTTACCGTTAGTAGGGTTTTAGCATGTGAACTGATTTCTTCTTAGATTTGAAGACTTGAGTGATGAAAGTTCAATTAAGGATGTTAAAATATCATTATTAAAATAATTGTAACTCAAGTAGTCCGATTTCAATAACAATCTTTCAAAACCTACAAGAAAAATGCTCTTTTATATATAGTTCCTGGTTTACAAAAATAAATAAAAATACTTATTTAGTGTAGATGAACAAGTTGCAATCAGTAAGATGAAGATCAATTAAATTTTATTGTCGACAAAACCAGCGATAGAATTGCCACTCAAATCTTCTCCTCAATTCCTTGAAAGTTAGAAACAAATAGGCAATGAGATGTGAATTATGATGTCCATTAGTATTCCAAATATAGTCTGCATAAGATGTATCAACCAATTCCTGCTAAGCTCCTAGGTATGTATGGTTAAGGAAGAGTTGGATAACTCGTCCTATGGAAGTGTTGCACTTAACCCTTTCCCATTGACAACAATCCCAATTCTGATTTCCCTCCACCTAATAGTTCTCTACATCTTCAATATGAGCAAAGAAAATTTTGAGTTGCAACAGAGCAGCTTTTCATGCTTCCAGCATCCTTCACATTCCCACAACCTGACCCTCTTAATAGGAATTCTACCGCAATCAGCCACAAGCATTTCCAATACTCCATCTCAAGTAATTAATGCACACTCTCAGTTTCAGATCATTTAATAATATAATTCTGCCACTATGCGTTTGAGAACAGCATTGCACTCTTGTGGTTAATATGCTAGTAAATGTAAAATAATGCAACCTTGTATTACATAACTTCTGTCTCAATAAGAATCTAATAAAAAATTAATTGAAATCTTAAAAAGAGGGCATTGTTTATATAAAAGATAATAAAAATAAAAGATTTTTTAGTAGAGCAATAGAGTGTGTCTCAACAGGAGATTAATAATTAAAAAAAGAAAACAATTTAAAAAAAATTAATATCCTTAATAGGATTCCAATAATAATGAATCATATCAAAATTTGAATAGGGATATTTGGTCAATCAATTTTAGTATTTTTGGAGTTTATAATTTTATAAGTAGTTATGCAGTTAATACATGATTTGTGTCTCAATAAGAGTGTAAAATAAAAAAATTAATTGAAAATTTAATAAGAGGGTATTTTTAAATTAAAGATAATAAAAATGAAAAAGTATCTTTTTAAATTTGTTGGGGGCAAAGACAACAATTTTACATTGATTAGCGAAGGATATGGACTGCGGCTTATAAAATAATGACCACCCTTCCCTTATTGAGGTGCATTTTCTCAAAGGATAAAACCATAAGAATAGTATATTCACCACTCCAAAGCAGACAATACCTCATAGCGGGTATAATCCAACAATCGTTGCATCAACAGTGGTATCATATGTGTGAATTGACAAGCCATAAACTCATAATTAAAATCTCATTTAGCATATAAACAACTCCAAGTTACTTGACTTACACGAAACTTGACTTATAAATGGGTAACATTAAATTACAACGCAAACATACCCACTCAGCCTATATAAAACTTGGTATATAAACATGCCTACAGTGGTAACTTGCCCACTTGATTTACATGAAACTTGACATATAAACATGCCCACTTGACCTATACAAAACTTGGCGTAGAAACAGGTAACACCAAGTTACCACGTAAACATGTCCACTCAACCTACATAGTCCACACCCTTGCTTGGTGGGCTAGTGTTGGGGCAAAGACAACAATCCAACATCAATTAGCCAAGGATATAGATTGTAGCTTATAAAATAAGGGTCACCCTTCCCCTATTGAGGCACCTTTCTTTTAAGGATAAAACCTTGAGGACAGTCTGTACACTGCTTCAAAGTGGATAATACTTCATAATGGGCACAGCCTTGCATCAACAAAATTAAAAAGATACTCAAGGCTGGGCTACCCGCCCAAGCTTGAAGGTCCGCCCAATATTTGAGAGAATTTAGGCAAAAAAATTAGGCCCGAAGAATGAGCTTGGGCAAAAAAAAAATTAGGCCTGATTAAAAATGGGCCGAGCCTTGGCTTTAACTTTCAAAGCTCGAGCCCGACCTCGCCTATTTTACTATTATATTATATATATTTATTTTATATTTTATGTATTATGTAATTTTTATTATATAAACAATACATATATGCAATATTATAGTATAAACTTTAAAAGCTAAGTTTAATTATTTATATTTATAAACTTAATAAAAGAAAATTATTAAATTAATAAAGATTAAATTTAAAAAAATATATATTTTTTAAAAAATAAATTATAAAAAAATATGGATAGGCCTAAATGGGCTTGGACTGTCTATTTACAAATATGGGTAGGCTTGGATAAAATTCGAGGCCCATATTTTAGGCTAGACGGGACTTGAGTAAGCATATTTGATATTAATACCATGCTCAAACCTGATCTAAATCTGATATGACCTGATCCATGAGCAGATTTATTTTTAATAATAATAATAATAGACTATGCCTCAATCGGAGATTAATAATAAAAAATGAAGATAATTTAAATTAAAAATTTAATATCTTCAACGGGAGTCTAATAATGAAAAACATGCAAAAATAGGAGCATAAACTATACATATGAAGTCCAAAAATAGGAGTTTAATAATAAAAAGTAATTTAAATTAAATTTTAAAAATAGGTATTTTGATCAATCGTTTTTAGTATTTTTGGAGTTCAAGCTTTTTAATATAAAAATAATCAATACAAAGCTTCAGCATGGGAGTGCAATAATAAAAAATTAATTAAAATTTTAATAATAGGGCATTAGTAACTTTAATAATAATAATAGATTGTGTTTCAATAGCAAAATAATAACAAACATGAAAATAATTTAAATTAAAATTTTTGCACCTCCAATAGAAGTAAGTAATTTAGATGAAAATTTTAAAAAGAGGTATTTTGATCAATTACTCTTAGTATTTCTAGATATTAGGCATATATATATAGATATAGACAAAGAATTAAAAAAAATGAACTAATGATCAAATTGGTTGAACCATCAATTTTCGGTCTATTGGTTCAATCATCGGTTCAATTATTTTTTGATATTAAATAGTTAAAAATAAAAATAATTTAAAAAATTTAAAAATAAAAAAATAAAAAAATTTTAAAAATTAAAAATATAAATAAATAAATAAATTTTAAAAATTCTAAAGAAAATAAAATATTCTAAAAACAAAAAAAAAAAATTCAATTCTATCAGTTTTTATCGGCTTTTTCAGTTTTTAATTTTTAATTTTTATCTATTTTAAATAATTCGATGAAAATTTAACTTTTAATATATCGTTAATATATTGAATCAATCAAAATTTTATTGAACCGATTGAATCGACCGATCCAATCTAATTTTTTTATCAATGGATATAGATGGATTAAAGTAAAGCTGACGAAAGAATAAATGTTGAAATTTGTTGCCAGCTACTGACCAGTTTTTAAGTTCATCGACGGCACTGGATCCTCATCCATCTGCATGATACCAACTGGTTTCTACCTTAGCGACTTATTAAATAAGCCCCAACAGTTTTGCCATGAACTTGAATGGCATGATTCTCGAGAAGCCGCGGTAGTAGAGGACCAACGCATTAGTATTTTGAACACCATATAATTATATTGTTTGATTTAATAAAAGTTAATATTAGTTTAGAAGTACCTCCGGCTTTTATTCCAAGAACATAATACAAGCACTCTCTTACCTTGATATGTTTTTCCAATGAATTTCTTTATGTAATTATCTTACGATGGTTTCAAAGGTAATATATAGATTAATTAGGATTTATATTATAAATAATTAGAGTTATATCTTATTATTTTAGAGTTTATACTCTAATCGATTATTGAAAAAAAATGTAATTAAAAGATAATATCACCTAAATAATATTTAAAATTTTATCTTATTGCACTTAAATTTTTATATGATCCACATAAAATTTTTACATATAAGAAAAATAATTATAAAATAATATAAAATATGACATAAAAAATAATAAGAATATAAATAAAAGAATGCATCAAAATTTATATATAATTTAAATATAATTATAACATATACAAATGATACTAATATATATATATATATATATATATGAAATATGATCTGATCTGTCGCACTACCAAAAAAAAAAGAACTTAGTTAAAAAAGGATGTTAGAAAAGCTGTGTAATTAATGAATTTATTCATCATCAATCCATTCATCATTAATGTGAATTTATCACCGACACATCCAAACTCATCCATTTATGCTCGTTATAGTTTAAAATATTAGAAAATATTTTTAAATTAGTATTATAATATTTAAAATAAATTTTATTATTAAAATTAATAAAATAAATTTATTTTCTGAGTTTGAAAATCTTCGTCTAAAACACAAGCTGAGTTATATTAGATTTATGGACAAGTTTGATTTGAGTTAGATTTTGGGTAAGTTTTGAAAGTTTTTATTTAAACTAGTTTGACTCTTTAATTAATAATATTTATTTTTATTTAATTTTAATTTTAGAATATTATTATTTTTAATATTTTAATATTTTAATATTTTTTTAAAAAATTTTGGATCCTAGACAAAGATTTGATAAGATCAATTAGACCTAAATGCAATAGAACCCGATAATGAATAAACTTACTATATCAAAATATTTTACCAAAAATATAATGTTTGTAGGTATCGATCCACATTGCTAATGTATCGAAATGTTTGTTGATATGAATATTAAAACTTTGTAGGTGAGGCAAAAATGAGGCAAATTAATATGTTAGTCGTGGGTTCAGTAGAAAGCAGGCCTCACCTGCCACACCGCAATGGCTATAAATGAACCAAAAAGGCAAAACTTTAATCTGATCTTAATTGCACTACCATCCATAGCTGCCGACTAGCTTTGAAATCGCAACACTGAGCGGCTTAAATAATGGGCCCCGATCGTCACCCTTACTAGGTGCGTGCTTCTACTTCATGATACTTTGTGTATATGGCTGAACGCAAATTGGGCAGTTGAAAGACTACCTGAGAAATTCAATGCCCTTAATTCTCATTTTGGAAGCCAATTGTATCTGCTACTACTATATATTCCGGTGTAAGCTAAGCTGTAAGTCAAGAAACCTTCTTTTCTAATTTCTAAAACCATAAGAGTTTTGCTCTTTACATTTAGTACAAACATACATAGCAATGGCTTGCAGTGGGCAGCTTCATGTGGAGGTTGAGCTCAAGTCTCCTGCAGAAAAGGTCTGGGGAACCGTTAGGGATTCAACCAAAATTTTTCCCCAAGCCTTATCCCATGATTACAAGAGCATCGAAGTGCTAGAGGGCGATGGGAAGGCCCCCGGATCAATCCGCCTCATTAATTATGCTGAAGGTAATTAACATTTTATTCTATTCTTACTCTTGGACAATAAAAGCTTAATTGTTAATGAGGTCAATGTTAATCCAATATTCATAGTCAGAAATGATTGCATTATTCTTATTTAATATGGTAGAAATAAGTATGAAGAACCTAGCCAATCACATCTCGTAAATGCAATAATCCAAGATCTAAAAGGTTACCATCTCACGTATTCTTAGAGAACTAATTTCTACTTTGGATGGTTTGGCTAAGAAAGCTTCTTCCAAATCACAATAATTTTCTGCTTAATTTTAACTATGTTTTGTCCTTTTTGTTGCTTTCTTTAGTATGTTATTCCTGTTTTTTCCTTTTTTTTTGAATTTTTATCTTTTCTTTGTCCTCAATATTTAACTGTCTTTAAAAAAATAATAGAAATAAGCATGTGTTTGAATGCAAGTAACAATTTACAGGAAGTTGATGAATATCCCATGCATGTGTAAAATTACTTTATATTAATTTCTTTGGAAATTGAACTTGACCCAAAGAAATGTTTTTCATCAATGAAAATCATAAAGTCCATTCTTTGACACTTAGCTAAAGCCATTAGTGGCATTTATGCTAATGTACCTAAGGGTTGAAGCTAAATTAATTAATGCGGATCGAATTGAAATTTCGCCATCGTTTTATTTTATTTTTCCCAATTTAGGGTCTCCAATCGTTAAGGTATCAAAAGAGAGAATTGAATCAGTGGATGAAGCTGGGAAAATATATGTTTACAGCATATTTGACGGGGATCTGATGAAATACTACAAGACATTCATAGCTAAGATCATTGTGGTTCCTAAAGGAGAGTCGAGCTTGGTTAAATGGTCATGTGAATTTGAGAAGGCAAGTGACGACATCCCTGACCCAAGCGTCATCAAGGAATTTGCAGTGAAGAACTTTGTGGAGATCGATGAATATCTTCAGAGCAAGGCATAGAGGCCGGGCCACCTACCACTTTTAATAGCTTGTCGGATGTTTTATTAGTAAATAAACGTGCAGGGTTTCTACTCTAGAATATTTGTCTTAGGGACACGGAAATGCCTGCGTTGATCAGTTGGAGTTGGTTGCCTACTATTTTCAACAAGATTATTACTAATGTAACGGATTTTCTTGATCATCCTTGTTATATATATATATATATATATATATATATATATATATATCTTGTCCGTTATCCCGAGGGTTTCAATGCTACTATATGATAAAATAAATGACTATGAATTATGATATTGCAACATTGGATATCGCTTTCATTATTTTTCTTTATTTTTAGTAGAATAATTTTTTTTTTTGGTTATTCGAGGAATAAGGGATTGAAATTCCCTTCTTTGGTCATGCATCAACCATTCAAGAACAAATGGCAATGAATCATATAATGTTTCATTTATGGCTTTTTAGCAGTACGGTTTCCCAAGAAACTAGAATTTTTTTATGGATACGATGGATAACGCATATATATAAATATATATTGCTAAAAGAATAATTTTTTAAAAAAATTTTATCATTTTTATTTGGATAAGTTTTTATCATTTATTACATCAAAATAAGTCTTTAATTTATATTCAAATAAATTCTTAGCCCTTTAACTTATACTAAAATAAATTCTTAATTTTTAATTTAGATTTAAGTTGGATTTTTTTCATGAGCCAGAACTAAATTTTGGTAGGACCTAGGTTCTATATTGATAAAGATTGTGTTTGATCAAGCCCTGCCCGAAATATGAAAAAAAATTTACCTAAACCCAACTCATTTTATACAAATTAATTAAGTTTGCACAAGCATTCGTCAAATTTATATATAGAATGATGAATCCGTCTTGAGAAATGATAGGTCCTTCTTAAAAGTGGATCAATCTTCTTAAAAATTTATGTTAGTAATAGTAAAATAGATCGTGTGAATTTGGAAAAAAAATTCACCTGTCCAAGCTCAATCGATATTTTAAATTGGCATTATTTTTTTTTACCCAAGCTTTTTTCTGAGTTTGATATTTCTATCGAAGTCCTATGAAATATCATATGGACCTTTGAGTTTGAACGGATAACTCAATTCTTGACAAATCTAACTTAAATAAACTCTTAATATAAATTTACCTTTCATTTAAAATAAAAGCTTATCTGTTTAAAAATTAAAGAATAATAATTTATTAAATATCATGAAATATAAAGATTTATTTAAAAAATAAAATTGTTCAAAGATTTTGTTAGTATTTTAATCCATTCTGTTTCATTCTTTCTGTTTCATGTATATGATTTCGGGTGATGTTAGTTTTATCTTTTGGAAATCCAGTTAAGATGATGCATATGCACTGAGATTGCGCTTAAAATACTCCATGATAATATCCGACGGGGAACCTGCTATCTCAACTCGAGTTAAGTCAAGTGGCATGTATATATGGCTCATTTGACGGCGTAGCATGCATATATATATACATATATATATGGGCAGATCTATCAGCCAGCGTTAAGCACAAGGATAACATGATTTTTGAACTCGTAGATTAGAACTTGATAAACTCATGAATGGAATTGAACACCGCATTAGGTAAACAAAAAGTCTCATCACTCTTTTAGTACTTCTGTTTACGACGGTGCTGAAAAAGTCGAATCATTGATTAATTGGATAAGTTTAATTGAGAATATTTTGAAATTTGATTGATTCATTATATATTTTAAAATCAGATATTTTATCAATCAATAGAAAATATGTTCAGTTGATAAAAAATTAAATTAGATTGGTTTCAGTTTTTTTTTTTTTTTATAAGTGATAAGATTAAATTTTTAATTTTTTAATTTTATATTAAAAAAATCATAATATTTAGTAAAATTCATATTTTTGTTAAAAATTTATTATATTTAATATTAAATTTATTTTAATTGAAATCAATCAACTTAACCAATCGAAGGATTCAATTTTTTCAACCTTAACTTCTGATTTCTTTGGCATGTAATAATATTGTGGATTTTACGCACGATTTTTAGTTAATCTATGATTAGTAAATGCCCTGTCCAAAAAGAAAAGAGAAGAGAATTAAATATAGCAAACAAAAGACAATTGAATGGGATAAATAAGTAAACCTTACAAAAATATTCATGTTTAAACACACCGAGACATACAAAAAATAGATATGGTTTCTGATTTTTTTATAGGCTTTTATTTGCATCAAATGTAAACCAATTGATATTTAACGTAGAAGTCCAACTTAAATATTAAATCAAATAATATCAATTAACACTCCTCCCAAGTATGGTTTAACAAGAATTACATGTGGGCAATCTCACATGTGATGACAAGTAGTATAGATATTTAATTTTGTTTGAACTCTTTCTTTGATAGTCCTAAATATTCAAGATTGAAAATCTCGTTGTCGCCCAGATGGGAGTCGACCTTGTCTAGATAAACTGAATATTTTCAAGACCAATTTAATTATGCCTAAATGATCACTCGTGCATGTACCAAAAAAAGTGTAGTTCGAGGGTTGTAGAGAACTAATCTTGGATAAAAAAGATAAATATTATAGAGGAAAATTAGTTTTTAAATACCATTTTGTCAAATTTTAAAATTTAATTTTAAATATGATGCCATGGTCAATTTCTAATTTTTAGGGATTTTTCAAAATTTTTTTATGAAACTTGGTGAGTCGATCATCATATATTTTTATTGATATTTGTCTAGTCCGATACTCACCCTAAAAAATCTAAAATGTTCAATAAAAAACTATATTAGTGTTTTATACCATAAAGTATCAAGTTGTAAAATTTAGTACCTAGTTTTGAATTTTTCATGATACTGAAATTGTCTTGCTCATAAATTTTTTTGGTAGAACCTGCTCCTAATATCGGGTTTTCATTTTTATTTTTTTTATTGACTAATGTTTTAAGTAATACATTAAATTTCTTTTTGAACCCTCATATTTTAGAATTTTCTTGTTTTTGGATATATATTTTTCGAATGTTCATAAAATGTTTTTTTTAATTAATTTCCTTCATAAGGGATTTTTCATAAAAAATTTTATTTGAGTTTTCACATATTAAATATTTTCTCATTTATTTTATCTTATTTATTTATTTTTTATGAGCCAAGGAATTTAGTTCATGGGCTTAAACATCTAAATATAGCTAATGGGCCTTAAAACCCATAAATTTTCTAACAAATCCATAAACTTTTCGATAAGTCCAATGAGCTGTCCATTTTTATTTTCTAACAAGCTAACAAGTCTAGTTTAATTTTCTAACGAGCCTATTTAGAATTTTCTAACAAGTCCAAAAGGCTCATTTGGATTTTACAACAAAACCCACTAGCTTTTTCTCTCTCTAAAATTTTTATTAACTCTTTTAGGTCAAAAATTTTTTATGGATTTTTAATTAGAGTTCCCATTTGATTAAATTCTTCCCATTTAATTAAATTCTTAACTGGACTTATAGTATGGAATTTTATTTCTCGAATGTATAATTTTTAATTTGTCACAATTTAATCTTTTAATTCATTTTTGCATTTAATTTCCAAATTAAAATATTTTGCAATTATGATTTTATTTATTTCTTCATTTTTGAAATTGTGTTTATATTTTTAATTTTAGAATTATTAAATTTTTCCCTAACTACTCTAGTTTGATCCTAACTATTTCATTAGTTAAGTTTATCTTAATCATCATGAAGCTTATGGGATAAGGTGATATCCATGCATGTTATTATGAGAAAAAGACAAAAACATTAATTGATTCTTATCTAAACAAAAAAAAAAATACAAACATGGTAAAATCAAAAAATAATAATAATAATAAATAAAATTTCGGTGAAGGGAGATCTTTTCCCTTGGTTGAATCCTCCCCATAAATTGGAGGAGGATGATTTGTTTCGGAGGTCTAATGGTTCCATAGAAAGATTGGCTATTTTCCTTAATAATTTTCAAGTTTTATCAAATTTTCAAGCTTTAAAGGCAGTTTTACTTAGAAAATTTTGATTTTATTTATCTTTTCAATTTTTCCTTTATATTCTTTCCTTTTTGTGAGCTTAAATCATGCTTATGTTCATAGTTTTATTAAGCCATGTTTGAAAGCCAAGTATCGAAGCTATGAACAGTTTATGCATTTGGTTGTTTTAGTTGTATTTTAACAATAGCTTGATTTTCATCAATAAAATATATTTTATGGATATGTTGTTTATTTTATCATGTAAATATGTTCATGATTATGCTATTTTCCTTGTTATTTTCATGTAAATTGTTGATAAAATACGTTCACAAAATATGTTCATATATCCATATTTCATGATTTTATGCATGTTGATGATGATTTGAACTTGGTAGGAATTAGGATATATATTTATTTTGTTATTCATGAAGCCATTTTGAAAAGAAAATTTTTATTGATTTTTTTTTTGGTTATGGCCGAATATGGTGGTGGCCTTTAAATAAATTTTCATTCATTGTTTTGTTGATATTTAGGACTATTTTGTGATTATTGAAAGTTGTGGGACCAAAAAAAATTTCTCCAAATTTTTAAAGGGTTGGAAACTTGGAAGTCGAATCATGTAGGGTTTTTTGTGAAGTTTTTGGATTTTTTGAGTCATTTTGTAATTTTAAAAAATTTAAGGGCCAAATTGCAAAATTGAACAAAAAATATTTCAAAGCCATCCATGCTTGGCTGAATGCTTGGTGGGTCATTTAAGAGTGGTTTCATGCATTTTTAACATTTTTAAAGGTCTTTCATACATTTTTAGCCTTTTAGGGGTCATTTTGAAATTTTAGAAAGATTAAGGAACTATTTTCAAAAATTAAAAAATTTGTTCCAAGGCCAAAGGTGCTTGGTTGAATGGTTTTAGTGAATTTTGGTGAATTTTCCATGATAATTTTGATATGTTTGATATTTGTCTGTGATTTTGAGTCATGTAGGGAATAAAGTTAAAAATTAGAAAAACTTTGGACTCCATTAGCTAAATTCTTGTATTTTAGGGTTAAGTGAACCATTTCAACATCAAATTACCCATTTAGGGTAATTTGAATATTTTAGGAGCATTTTAGCCATTTTGAGGCCACAATGCAATTTTGAGAGGTTTAGAGATCTATTAGCTAGTTTTGTATTTTAGATCACATTTGATGTCTAACTTACTCATTTAGGGAATGATTGTCAGTTCATAATGTTATCAAGTCCTTTAAGGTTATTGAGATACTTTCGTGTCAAAGGTATATGCATGGACATTTTTTTAATTTACTGCAGAAATGAATCTTATAGGTTACTAGGATACTTTCATGTCTAAGGTGCATATTAGGGATAGGTTCATCTTTTCATGATGTTATCCAGTCTTTTAAGTCACTATGATACTTTCATGTCAAAGGTATACTTTAGGGATATTTTAATAATTCACCTTAGAACTGAGTCCTTTAAAAGACATTTTGGTCTCTTCAACTAAGTTTGAGTCCTTAGAGTCTACTTTTGTACTTTTCGTTGAAACTTGGTCTTAGGATAATTTTTTATAATTTTTGATAAAACTAGAATTTTTAAAATTAAGGTGATGTCTCTAAGTTAAAGTAATATGTGGAATGTCTTCCAGCATATGGAAAGGGTTTCATGGATTATTTTAATAATGAGATATCATTTTTTTAAAATGAGTAAAATCGAGATTTCTTAATTTTTATAAAAATAAAACCTTTCATATTCCTTTTGTCTTCTGATAGAGTACAAAAGATATTTTAATTTAAAAAAAATTAAAAAATCACTTTTGTCAAATGGAATAATAAATTTAGTTTAGGGAATTTTGAACTAGATATCAAAACTGAACAAAGTTCAAGATTTAAGTTAACACGTAGTTAATAGGTACTAATTTTCAGGCATCATGAGAGGGATCAATCTTTACTCGTGATTGTAACTGATTCTTGAACCTTTTCATGCGATCTTTGGTATGAATGTAGACCTCGAAGTTCTTTTTAAGGGTTTCGTAACCTCAAAATATAAACATCTATAGGTGACTAATATCACGTAGCCAAAATAGATTGGTGGCAACTCCAAGACAAATGATCATTTCGTAATAACTATTTAGGGCTAAGTGGAGTGAACAATTCATCTTGATGACCCAATCCCTAAAACAAAAAAATTAATGATATATATAAGAATGAGGGTTCACCTATCTTTTTAAGTTCGGTGGGTCAAGGTTCACGTCTCGACCATGTTGCGACAACTAGGTGACTTCACTCGAGACCAATTAGAGAGTCAAGCCTAAAATTATTCATATGTTAAATAAAATTAGATTGATTCAGTTTAAACCGGTATTTAATTATAGTTCTAAGATGCTTATTAGGGATAAGTTCATTTTTTCATGATGTTATCGAGTCCTTTAGGGTTACTGGGAAACTTTCAAGTCAAAGGTATAACTTAGGGACATTTTAATAATTCACCTTAGAATTGATTCCTTTAAAAGACATTTTGGTCTCCTCAACAAAGTTTGAGTCCTTGGAGTTTAGCTTTATACTTTATGTCGAAACTAGGCTTTAGGATAATTTTTTATAATTTTTGATAAAACTAGAATTTCAAAAATTAAGGTAATATCTCTAGTAATATGTGGAATGTTTTTCAGCATATGGAAAGGGTTTCATGGATTATTTTAAAAATAAGATATCCTTTTTTTAAAACAAGTAAAATAAAGATTTTTGATTTTTGTAAAAATAAAACCTTTCATATTCCTCCGAGTTTCTGATGGTGTGCAAAAGATATTTTAATTTTTAAAAAATATTAAAAACTCAATTGTCTCAAATGGAATAATAAGTTTACTTTAGGGAATTTTGAAATATGAGAATTATAATTGAATACTGGTTATCGAAACTGAATAAAATTTAAGATTTAAGTTAACACGTAGTTAATAGATATTAATTTCCAAGCATTATGAGAGAGATCGATCTTTACTCGTGATTGTAATTGATTCTTGAACCTATTCATGCGATCTTTGGTATAAATGTAAACCTCAAAGTTCTTTTTAAGGGTTTCATAACCCTTAAAATATGAACATTGATAGTTGACCAATACACGTAGCCAAAATAGATTGGTAGCAACTCCAAGACAAATGATCGTTTCGTAATGACTATTTAGGGTTAATTGGAGTGAATAGTTTATCTCGATGACCCGATCCCAAAACACAAAAAAATAATGATACATATAGGAACAAGGGTTCACTTGTCTTTTTAAGTCCAGTGGGTCAAGGTTCACGTCTCTGCCAAGTTGCGATAGCTTGGTGACTCCATTGGGGACTAGTTGGAGAGTCAACCTAAAATAATTCATATGTTAAATAAAATTAGATTGATTCCGTTTAAATCGGTATTTAATTATAGTTATTGGTATTTATAAAGAAATTTTTTTTTGATTATTTAATATCTATAATTTTGCACTAATCCATTTTTGTGTTTTTTTCTTATCACTTGGGGATTTAGGATATATTATGTCACAAAAATATTTGTTTATCCTTTCGCACCCACTGATCATGTACATGTGCATTAGTTTCTCTTTTATATTTATCGAGAGGGCATAAGTAACCTAGTATTTTAGGATAGGGTGAAGTAGATTTACCTTCTGAGGTGTTAGCCTCTATTTGGGCTAATGAAAAACCTACCGAGTGTAAATTCCTATACTTGCCTAAGGTGTTAGACTTATTATAGGCATGGAAGATACTCCTACTCGAATTGAAACCTTTCCGACATAAAACTGCAATGGATAAGGATTAGAGTACCATGATAGTCCTTTCTGGGCTCATGGGGCAATTCGAGAACCAATTTGGATGTCCAACCCAAACTTCATATAGTAGACCATACTAACCCCCAATCAAAGCCATGCTTAATTTTAAAGGGCACTCAGAAATTAGGAACACGCAAAGGGATAAAGTTACCATTTCTTCTCTTTCTCTTTATCTTAATTTTTTTGTTCATTTAGATAATTCATAATTATATTGTCTTTCATTTTGAAATTTTATTATTATTTGGATTTAATATTTTTTACAGATACTAACTTATTCTTTTTTCCTTTTTTTTTAATTTTCTTGGTGCATTTTTTTCATATGCATAAACTTTGACTCAGATGAATTTTTATTGGACTTTATGGCTGAACAGGTGGTTATTTCGAAGAAATTCAAGAAGGTCCATACTAAGTCAGAGTTGAATAACAAAGATTATAGGGATTGTACACTGAGGGATGTTTTGTCAAAATTGCTAAAGATCACACATCTGTATCTTCGTCAAAATAATTTAAAATAGTTGGCCGAAATAAAGGACTGATGGGGGAATGTGAAATAAACCAGGTTTACCAAAAGTTTTGGCCAGCTTACACTTCTTCTCAAGACATAAATTAATGAACAAGTGGTTCAGGCTTTGGTAGAATTTTGGTATCCATTATATTGGTGTTTTTCATTTAATCAGCATGATATTACTCCAACCATTTAAGAATTTGTAGCTTTGCTTGGGCTTGAACCTTTGGAAATAATACCTATCTACTGTAAAGAGTGTAAATTGACCAGCTTCCATAAGTTGTTAGGCAAAATTCTTGATATAGATTTTGACTAGGGTTGCCATAAGCAAAAAGGGAATACTAGTGTTATTTCTTGGCACTTTCTATGAAAGTACATCTAAATATGCTAAAATAGCTAGAAAGCTTTTGATGCATTTGCCTTAGCCATATATGTATTGGTTTTCTTCCCTAGGGTGTTAGGACATGTGAAAGTAGTGGTGGTAGACCTATTTAACTGGCTGAAGAGAAATATGCACCCAATATGCAGCCAACCTCAGCCATTTTAGCTAAGACAATCTGAGCATTAAATACATGTTGGAACAAAGACTGCGAAAGACTTTTTGAGAGTGTTCTTCTCTTATGCATTTGGAACCAGAGTCACTTTTGGGGTAAAGGGGCTAAGAAGGTTAAATCATATTTCTCACATTGTATCTCTTTTCAAGAGTTAATTAAAAAGGAATGGTCTAAGTTGGAAACCAAGAATTAGTGGGCCGAGACACTCAGAAATGTGGCCTCTGAGGATATAACATGGACAATGCCACGATTTTCCCTAAAGCCTTTTTCTTATCAATATAGGGATTTAACATTTGTGCCTTTGCTCGATGTGCCATAGCTAGTTTGGAGGCAATATAGGTCACAACAATTTATCCTGATGACTTCAGAAATAACTAGTATGGATGTTGAATATAAAGGGGAAAGTTATAAGAAATCACTTCAAGGGATTGCTAAAAAATGGAGTGAAAGATTTGAATTCGGATTGAGTGCATACACTGATTAAACCACACCGAGATATGACACTTCGAGGAATATTCAAGGCCATGACATGATCATCCCTGGTACGGATAATGCTTTTCCTCAAGTACCTATTCAATGAAAGCCTATCATGCCTTTCAAGGTTGATCTAAATAAAGAGGAATCAGAAATGGTCCAAACCCGAAATGGTCCAAACCTAAAATGACCTAAAAACAAAAAAACTTGCATCCGATGGAATTCGAACACGAAAGGATCCGAACCCGAAAGAACCTAAAGCTGAGCCCGACCTAAACCCAAACCTGAATTTAATACTAAAAAAAAATACGATGGAATTATAATTGAATAATTTTTTATAAATAAAAAACTTTTAATTTTTATGTTCTTTTAATAATTTAATTAAATATTAGAAATTTAATATATTTTACATATGATTAAATTTGCTCATGGGTTAGGCCAGCTGCGATCCAATTTATTTTTAAAATTTTAAGCCCAGGCCCTTATTTAACATGCCCAGACCTTCTTGTTTAAACCAAACTTACTATTCATCACATTAAAGAATTTTTTTGTTAATATTTATATATTTTATAATCAAATTTAAATAAATATATGTTATTTTAATTTAAAATCATTGTTTGAAACTAGACCGGGCTAGTCTAAAACAAAAATATGAGAACCTGAGCCCAAGCCTTATTGGGTTGGATGGGTGTCTTGACTTTTGAGCTAGTCTATATATGATAAAATAATAATTTATCAAAAACTAAATCATATATGAGCTTTAAAAATATTATCAATAAAGTATATCATTCATTTATTATATTTTTTTAGTTTAATTAATTAAACTCATTAAATATTGAGAGTTTATGTATTTTAGTAGTAAAATTTTAAATATTTCTTTAAATATTATTATTATTATTATTATTATCATTATTATTATGATTTCAAATAATGATAATTAAAGTCTGATAATAGTATAATAAAGTAATAAGATAAATTTAAAAAAATATGAAAGCCATAATAGATAATACTATATCAAAAATAAAATAATATTAAATATTAAATATTTATATCATATATAATTTAATTAAATATTAAAAACTTTTATATTTTATACGTGATTAAACCTGCTCATGGGTCGGGCTGAGCCATGACCTGAATTTTTTTTAAATCCCAAGCCCAACCCTTTATTTAACATGCCTAGACCCGCCGATTTAAGCCCAAATTATTGTTTATCACATTAAAAAATATTTTTATTAATATTTATATATTTTATAATTAAATTTAAATAAAATATATGTTATTTTAATTTAAAATCAATGTCCCAAGTTAGGCCGAGTTAGTCTAAAAGAAAAATATGAGAACCTAAGCCAAGGTCCAATTAGGCCGTGTCTTGAGCAGGCCTATATATAATAAAACAATAATTTATCAAAAGTAAATCATATCATGAGCTTGGAGAACATTGTCAATAAAATATCCATTTATCATTTTTCTTTTAATTTAATTAGTTAAACTCGTTAAATATTAAGAATTTATGTATGTTAGTAATAAAATTTTAAATACTTTTTTAAATATTATTGTTATTATTATTATTATTTCAAATAATGATAATTAGAGTCGGATAATAGTATAACAAAATAATAAGATAAATTAAAAAAATGAAAGTCATTATAGATAATACCACATCAAAAATAAAAAAATCATATGCAGAATAGCAACTAGACTTGCCTATGGGCCGAACAACTTGCTTGATTAGGCCCGGGTTTTAGATTTTAAGTTCCAAGCAGGCTCGAGCCAAAACAATGTTTTTTAAATAAAATAGTATATTTTTATTTAAATTTAATTATAAAATAAGTAAATATTAAGATAAAGATATTGCTTTAATATTATGAATAGTGATTTACACTTAAATTGGTCGGACAAGCCAAATTCGGTCCTGAACTTAGAATTCAAAATTTTTTGGATCACGACTAGGCCTATAGAATCGAACTAAGATTTTTTTAGGTTAGATCGAGCCAAATTCAAGCTTAAGCTTAGAATTTAAAATTACATAGAAGTGATTATATTTAACATAAAATAAAAAATAATACAAAACATTCTTAAATCTAAACCCAAATTAAAACTCGAACTTGAATAAACCCAAACCCAAAATGATCCGACCTAAATCTGCTCGAATTTGCCCACTTGTCACCTCTAGTCTCATGTAGGTACGCCACAAAGCTCGCTAGAGTGCTTGCTGGGTGCGTTTCCTGATAGCGCTCACGGGTCGCATTGCCTAGCAACACTTCTTACCTCACTTGCTGGAAGCACAGCTTTCGAGTGGTGCAGCTTGCAGACAGTGCAACGTGCAATGAAGGTAATCATGAATAGTTAGCAAAGGTTCGCATCTTCGTTAAGAATAATGGAACTAATCCCAGAATAAGTCGAAAAATTTTTGGGTTTATCCCACTTTTTGGATGTTTAAATGAGCATACTTAAGAGATTTAGATGTAGAGACCGTTTAAAAGCTTTCTATGAAGTGTAAATGCTTCATCTTTCATTTTGAATAGGTGATGCATTTTTAACTAAGTTTTATTGCTTATGACCTAGAACATTTTCATGATGGGCGTGAACTTATCGTTATCTCTTTCTCCCATTACAAATAATTTATGCAACTTTTTTGATAATTAACATGTTCGTAACTTTTGCACTCTCACTTGTAACTTTCCCTAGCCGTATAAATATTGACGATGATGCTCCATATATGACCTTTCAGTGAAATTGGGAATCCGAAATCCCTTTAAAATGTCCCTGATATTTCTCTTTGAAATTATTTTATTTTGTTATATTTTTTGCATTCTTTGGCCATTTTCTTCTTTTTATCACCATCACTGTCTATTGCACTTATTCTTCAAAATATGCTCTAATCCTTTTCTATCATCTCCTGTAACATTCTATTATTTTGTTTAGAAAATTAGCTTGAATTTCAAATTACCCTGTTAGATGCAATATGATGAAAGAGATGATTATGATGCCAATTTTTATACACTACAAGAGACCTCCCCTTTTCCGACTAATTATATTTTTGTCTGAAATGTTCCGCTAGAAATAACCGAATCACCTATTTCCAATGAAATTTGGGGTTTTCAGAGCATAAAAGTGCTTTATTTTATTTTATTTTTTTGTAATGGGAAAACAAAGCTTTGGTGATAGAAAAACAACATTCAGATGAAACACTTTGGCGTGAGTAACCACAGTTCCAGCCAAACAATTACCAATAGAAATTCTCATAAAAAATTATGCCTGTAATTTTCTGGAAATAAAAGAAATTAAGTTGAAAAAAAATATTTCCTACAATTCTTTTAGAAAAAAATTTTACTTACGGAATTTCTTCGAAAAAGATATAATCAACAAAAAATTCTGTTGAAAATAATAGTGATTGAATTTTTCATCAATAAAAACTATTACTTAAAAAATTCAAACTAAATTAAAAAATTACGATCGAAAATTATGTTAGGAATGTTTTTCAACTTAGAAAATTAAAAATTGGTGAGAATTACTTTATTAAGGGGAAGGCTTGTTTTCGAAGAAATGTCCATTAAAAATTCTTTTTTGATGAAAATTACATAAAAAAATAAATATTTTTGATGAAAATTTCATTCAAAATAAGTATTTTTTATTAAAACTCTATTGAAAATATATATTTGAAAAAAATAAATCAGAAGAAATATTTATTTTCGACGAAATTTTTATTAAAAAAATTTCAAGCGGAAACTCACTTTTTGTGGGCAATTAAAATTTTCATTGGAAAAAGATGAAAAGTCCGTCACTAAAAATTTAACTCATTATAAATTCCTCTCTCTTTTTTTTTTTTTTTTTCTTCTCCATCCTCAACGCCCTGGCCCTTAGTTTTCTTCACTCTTCTCCGGCAATCCAGACTCCTTTGGCACTCCAAGCACCCACTTTTGCGCCAGACCTCCCCTCCCAGCTGCCGCCACTTCATGCATGCGTTATTGTTGTTTTATCCTATTAGTTAACCATCAGGTATTTACTCTTCTTTGGAAGCTAAGTAATTTACAACGTGTCTAATATACAGTTTTCACTCAAATACAGTGGCTGGAGCTAGAGAAGCATTAATTGTGGTATACAATCTTTGTCAATAACACCAAATTGTTGACTTTAGAATCCTGTTTATGGAAATTTTTAGTTTCTAGTATCGTAGGAAGAGGGAATGATGCAATTGTTGCTTGTTTACCAAAGAAATAAAAATTAATAAAAACATAAAAAATAAGAGAATAAAAATTTGTTCTTTTATTTTAGCAAAAAATTTTTCCTAAGGAATAAAGACTATTTCTAACAAAAAAATTCCTTAGAAATATTCAAACAATTTACCACGAAACATTTTAGATGGAAAAAGTCACAAATAGTCAAACAATTAATTTTTGATAGAAAATTTTCTTTGCTGACGAAAAAACGAGTTTGGCCTTTTATTATACCTCATCATAGCCTTCATGACAAGATAAACCACTTAATAAGGAAATGAGACTTCTCCAAGCATAATGATAAGTTCACGATAACATCCCACAAAAGTTGATCTTTATCCTACAAACTCTCAGATAAATTCATCATCTATCTCCATGAGAAACCCAGTTAAGGTAAACAACTAGTAAGACCCACATATAAAGGTAAAGGCAACCTACTTGAGGTAAGACCACTTATTTAAATTTGTTTTTTTTCCCAAATTTACTTCTATTTTGCTAACTTAAGTATTAGAGTATGCCTATCGTAGAAACTTCTATACTTTTTAACCCTTGTTGTCTCGCAGGTTCATCATTTGAGAGCTAGTCTACCATTCCTTACACTTCCACCTTTGCTGTTGCATTAACAATTGGTGCCGTCTATGAGAACAAACCCTAGTCCCATATTTAAACTCTTCATAAGTAGCAATCCTTGATCAATACACCATCATGGCATCACAAACAAATGAATTAGCCCTCTCTACCTAAGCCACTATTGTTTTAAACCAACCACTAATTGAACCCTTGCCTAATATTATGACACCAAGTTCCACCATGACATCGGGATTCATCTAAACAATCATGCAAGCAAGACTATACACCTTTATTTATTTCTAGCCACCATTGTTACTGGGTACATGGCTTCAACCATCGAACTACTACAAAAATCTTCTAGCATCCCTCTTTCTATCATCACAACATAAACGCACGACTTTTGAAAATAATGAAGCCAAGGGTAGTTCTTACTTGACCCTTGAAACATGTTAATCAAGGAGGCAAACAAAGATCAATAGGCTTGCAAACTAAGTACAAGACCTAGCCTAGTCAATCAAGTAGTGGCTCTTAGTAGGAAATTAATAATCTAAGGCAACCTTATAAAGATGATTAGGAATGTCTGGATGTCAAACACCACCCGCTATCCCTAATTGTCCACCAAGTACTCATCCCTAAGAAATCTAGCTGTCTCCAGATACTTATGATAAGATTGCAAATCTTGCCGACCTCTTAAACCATTTTTGTGCATTTTATAATCTACGGGATGTCTCAGACGCTATTTAGTACTGATGCTTCCCCACTACTCTTTATGGAGTCACTCAAACTTGGCGGTACTCTTTGAAGACAGGATTTATTATCAATTTGACCATTTAGGTAGACAATTTTTGGCCCACTTTGGCACAAGTCATACAATAGCCTGTAGAGTAGCCAGTTTGATGGCTCTCAAGTAAAACCCTGACAAAATGCTTTAGAAATACTGATAAGGATCAAAAGATAATGGAAAATGATAAAGATCATAAGATAATATCTTTTTGTAACTGATAATCTTAGATAAAAATCAAATAATCTTATAAATCAAATTATCTTGTAATTGATAATATCCTTTATGAGTTATCTTTTAGGAGTACAAATCATAAACCCTTATCAAACTAGTATAAATAGGGGTCATTCCATTGTATTCAACATTAAGAAATAATAAATTCTTTTCTTCAATTGAGAGTCATTTCTCTCTTCCAATTTCTGAGCCATTTTTGGTGTCAGAGTCGAGTTCCAGAGATGGGGAGTGTCTGAAAAACAGCCTAAAGTTGAAGACTTCGAAGTAGTCCGACAAGAGTTGTCATTGTCACCTTCAAAATTTATAGTTTCGATCCTTTTTCAACCAAAAAGAGGTCTCCACCATGTTCAGGAGGTCGAAAAACCTTGGATTGGAAAGTTTCATTACCGGAAGGTATAGCACGCGCTCCCATGTGCCACCGCCGGAAGACCAGCCAGAGGTTGAAGATAACCACGTCAGCTGCCATGTCAGCACTGAGGTGTCCAGTCAGTGACACATCAACCACACATAATGTGCCATATTAGCCACATCATCATCCACGTCAACCCTTTGTCTAGTTATCACCACGTCACCAACCATCACCTGCCACGTATCCTTAACTGCCACGTCATCACCCTGTCACCATATTTTTCCTTAATTGCATTCTAAACCCTAAACTTTTCAAAATTACAAATTAGCC
>JBBYHL010000012.1:5742702-5762138 GCA_038381835.1 Adansonia madagascariensis
TTTAACTTCACAAGCGATGTTATAAAGCTAGTAAATATCTCATTTATTCCTTTTTTTAGTTTTTTATATATACAATTAGGACATGTGACAGTCTCTTAATCCCATTTATGCTGTTAAAAAATTCAATCATTGATGTACTAAATAATTATAAAAATAAAAAGGGATTTATGATTTTGGTAGGTACTATAATGCAAACCAAATTATCTTTTTCTCTAGTCTAACAATAAGAAGCCATCAATATTACTTTTAAGTAACATTCACCAGACAAATAATTTCATCAAATGTCAAAAGCAAAAGCGAAAACCCACCAGATATATCAGACAAATATCCCTTCAACTTCAAGGAATCAAGAATAATTTTATTTTTGCCACATAGTAAATTTTTAAAAAGTAAAATAAAAATTTACAAGGACTGTATTGGTCAAGAAAACTAATGTTTCACCATTGTTTTCCTTAATGAGAACTAGAATGTTAACCTGGCTTCCCCAAGTAGTTTGTTTTAACACTTTATAAAAAATAATTTTAAAGAAAAAATAACAATATAATAATTTTTTATTTATGTTTGTTGTAAGAGGGAAATTTTTATAAATAACCTTTTTAAAAATATTTAGTTTTACTATATCTTAATATATTATATAATCATATGACATGACAAAAATATACTCACTTTTTAAAATTTATATAATACAAATTATCAACGTGTCAAAATTTATTTAAATATATAATTACTTGATTACGATTATAATACGAAAAAGTAATTCGAATACTTACATGACGACATGTGCTATACTGGAAATTATTTAAATAGTGTCAATTAGACATGAAATTTTAGAAGTAAAATAATTATACAAAACAAACATAAGGAAAAAAAATTAAAATATGACACAACAAAAAAATAACATGAACATAACATCAATATACAAACATAAAAAAGTTGACAAAAAAATTATTAACTTGTCAAAATTTATATAAATATATAATATCTTAAATACAATTATGATCACATGAAAAAATAACGGGAACCTAACAACACATGGCACAAAATTAGGAGCTATTTGAATACTGTCATTAGGCTTAATAATTTTGAACACAATATGATTATATCACATGAACAAAAAATAATTAAAATATAACATAACATGAAAAAATGAACACGATATGAGCATACAAATATATTAAAATCTATATAAAATAAATTATTAATGTGTCAAAATTAATATAAATATATAATACCTTAAATTAAATTATAACCTAAAAATAACATGAGACATAAATATATAAAAAAATCACAAAGATAAAAAAATGGGCAAAGGAAGTAAAAACCCTCAAATTTAGGGGGACTGCTTTGATCTATTCTTTCAAAATTTTAGAGATCATCATTGGTGCATCCTTACCTATTTTAATCATATCCAAAGTATTTTTATATAAATTTTGATACATTAATAATTCATATTATATAGATTTTGAGATATTCATGTATTCTTGTAGTTACTATCAATTTTTTATTGTGTTTTAATTATTTTCATGGCGTGTTAATGTTATCTAATTTTAGTTACAAAAGTTTTTTTTAAAAAATAATTTCCTTATTACTAATTATTTATTATAATAACTATAAATTGTAATATTTATTCTTTAGTAGCTAATTTGTAATTTCCCACAAAACTAAAAAAAAAAAAAGCAAAAAAGGAGAAAAAAAAGCTACAGGTGTCAATATGATATTCAATTCTTTGTGCTTACTTTAATGTAATGTTATAAAAATGAGATAAAAATACCCACTTAAGTTCTAGTCAAATCACAATCAAAATGAAAAATTTGAATTGCGATCATAGATTCCATTGTGTTTGTTCTGACTATGAACATAATAAATGCTATTATCAATAATTGTGATAGTGGTGAATATCAATATTATGTTGGTTGATAGTCATTATTTAAATTTACGTTCAAAACAGCACAAATCCATCATAATGAAAATATCTATAGCTTCAACTTTGAATTTTTTGGATTAGGCCTTCTATGCTCGTTTTACTAAACATCTGCCTTATCTTTAATCCTACACTCACTTGAAAACATTAATTTACATTTTAAGTAAGCATAGGTCTAGTTAAGAATGAAAATGATTGATGAAGAAAGAGAAAAATGGCAATCGCAAACGGACACAAATTTATTCATAAAAGATAAACAATTTAAATTCGATTAATGCTGTCAATTGGCATTCAATAGGTTTAGATTCGAATTTTAGTATCTGAGCCCTTTCTCTATCCCTAAATTATGGACTCTTTTGTACCAAAAAATAGTTCAACAATAGGCAAAAAAAATACTCAAACCTATGTACTATTTATTACTTCATTTTCTTTTCCCCTTAATTTATAGTTATATTAAGCCAATTAAGCATCATGTACCTATAAAGTGAAAGGGAAAAGAAGTGAAAACAATTAAATTAATCAAAAATGAAAAACGATTCAGTTAGAAACTGCAGAACAATTTATTAGACCATAATAAAATTTAAAAATAAAACACAAGGTCATGTTCATTTCAATAGTTTCCACCCACATCTATGGTCCAAAACTTGGTTTTTAGAAATCTTCTTCAAGCATGTAATGAAGTCTCTGTTTAAAAATTGTATATGAACACTTGAAGACGACATATAAATAATGTCTCATGAGTTAAAAAATATATAAAATTAATGTTAGTGTAAGCCCTGTAAGCCAATCGTTGTGGTTTGTAAGGCATTATCATTCAGTGACTTCATGTAATCAAACATTATATTTACTTAATGTTATAAAGGGATTTCTTTATCCATAAGATTTAATTGTATAATTGTTATAAATATCTTATGTAGATAAAGCCCATGAAACATATTGGCCTTAAAAGGGAATTGTAAAGAGTTACAATTATGAGATTCCTATTCATCAAATCCGTGTTTTCAAAAACATTCTTGGTCATTACATTGTCAAGATAGGGCATTGAAAATGCACAAAGAGTTGCATGTGTAAGCCTTCAGGCATAGGATGCGTGCAATTAATCTCATAAGTTAAAGTATAGAGATACTTAGAGACATTAAATGGATGCTTATTATGGTAACAAGTTCATCAAACATGACCCGCTATGAGAGTTCCATTTGGTATCCACTCAAGTTTCTATAAAAATATTCTTATGTATCAATACTGTAAGTGATCATTAGACTTATGACACCAGGTCATCTCAAATGAGGAGTATCATATTTTGATTCCATCATGAACGAGTCAACAATAGATTGATGCTTATGGTATGGTGGTTTTAGGTATGGCATGAATCATATGGTAGGTGAATGAGTGGTCTAAAGAGGATTTATTATCCCAAGTGATATGAGGAGACATATCTCACATGTACCTAGCTCGTGTTAACTCAATGTCATTGGGTAAAACAATATTGATTATAGAGTTAACACATAGGGGTTACATACTAATATGGAATGAGCTCAAAGTAGACACTGAACCATGCTTTTGCTAATTTTGGGATATATGATGAAAGGATATTTATTACACTAAGACACTGAACACTTAAAGGCTTGTCAAAACCATATTGACACTCCCTGCATGTTAAGTGGCCATGAGGCATTGCTAGATGCCAATCTTGGTCTATAAGTATAAAAAATTCTTGATTGGGCTATTTTATATTTATTGCAAATATGATGGGGCCTAATGGGTCACACACATAAGGGTGATTAGTAAAAATTAAATTGAAACTGGATTTATATGTCTAATACAAATAATGGTTACTTAGGCCTAATTTGAATAAATTCAAATAAGCCAAAGGTGAAATTGTAATTTTTCAAAAGTAAAAATTTTAAACTCTAAGTTATATAAACCCTTGTTTGTCATCCCTCATAGCTGAATAGAGGCTTTCAAATTCGGCCAAGAGACCTTCAAAAACGTGGATTACGATTTCTCTAAAATCCCTAAAGGAGTTGGTGTAATCTTGGTATTTTTGGAGAAAATTTGTTTTCTTTATCTCATTTTCTTTCTTGAATCAAGGTCTTCTAAGTGTAAAGGAAGATTTATTAAAATCTAAGCTACTAGCATGACTCTTCATAATAAAGTCTCTTCCTTTTTGAACATTTTTTAGGTTACTTATATGGATAACTGTTAGAGGCGGAATCATTAGATAGCTTTGGTTTACGACAATTGAGCTTAGTGAATTTGATAATTAGGGTCATGAAATTGCTAAAAGATTTCTCAAGATTGAATCATGTTTGAATCTTGATTAGATCTTTAGGTTTCTTGATCTTAAAGATTAGTCAAGATCATGCAAGATGATAATGTTTAGAGAGTTTCGGATTATATTTGTTATTATGTTTCCACTACCATGTTTATATGTTATTTATAAAATTTTGTAATCTAATTACTTGCTACCCTAAGACTTCCTACGCGTGGTATCATAAGCCTCCTTGTATCGATTTGATTAATCTTGTGTTTAGTTGTTATCGATTAAAGATTTTATTATTTTAATGCTATCTTGATTCATTTTTTGTATTTAAAAATTAAAAGAATTTTTTTATTTTAAATTTTTAGCAAGCTAATTCACGTTTATTATTCAATTTTAATTAATTAAAATATGATTTTTATTAATTAAATTGATATTAGAGTCATCCGTTAACAATTTGGTGTTGACTAGTGCTAGGTTGGCTCCGTTTCAATGTTTTGATGGGGCTGATTTTTTGGGCAGCCATTGCTGCGATTTTTTTCCTTGTTTTTCCACATTGAAAGTGTCATGAAAAGTTCATAATACCTGTTGGAAAAATTAGGTTAAAATTAGAGCTGAAAACATTTCAATTTTTGGGCTAAAATGTGTGCACAAGAAGTGTTTGCAGCTTAAGGCATCTTGTCTTCTTTCTTGGATCTTGGAGCGGCAATAATGGTAGCATGAAGTTGCTGTAAATTTGCTGTATTTTAAGAGGTTTAGTGGGAGAAAGACAGTGTTTGAATTGGAGTAGGATGGCTAAGATAGCCTTGCATGGGATAAAGTCTTAGTTAGACTAAGATTCCTTTAAGATTTAAGCTAAACACAGTCCTACTTAGAGTAGGACTCTTCCAATTTTAATTTTATTGAGATTTAAAATCTGATATGATCAGATTGAATTAAATTAAATTAAATTAAAAAATAAATAAAAATGCTAAAAGTTAGCATGGTTGGCACAATACACCTCGTCGAGAGGTTGATTCCAATTAAAACTCTTACATATCATCAAACACCTAATTATCCAATTGTATTATTTTTCTTAAATTGTTAGAGATATAAATTGGATAATACAACAAACATGGAATTGAAATTAAATTAATATGACTAATTGAAAAATATGTTTAATTTAAATGATTAAACTTATTTTAAATATGATTTATTCTAATATGATTAATATAAATGTTAATCATGTAAGAAAATGATTTTTCTAATTAAATTAAATATGGATCAATTATTTAGGCATTAAAAATTGGTAACTTGAATTTAAAACACATGTTTATATATATTCATAATTGTTGTGTATGTATGGGATGATTATGTAATAGGCCCGATATGATTGTGGATATATGGTTGATTGTTTACGGATGTTTAAATTTTTTTAAATAGATTTTGCGAGCCTTGCCTTATCTTTATTATTTTCTAGGATTGTCAAATTTTTTTCTCACCTAAATCCTCTTGAATATAACTCGAGGTTTCTTTATTGCAAATGTAATTAGATTACATAAGTGTAAAATTAGGGTTAGTTAGGAAAGATTTTATAACTCGAAGAGAGAGATCCAAGCAAACGTACCATAAAGCCCGGGAGATTTCAAGAAGCTTTTAAAGACTTTGTATGCAATCACCTAGGAACTAAGCAAGCAATTTCCTCTGATGGCTCAAGGAAATTGCATTAGATAGTAGTCCACAATCATCCAAGTAGTATGCATGATAATAGATTTATTTTATGAGATGTTATAAGTGTTATGCAAGCAAATATGATGAGACCGTAATTAAAAGACAAAATAAATAAAACAAAACCCCTCGTACAATATTGAGTCACATGCTTCACATGATAAAAACACCTTTCATTGTTCATAACAATATACTCGAGTTCTGGTTGAAGGTGATTTATTGAGTTGCTCAAGGCCTCTTCTGCCCAAACGGCATGAGTTATGAGTAATTGGTCTCAACTAATGTTGTGTGGTTAGGATGTGTCGCACTTAACCATATGATGCTAGAGGCGTGATTAGGCAAAATGTATACGGTGCATTTAGGTGAAGAGTTGTCAACTAATTAATTTGGGAGTTGAATTTAGATGCAATTGGTAAGCTATGTTACCTACCTAACTAGGCTTGTTGTAATTTATTGAGTAGCTCAAGGTTACAACATATTGAAAGCGATCCCAGCCTATTAGAAATACCTTGAAGAGATTTTTGAATAATAGTGAGGGCTATTATTTTGAAAAATTAGAGGGAGAACTAATGAAGATTTAATACCTTGTCATTATTGGTTTAATACATGAATAACCAATATATTCTCATTTTACACTTGGTTGTTGATAATGGTATTTATATTAACTACATTGTGAGGCATACTTGATGCCATGAGCCTAAAATGTTTAGACTGGTATGTGAAATTGAGAAATGTTCTCCATAAAATGAAGGTAGCTGACTTTCATATGATTGAATTGAACTATTCTATTATTAATACTACCTCTTGGATAATAGATTCAGGATGTAGATCTCATTTATGTCATGACAGAAGCCTCTTAAAGAATAATAATCTAATGAGTAATTCTGAGAATGGGCAATAGATCAAAAGTTAAGGCCACTACCATTGAAACATGACCATGGAACTGAAAAAAAGTCTTTGTGCCTCAAGATTGTCTAGAAATATCATCTCAGTTTCATATCTCACTAAGAATTATAATTTCGAATATAACATGAAAGGCAATAGTTACACAATTATCCTCTATGACATGGTCTATAGATCGATCTTACTGGAGAATAGGTTGTATGTATTGGATCCAGATATGCCTTTACTCAATATGGATGTGAAGAAAGCAAAGAGTAATGACCCAAGAAAAACCTGCATCGAGCATTGTAGACTTGGTAATATCAATGAGACTTAGACAGCCAAGTTATACAAATAAGGCTATCTAGACCCATTTGATTATGAATCATATGGGACGTGTGAATGTTGTCTCCTTGGAAAAATGACCAAGACTTTCTTCAATGATAAAAGTGAAAGGGCTACAAATTTATTAGGCCTAGTACATTCAGATGTATGTGGACTAATGAATACAAGGGCTAGAGATGGGTATTTTTACTTCATTACCTTTACTGATGATTATTCAAGTTATAAGTATATGTATTTAACGAAGTATAAGTTTGAAGCTTTTGAACAGTTCAAGGAGTATAGGGCTACATTAGAGAAACAAACTGGCAAAAGTATTCTAGCTTTTAGATCCGATTGAGGAGGAGAATACTTAAGTCAATAATTCATAGATCATCTAACTAAGAATTGGATTTTGTCACAATGGACTCCATCCAGAACTCTATAACACAACAAAGTGTCTAAAGGAGAAATGGAACTTTGTTAGAAATGGTTCATTCGATGATGTCTAAGGCTAACCTTCAACTATCCTTGAGTGGATATGTCATAGAAATTGTTGCTCTTCTTCTAAATAAGGTTCCATCTAAATCTTTAGATAAGACACCATATGAGATATGAAAAGGTAAAAAGTCAGATTTTTTTTTACACAAAGATTTAGGGATGCTCTACTTACTTGAAGCATCCAGTGAAATGTAAGTTTATGGGGTATCCTAATAAAACCGCTAGTTACTATTTTTATAATCCCATTGAGCAAAAGTATTTATCTCAAAACATGGACACTTTTGAGAGAAAGAATTTCTACTTAAAGGGTCTAGGAGTAAAATTAATTTTAAAGAAGTTTAAGATTCATAAAAAAAAATATTTCTATGGAACTTAAGCCAATAGTTGAAGTATTAGGTGGTCAACCTAAAGCTCAAAAGACACAACTACTCCGTCAATCTAGTAGAATCAATTAAAGTCTAGAGAGATATGGATTTTTTATGGACTAAGAAAACTTGCCTTGTGATACAGAACATATTAATTTTGAGGAAAAAATGTCTAACATTGATTCCAGTAAATGGCTTAAAGCCATGAGATCCAAAATGGATGCTATGAAAGTCAACCAAGTATGGACTTTAGTTGATCCACCTAAAAAGATAAAACCCATAGGGTGTAAATGGGTCTTTAAGAGAAAGACTAACATCGATGGCAACATACAGACGTACAAGGCTAGATTGGTGGCAAAAGGTTATAATTAATTTGAAGGCATTAATTATAAGGAAACCTTTTCACCAATAGCCATGTTAAAATCCATTTGAATCATGCTTACTATAGTTGCATGTCACGATTATGAGATATAGCAGATGGATGTAAAAACTGCATTCCTTAGTAAAAATTTATAAGAAGAAGTGTACATGACACAACTTGATGGTTTTCTATCCAAGTCAAATCTAAACCAGGTATGTAGACTGAAAAAGTCCATATATGGTCTAAAGCAAGCTTCATAGAGTTGGAATATTAGATCTAATAAATCAATTAAAGAATTTGGCTTCATAAAGAATCCTGATGATCCATGTGTCTATAAGAGGATTAATAGGCAAGCAATTGCACTCTTAATGCTATATGTTGATGACATATTGCTCATAGGAAATGACATACCAATGCTACCGGCCACTAAGGTCTGGCTATCCAGACAATTCTCCATAAAGGATTTAGAAGAAGCAGTTTACATTTTGGGAATTAAGATCTATAGAGATAGATCGAAAAGGTTGCTTGGCTTATCCCAATCCACTTACATAAGTAAGGTGCTAAAGAGGTTTAGCATGAAAAACTTTAGGAAAAGAAACATACTTATGGTACACGGAGTACATTATTCAAAATAGACGCATCCTAAAACATCAAATAAAAAGGCATGGATAGATGAGATCTTAAATGTCTCGGTTGTTGGATCTATTATGTATGCTATGCTATGTACAAAACCAGATGTATCATGCGCTCTAAGAATCATGAGCAAATACCAAAGTGACTTAGGTGAAAGTCACAGGATTGCTATGAAGAATATCCTTAAATAACTGCGAAGGACTAAGGATATCTTTCTAGTCTATAAAGGGGTTGAACTCCATGTAAACGGTTATACTGATACAGTTTTCAATCTAATTAGATGATAGCAAATTATATAGTAGCTTTGTATTTACCCTTAATGATATTGCAATAAGTTGGAAAAGTTTCAAATAAGCTATAACTGCAGATTTAACAATTGAAGCTAAATACATCTTTGTGTGCAAGGCTGTAAAGAAGGCAATTTGGATGAAAAAGTTTATCACTGAACTAGATATGGTTCCAAGCATTATTGATCCAATACCACTTTAATGTGATAACAATAGAGTCATAGCACTAGCTAAGGAACCACAGTCTCATCACAAATCCAAACACCTATTATGGCAGTATCACATCATTAGAGAAATTATAGAAAGACGAGACATTACTATGGAACGAGTACCAACCGTGGAGAACTTGGTTGATCCTTTAACTAAAGTTCTATCCTAACAAAAACATGATTATCATATGGAGGTGTGGGACATAGACATATAATAGATTAGCTTTAGTGCTAGTGGGAGATTGTTAGTGTAAGCCCTACAAGCCAATCGTTGTGGCTAGTAAGGCATTATCATTTAGTGATTTCATGTAATCAAACATTATATTTATTTAATGTTATAAAAGTATTTTTTTATCTATAAGATTTAATTATATTATTGTTATAAATATCTTATGTAGATAAAGCCCATGAAACATATCGTCCTTATAAGGGAATTATGAGAGTTACAATTATAAGATCCCTATGCATTAAAGTCGAGTTTCTAAAACATGTCAGTCATTGTATTGTCAAGACAGGGCATTAACAATGCACAAAGACTGGCATATGTAAGCCTCTATAAATAGGATACATACAACTGATCTTATAAGTTGAAGTATAGAAGTACTTTGAGACATCATATGGGTGCTTGCTATAGTAATAAGTTCACCAAACATGACCCTCTATAAGAGTTCCATTTGGTATTCCACTCAAATGTCTATGGAAATACTCTCATGTGTCAGTAGTGTAAGTGATCCTTAGACTTGTGATAGCTAAACATTTCATATGAAGAGTGTCATACTTTAATTCCATTATGAATGGGTCCACAATAAATGAATGCTTAAGGTAAGGGGTTTTGGGTATGACATGAATCATATAGTACGTGAGTAAGTGGTCAAAAAAGGCTTCATCATCCTAAGTGATATTAGGGCATATCCCACATGTACTTGACCTATGTTATCTTAAAGTCCTTAGCCAAGGCAATATTGATTATGGAGTTAACATATAAAGGTTGCATACTAAGATGGAATGAACTAAGAGTAGACACTGAACCATGCTTTTGATAACTCTAGGATATATGATGAAAGGATATTTATTACACTAACATACTGAACACTGAAAGGCTTGTCAAAACCATATTGACACTCGTTGCATGTTAGGTGGCCATAATGCATTGCTAAATGCCAATCTTAGTCTATAAATATAAAATATTCTTAATTAGGATATTTTATATTTATTGCCAACATGATGGAGGCCTAATGGGTCATACACATAAGGGTGACTAGTAGAAATTAAATCGAGACTAGGTTCATATGTGTAACATAAGTAAAGGTTACTTAGACCTAATTTGAATAAATATATACGGGTTAGGCGCAAAATTATAACTTCTCATATATTAAAATTTTAAACCCTAGATATATTAACCTATGTTTGCCATCCCACCTAAGTCTAAAGGATTTAAAAAATCGACTAAAAAACCCTTTGAATCAAATTTTGCGTATTTTTTAACTTCCTTGATAAAGCGATTATGCAATCTAGGTTTTTTTTAGAGAAAATTCATTTTCTTCTTTGTTTTGTTTCTTGAATCAAGATCTTCTAAGTGCAAGGGAAGGTTTATTAAAACCTAAGCTACTAGCACGACTCGTGGCAATAAAACTTTTTGTTATTGATGGTTTTTCAAGTCACTTGTATGGATAACCATTAGAGGCTAGATGCTCTGGCTGAATTTGATAATTGGGTCATGGAATTGCTGAAAGACTTCTAAAAATTAAGGTATATTTGAATGTTGAATAGATCTTTAGTTTCTTGATCTTAAAGATTAGTCAAGATCATGCAAGACAATCATGTATAGGGAGTTTTGGATTATATTTATCATTATGTTTTCGCTACCATGTTTATATGTTATTTATAAAATTTTGTAATCTAGTTACTTTTGCCTTGGGACTTCCTCTTTGTGTTCCAAGGTTGTCTAAAAACATAATTTCAGTTTTATATCTCACTAAGAATGTTAATTTTGAATTTAGGATGAAAGAAAATAGTTGCATAATTACCCTAAATGACATGGTCTATGGATCAACCTCATTATAGAATGGGCTATATGTATTGGATTCAGATATGACTTTACTCAATCTGGATGTGAAGAAAGTAAAGAATAATGACCCAAGTAAAACCTATTTCCCCAACGTAGACTTGGTCATATCAATGAGACTCGGATAGCCAAGTTATACAAATAAGGCTATCTAGACCCATTTGACTATGAATCATATGGGACATGCGAATATTTTCTCATTAGAAATATGAGTAAGATTTCCTTCACTGGTAAAAGTGAAAAGGCTACGGATTTATTGGGCCTAGTACATTCAGATGTATGTGAACTAATGAATACAATAGTTAGACATGGTTATTCCTACTTCATTACCTTTATTGATGATTACTCTAGATATAAGTATATGTACTTAATGAAGTACAAGTCCAATGCTTTTGAAAAGTTCAAAGAGTATAGGGCAAAAGTATAGAAACAAACTGGCAAGAGTATTCTAGCTCTTAGATCCGATCGAGGAAAAGAACAATTTAGTTAAAAATTCTTAGATCATATGACTAAGTATAGGATTCTATCATAATAGAGTCCACTCGAAACTTCATAACACAACGGAGTGTTTGAAAGGAGAAACCAAACGTTGTTAGACATGGTTCGTTCCATGATGTCTACGGCTGACCTTTCGATATCTTTTTAGGGATATGCCTTAGAAATTGCTACTCATCTTCTAAATAAGCTTTCATCCAAACTCTTGATAAGACACCATATGATATATGAAAAGGCAAAAAGTCAAAGTTATCTTACATAAGGATTTATGATGCACTACTTACGTGAAGTTTGCAGTGACTGATAAGCTTCAAATGTAAGTTTGTGCGGTATCCTAAAGAAACTATTGGATACTATTTTTATAATCCCAATGAGCAAAAAGTTTTTATTTCAAACATGGACATTTTCTCAAGAAAGAATTTCTACTAAAAGGTCCAATGGGAGTAAAAATTAACCTTAAAGAAGTTTAAGAACCACAAATAAACATTCCTATAAAACTTAAGCCAATAATTGAAGTATCAGATATTCGACCTGAAGCTCAAGAGACATAATTACTCTGTTGATATGGTAAAATTAGGCAAGCTCTATACAGATACAGATTTATCATGGATCAAGATAGCTTACATTGTGACACTTAACCTACTAATTTTGAGAAAGCAATGCTTGATATTAATTTAGATAAATGGCTTAAAGCCATGAGATCTAAAATGGATGCCATAGAAGTCAACCAAGTATAGACTTGGTTGATCCACTCAAAAAGATAAAACCCATAGGGTCTAAGTGGGTTTTTAAGAGAAAAACTGACATGGATGGCAATGTACAAATATATAAGCCTAGAATGGTGGCAAAAGGTTATAATTAAGTAGAAGGCATTGATTATGAGGAAACATTGTCACTAGTTACCATGGTAAAATCTATTCGAATTATGCTTGCTAGCTACATATCATGATTATGAAAAATGGCTGATGGATGTAAAAACTACATTCTTTAATGCGAATTTGCAAGAAAAAGTGCACATGACACAACCTGATGGTTTTTCATCCAAGTTACATCCAAATCAAGTATGTAGACTGAGAAAATCCATACATAGGCTAAAGTAAGCTTCACAGAGTTGGAATATCGAATTTGATAAAGCAAATAAAGAATTTGTCCCCATAAAGAATCTTGATGATCCATGTGTCTACAAAAAGATGAATAGGCAAGCTATTATTTTCATAGTGTTGTATGTTGACGACATATTACTCATAGGAAATGGCATTTTAATGCTGCAAGCCACTAAATTATGGTTGTCTAGATAGTTCTCTATGAAGGATTTGGGAGAAGTAGCTTACATTCTAGAAATTAAGATCTATAGAGATAGATTAAAAAGATTGTTTGGCTTATCCCGTTCCACTTACATAAGTAAAGTGCTAAAAGGATTTAGCATGGAATACTCTAAGAAAGGAAATTTGCCTATGGTACATAGTGTACATCACTCAAAACAAATGTATCCCAAGGACACGTATGGAGGGGTTGAACTCTTTGTTAGATGTTATTTGATGCTAGCTTCCAATATGATTAGGTAAATAGCAAATCTCAAAGTAGTTTTTTGTTTACCCTTTATTGTGCTATAATTAGTTGGAAAAGGTTCCAAACATGAAAAAAACTATAGACACAACAACTGAAGCTAGATACATCACCATATGTGAGGTCACGTTGGAGGAAGTTTGGATAAATAAGTTCATTTAATGAACTTGATGTGGTTCGTGCATAGTTGTTATGATAACAATGGAGCCATAGAGCAAGCTAAGAACCATGATCTCATCATAAATCCAAACACATATTGTTACGGTATCACGTTATTAGAGATATTATAGAGAGACGTAACACTAGTACGGAACGAGTACCCTCCAAGAAGAACTTAGCTAATCTTTTCAGTAAAGTTCTATCCTAGAAAAAACATGATTATCGTATGGAAGGTATGGAACTTAGACATATGGGCAATTGGCCTTAGTGCTAGTGTAAGATTGTTAATGTAAGCCCTACAAGCCAATCATTGTGGCTTGTAAGGCATTATCATTTAGTGATTTCATGTAATCAAACATTATATTTATTTAATTATATAAAGGTATTTCTTTATCCAAAAGATAAATTATATAATTGTTATAAATATCTTGTGTAGATAAAGCCCATGAAACATATTGGCCTTGCAAGAGAATTGTAAAGAGTTACAATTATAAGATCCCTATACATCAAAGTCGTGTTTTTAGAAACGTTCCTAGTCATCTTATTGTTAAGATAGGACATTGACAATGCACAAAGATTGGCAAGTGTAAGCCTCTATGCATAGGATGCATGTAACTGATCTTATAAGTTAAAGTATAGAGATACGTGGGGACATCATATAGCTGCTTGTTATGGTAACAAGTTCATTGAACATGACCCACTATGAGAGTTCCATTTGGTATTTCACCCAAGTATCTTTGGAAATTCTCTCATTGGTTAGTCGTGTAAGTGATCCTTAGACTTGTGACTCTAAATCATCTCATATGAGGAGTGTCATGCTTTAATTTCATCTCGAATGAGTCTATAATAGATGGATGCTTACGGTAGAGTGGTTTTTGGTATGGCATGAATCATATGGTAGGTAAATGAGTGGTCCAGAGAGAATTTGTCACCCTAAGTGATATGAGAGGACATATCTCACATGTACATGGCTGGTCCTAACTCAATGTCCTTGGGCAAGTAATATTGATTATAAAGTTAACACATAAAAGTTTCATACTAATATGGAATAAGCTTAGAGTAGAACCATGGTCTTGCTAATTTTGGGATATATGATGAAAGGATATTTATTACACTGAGATACTAAACACTAAAGGGCTTGTCAAAACCATATTGACTCCCTACATGTTGGGTGCCCATAATGCATTTCTAAATGTCAATCTTGGTCTATAAATATAAAATATTCTTGATTGGACTATTTTATATTTATTGTCAATATGATGGGGACCGAATGGGTCACACATTTAAAAGCGATTAGTATAAATTAAATTAAAAATGGGTTTACATATCTAATATAAGCAATGGTTACTTAGGCCCAATTTGAATAAGTTCAAATAGCTGAAAGGCATAATTATGATTTCTCAAAAATTAAAATTTTAAACCCTAAACTATATAAACCCTTGTTTATCGTCCCTCATAGCTAAATAGAGGCTTTAAAATTTAGCCAAAAAACCTTTGAAAACCTAGATTTCGATTTCCCTAGAATTTATAAGGGAGTTGGCGTAATTTTTGTATTTTTGGAGAAAAAATTTTTTTATCTCATTTTTTTTCTTGAATCAAAGTCTTCTAAATGCAAGGGAAGATTTATTGAAATCTAAGCTACTAGCATGACTTCCTACAACAAAATTTCTTCCTTGTTGAAGGTTTTTTGGGTCATCTGTGCAGATAATCGTAAGAGGCTAGATGCTTGGACAGCTTTGGTTTACAACAATCGGGCTAGGTATTTTTGATAATTAGGTCACGGAACTACTGAAAGACCTCTCAAATTGAGGTATGTATGAGTCTTGAATAGATTTTTAGGTTTTTTGATCTTAAAGATTAGTCAAGATTGCAAGACAATTCTCTTTAGGAAGTATTGGTTATCTTTATTGTTATATTTTTGCTACCATGTTTATAAGATATATTATAAATTTTTGTAATTTGATTACTTATTACCTCGAGACTTCATATAGTTAAAACATCAAAACATAAGCAAATAAAAGGAAAACAAGAGATTATCATGATTTGAAATCCAATAAGAGGGATAAAACATTTACTATGCCAAGTAACATGGAGTGTAAGTGGCATGAAACCATACAAGAAATAATAATCCAACTCAATGCAAGGGGAAATCTTGTAGAATGCAAAGGAAAATCTAAAGAATTCAAGATGTCATGTACAATGATTATATGTAGATGTACCATAAAATTCAGAAGGTTGGCAGTGAAAAATGATTAAACAATGACATATAGGTCAACAAACAAGCTAAAGAGCATACTACTAGAGTAAACTACCTCAATTACAAATCTCTATGAACTTTTCTCACACAGGGTAATAATTTTTCAATGAGGACTAAGCCAGAAGGGCCGTTTCCCTTATCTTGCTTCAATAATATAGCAAACATATGCTCAAAAGACCTTTGGATAGCATTTTCATCTGTGTATCATAATAGGTTTCTTATCTTGGCTCCATCATTTGCCTTAAATACTTCAATTTGAAGTGTTCAGGTAGCTGGAAGTCAAGATGGAGCAAAGGGCATCAGTTAATAAGTGAGAATTATCATAAAAATTTAGCAAAATTATGGAATAAAGACAGAGGAGAAAATGAAACACAATTAAACTTCACAAGGCTGTAACGTCACACGTTTAAATTTCCTATTCAACACATCACATATGTTATATCTATCTTCACCATAAAAAGCACCATCTCCTCCATTTATCTGTATAAACAATGACTCTGAATATAAGCATCTGGAATAAAGCTAGATGAAGTGGATGGCTACAAAGCATATTCCTCATATAAAATAGAGAAAATAAAGCATAACAATAGATCACAACATGCAAGCCAACTATGCAAGATTTTCCTTTCCCTTAGCAATCGAGAATTCCACTATTTAATTAGACCGATCAATCTACCTGAACAAGATGCACTTTGAGTTTTCAAAAAACACTACATTTTACAGTTACAATGTTTAAAATTGACTTCTAATTTGAGAAAAATAAGTTGAAATCACAATTCTTGAAACCAAAAAAAGGGAGTGCAATTAGGACACTAGCTTTGCTCATCAAAAGGTGCCAAATAAAAGAAAAGAGACTTCAAGCAACTCATCAAACTCACTAGGTGTACTCACCATTTTTCTAGCTCAACATTCAAGCAAAACTTGAACTAGAATTTCACTCAGCAAAACTCATTAAGGCAAAAATTGCTAAAGATCTATCTGAAATTAGATTACAATAGTCACTATATTCCAAAATACCAATATACAGTCTAACTGCTTAAGGATGGTTGTAAGCTTATTCAAAATTTTCTCATCTGTCATTCATAGACAATTAAATTGGAAACAAACCCCATTGTGAAGAACCCCAAATATCAACTGTAACATGTTAGATAGGAAACTAATCAACCATGGCTTCCCACAGAGGTTCTAAGGCTTCTGCAAAAACTGCTTTAACCCTCTCCCAAATTGCCAAACAACCAAGGTATTTCTCTGGCCTCTAGAATTTTAATATTTATAATAGATTATATAAAATTTTTCATTCTAGATTCTAGAATACAACCCAAACGTGAGTAAAAATGTAAAATTATGAGTCTTTCAGTCAGTCTAATATTATAGCACGAAGAATATAACTATGATGCCAACATAAATATTAAGACTATTCTAAAACCATTTTTACCAACACATATAAAAATATTTACTTCTAATGTTAAAAAAAAAAGTCAGTTAACCCGATTAGTGCTTCCACTAGCCTCATTATGATGCAAAACCTCAAACTTAGCAAGGCCAAGAGGCAGTTTTGCAGGAATTAATTAATAATGAGAACATGGCAAAAAGAAAAGGCTAAAGATTACAAAAATGAATCACCCCAATTGGCATTAATCATAGTTGACAACCATATAGGATATCAAAAAAAATCTCTTTTAGAAGAAGACAATTTAAATGAACACCTTCTTATTGCTAAACAATAAAGAATTAAGAAACTATATTAACTAAACTATATATAAATATATACTAGTTAAGACTGAGCCACATAGCTATAACATCAAAGCTAAAAATATTGAACCTGATTTCCAATTTTTTTCCAATTTTCTATTTTTATTTGCATTTCTTTAGTTCTTTGCTTTATTTGAATTTTTTCAATTATCAAAAATAGAAAAATAAGAAATAAAACAAAATAAAGGAAATAAAAGAAATTAAAAACAAACTTAGACCAATAATAAATTTTAAAAAAACCAGTGTAGAAAATTTAAAAGCCCAGACAATTTAAAAGTCAATTTCAAATCCTAAAAATTGAGTTTTAAAATTGGCTTGATAAAATTGGAATAAATTCAAAAATCAAATTTTGTTTTATACCTGAATTAAAAAGTGAAACACATTAAAAGAATTGGACTGCTCATGATTTAGATCGAATCCGTTCAAATAATTTTGGATAAAATTAGATGTTTATAAATATATTTACAAATAATACTCGAAAATTTGGGTGTCTATCTATAGTTGTGCAAACAATGCACAATCTTGCCACACATAGACCATAAGTAAACAAAATTTTGGATAATGTCATACTATGATAGAAATAAAAGCAAAAAACATGCAACCTCTATCAAAATAGAGAGCTAAATTTTGGAAAATGTTGAACAAAAATGGATTAAGATTCAATCAATTATTTTTTTATCTATTAATTATCATTATATCCATTAATAGTTTTCATTTGTTTTTTATGTCCTTTTCCCGTGGAGACCAACACTATTAAGAAAGTAACCTGCAAGATATAAAAAACAGGGTCAAAGCACATTGAAGGTCGAACCTCTGGAGCAAACTCCGATGCTTAGAAAGGAGGGTGTTGAGGAAATCAAAGAAAAAGAAGTTTGAGTTCTAGAAGGTCTTACCTTGGCTCACGGTTCATTCGTGTAGTTATTTTCGAAGGATGAAGTGAATGATGGACACATGTCTTCTCATGAACGAGATGTCTTTGGTTATTGGCAAGATCTAATAAGTCATTTTCTTGTCAAGTTGTAAGAGACTTGCTTTCCTTTAGGCAAGATGCTTAGGATTGGTAGAGTGTAAAAGGATTTCCTGGGTTTCGGGTGACGAGACTCGCACCAGACTCAGAGTGTTTAGCAGTATAATTGTCTTCAAGTTCATTAAATGTTGTCTTGTTGATGTGTTGGTTTCTCTAGTCATTAAATATGCATTAAATGCCATACCGTCGATTTTATTAGGCTAAGTTTGAAGGTAGGCTTCCTAACTGGCCTCTATTTGGGTTCCAATGTTGAAAAAGTCCGGTGGGCTTAACACAGGTGTAAAATTAATTAATCAATATGAAAGTTATACTTATAAACTATGATTGATATATTGAAAAGTAATAAAGGAAAGCCAAATTCAGTAAAAGTTAAGCCAAAATGTGCTTGAAATTTTAGTTTATATATATATATATATATATATATATATAAGGTTATAAGAATCCACTTAGACTATTATAAAATTAAATTAATTTTATATATTTTTGTAATTTTTTATGTAATTTATATTTGTTTAATCTTACCATCGTATTTTACATTTTATTCACCTAAATCATCCATATCGAGTTTTGAGTAAATTAAAAAATGAAAAGTAGAGTAGCCAAGTTTTGTTTAGGAAAACATATTTCATTTTTGTTTTTAGAAAACAATTTTCATTTTCTATTTTTGA
>JBBYHL010000012.1:5816732-5971758 GCA_038381835.1 Adansonia madagascariensis
CTTGCATTCTTATTATATTATTGCCATATAGATAGTGACTCTAGATTGCGTGAAAAAGTAATGAATCTTTTTGCAACATAGTCCTAGTCTTTTAGTATATATAAAAATATAATCAAAACAATTTTTTAAAATATTACAAAAAGTTTCAAAGCTCCACAGGTTAGGTTAGTCAAACTTTGGGTAAACAAAATGTAGATACATATATAATGAGATGGTTATGGCTTCATGCTCATCCATGTAATGTGGATCATAATCTAATGCTTAGGCATTCCATAAAAATACTTCCATACTTATTATATTATTGCAATATAGATAGTGAATCTAGACCGTGTGAAAAAAGTAATGAGTTTTCTTGCAATATAGCGCTATTTTTTTTCTAGTATATATATATATATATAAATAATCAAAACAATTTTTTAAAATATTACAAAAAGTTTCAAACCTCCACAGGTTAGGTTGGATTGACCTTTGGGCAAACAATTTTTTTTTTTTTTTTTTGTCTTCTGGACCTACTCTAACCTAATTTATTAGCTATACTTTTACATATTTGAAAAAATTGAAATTTGTTAAATCAAGTTTTATATGAGTTATTTTATTGGTGGATAGTATAGATTTCAGAGTTTTACTATAAATATGCTCCTTTGTTAATGTGAGATTTGAAAAGTTCATTAATCGAATGTTATTATTGTAAGATTTTTAGTACGAATCAAAGATGCATAGAAAATTCAATTAGAGTAAATAAAAAAATTATATGATTCATAGTCTTAGTTAAATTTATAAATTTTATTAATCGAGATATTTTAAATTAATAAAATATTTTTTGTGTATTGTTTTTTTAATATTTTTGATATTTTTATTTATGTGTGATTAGAAAAATCATTTTAACATGAGTTAACAAGTATATTAATCTCTAAACTATATATATTTTATAACGATTTGATACCTAAAAGAAAAAATTCATAATCAAAGCACTTAGACTTGTATTCCATCGACACTTTACCCAATGGATTAACACTTTACGAGTTAGGTCAATTTTTTTTTCCAAATGTTCTTGATAGCTTTGTATTGCTCAACTAAGTCACTTATTATGACATTAAATTCATTAGGTTAACTTTCTTGACGAAAATGAAATCTAAATACTTGATTATGAATTTTTTTTAGATATCAAACTATTAAAAGATGTATAATTTATGGGCCAATTTATATATTAGCCCTTTCAAAATTTGTGATTCCAACAAAATTAGGCGTAGTTGTTAGATGGATTTTTGCATAGTATTCACTTAGAAATTGACATTGATTACTCAATGATAGATCCATCTAAGAGCTGGATTGTCGATCCCAAACATTGTTCATTCAATAAATTTTTAATTTAAATTTAATTATAAATATATAAATACTAATTTAAAATAATTTTTTAAACATTTTTAAATATTTTAAATAGTAAAATATGTTTATAGACCGACATGAATTGGACTTGAATGAGAGAAGGAAAAAGAGTTTGAAACGCAACTTAGCCTAATTCACTAACTAAGTCTTCTCAATCATTGTTAATGCTTTTAGTAGGAAAATGACTAATTATCCTCACTCAAACCTTTCTCAATAATTAATGCTTTTAATAGGAGAATGATTCATCATCCTTTGCTTAAATACTTATCAGTGAAAGTGTCAAATGTTGCAACTCGTTTGAGGAGGTTAAACCACTGCTATGCTAACGAGAGTTTCCAAAGTGGTTTGATCTTTTCTAGCAAGGAGAACTGTTACTACTCAAGAACTTCATGCTCACTACTTTGCTCTTCCAAAGCTCATTGTCACTTTGACTTAATCATCACTCTATCTCTAATCGTCTATTGACCATTGCATGTGATGCTCAAAACGCAGCTTTTGAGTCAAAAGCTTTTCTTTTTTAATCATAAAAAGATAAAAACAATTTGAATTGATTTAGAATTATTATCAAGTATATTGATAGTCTATTTTTTTAACTTTACAAATAAAATTAAAAATTAAAATATGTTTTTAATATATATTTAAAAAATAAATAAATAAATAAAATATCTGATAATGCTTATGTACATAATAATAATGTACATAATAATAATAATCTCAATCGTGTTAACGTTTGTTAGAACTATTTTTATATTGGAATGAAACGTGGTTGGCACTAGACTGGGATGAAGAAAAATGCTTATGCCACCTTCTTTTTTCCTCTAATATATTAGAATTCAATTTGGCTAAAAAAAAACCTGGAGTTTATAACACTCACAAATGTGGGAGAAAAAATATTGCATTTTAGAAGAAATAACAAGTTAGAAACATAAAGTGAATAGTTATTTTTTTAAAAAAATAAAAATTATTAAAAATGTTAGTAATTTTTTGATGGGTAATTATCTTTTTAAATCAAAAGATCAAATACTCCGAATTTTATTCTATTATTTAAACTTCAATTCATATATTTGTGCTATTCAACTCGTGATATCAACTCATAGATCCTTAAAAGCTTAATTAAAAACAATAACATAAAAGGTTATTTACATGCTTTTACATTTGAAAAAATTAATCTTAAATTTAAAAGCTACTAATCACCCATATTTCTTAAAAAACTATTAATTTTGTTTTTCAAAGAAACCATCCATATGTATATATATTTCAAAATACATATACATATTTTCGTTGACATGATAGACGGTTGGTGTGCATAGATCTATCGATTCACTGTGCAACTAAATAGATGCATTTGTTCTTATCCATTTGAAAGGATTACAAGAATTTATGGATTCACTTAAAATCGATGTAAACATTGTTTTAATAAATTATTTAAACTTCAGTATTTTCATAATATTGTTAAATTTAATTGTTATTTTTCTAAAATAATACTTTCATAAAAATTATAAAAGTGTAAAATCAGCATAATTTTTACATCAATTTAACATGATTTTCCCTCATATATTTATTTAATTTTTTTTATAATACCAATGTATTATAAAGAAAAAATTACTATAAATATTTTTAAAAAAATAGTCTTAAAATACTCGATAAAAAAATTTGATAATTCTTTTGAGTTTGAGAATAGAGCCCTTCCTTCTTCTTTTTTCAGTAATGGTTTTGCTTGGAATGTGCAAATTGATGTTATTTGCAGAATTCAATCATAGCAAATAAAAGTTTTTCATTGATTTGCTCTCGGTATAATTTTTTTTTTCCTTATCTATGAATTTAATATGTAGTTTTGAGTTGTAAATAATATTTTGGGTTCATGTTTTAATTCGTACTTGAAGGTGTAATTAGGGATTTATAGTGCATATTTTGTTTAACAAATCAAGCAAAAGAAATTGGAGTTTGGGAAGGGAAGAACGAAAGGAAAGATGTTAAATTAGGTGTCAAACTATATCTAGATGATGACATTCGCGCTGTGTTTGGTTACAGAAATGGCTAATTCCATTCATCTCTTATTTAGCGGTGAACAGTAATTTACTGCTTTGGTTAGATGGAATGGCGATTCCATTAGAATAGCTATTTCTTTTCTATTCTCAATCATGTTGCAACTGCTATCCCCAAAGAATGTCAATTTCATGCAGGACAAGGTGAAATATTCTTTTTTTTCCCAAAATTTACCTTGCTGCTCGCCATGAAAGATAAGAGGAAGGAGAGAAGGGAGAGGGAGCCGGCACCACTGTTGACTCGCTGGCTAGCTTGAGGCAAACTGAAAATAAAAAAAAAAAAGAAACTCAACATCAACCTCAACGTAAGCATAAGATAATCTAAAAACTGCAAATCCTCAGTTTTTTTATTTAACTAGATCCATAGGACTCTGAGATTTAAAATTTGGTGGGGGAGGAAGAGCAAATATAGGAGAAAAACATACTGAAAAATAGGCTCGAAACAATGGCGGAAAGTAGGAGTTTTGGGGGAGGTTTTGCCACGACCTTTCGACTAAGATTTTCGGGTTTATGGCGTGAGTTAGGAAAGAATAATTTTAAAATCGAAAAGAAGAGGTCAAAAGCTGGTGACAGTTTGGAGTTAAAAGGACATCAGTGGCCGGTGGATGGCAATAGAAGTCGTCGGATTCTAGGAAATTTAAGAACATACTTGATGAAGATGATTTTCTAGAGAGAGAGAGAGAGGTAGAGAAAGAATGAGCAAGGGAAAAAGAGTAATTTTAACTATTTATTCTAAAAAATTAAATTATTAAAAAATATATTTTAAAATAAAATATTAAAATCATATATATCTATATATAATATAACAAGATACAACTACTTAAATTCTATTGACATAAATGTAATTTGGGTTAGGATAATTTATCTTTATGATACGTAAGATAAATAATAAATTATTTATTATTTTAAAATTATAAGATTATATTTATTTAATATTTTAAATTAGATTTAATTTTTAATGAATTTAAAAATTAATATTATCTTAAAATTAAATTGTAATAAAAAAATTTAAACATTAAATGTTAATCCTATTTTATTCAAATTTCATGCAAATTTTTTTTTAACTTTAAATATTAATCTATTTATTTAGGGGTAATTGTAACAAGAATTTTAATTTAAAAAAAAATTAATCTTATTTGATTCAGATTTCATTAGTTATATAAAGATATATTTTCTAAATTTTAAAAATAAAAAAGATATTTTTTATTTTCATAAATTTTTTAATAATAATCTTTTATTTTTATCATGGATATATTATAACTGTTAAGATAAATTATAATATTTTAAATTCTTTCTTTCCTATTTTTATTGGTTAACTAACGTAAAAATCAAATTGGAGTTATATTACTAAAATAAATTATGTTGTTTAAGTCTTTTAACTTACCAAAAAAAAAAAACTGCTAATGTCTCACTCCTTTTTAGTAATTCTTTTAATAATTATTAAACTATTAACTATTCACTAAAACATTGCTCACTTATTTTTTTTTAACTTATTATTCCTTTTAAAATACAATAATTTTTTAAAAAAACATTTAAAAAAAAAAGCTGTTAAAACTCTTGCACTAACTTAAACTAACTTTCATGACAAATGTTATATAGTTTATATATAATTACTTTCAATATATTTATTTTACTTTCAATATAATGTTCATTTATATGTTTATACAAATAAATTACTGCATTATTATTTTTTTTTACATGTACTTTGTTTATTTGTAATCATCCAAAGCTTAATACACAATCAATCAATTATATATATATATATATATATATATAAAAATAAAGAGAGAGAGAGAGAGATATGCTTAGTAAAAAGATTAATTATCTGTATATGATAACATACGAAAGTACACTATTTTTTTGTTTATCAAATAATCATACTCATATCAATTATTCAAACACCAAATTATATAGATTAAGATTATCCAATGTTTCATTTTAAGTATTCTTTATCTTAATTTAAATAAAATAGGCAAATTAGTAAGTTTCAAGTAAAAAATCTACTTTATTACTGTGAAATATTGTAAAACCAACGTTAGTAGATCCAAAATATTGGATATTCAGGTTAAAAATATTTTTTAACAAAATCGAAATAAAAATAATATATTTTAGCATGTAAAGTTGATTATGGAAAATTTTAACTTGACTCAATGAAAAGTTTTGTTTATTTTTATCATCTATAATTATCTTGCTTAATTACATTGTTTATTTTCAAAAACAATGAATATATTTTCCCACATATATCTATTTTTTAAATGTTTAATTTTCTTATTACATGTTATTTAGATATGTAGATTTTGGAAAAAAAAATATTAATTGTATGTATATGCATACATGCATTTAAATAAATAAAATTAATTCGTGCATTGCATGTGCCATAAGCTAGTTATATTTTAATATTATTAACATTTAAAAATCTTTAAAATTATTTTTATTAAATTGATTTTTAAATATAATATTTACAATATTATTTTTAGCTAGATTTTTAAATTTAATTTGAGTATAGTTTTTATTGTATTAAATATAATATAAATATAATTTATAAATATATTTTCAAATATAACATATTAACATTTTATTAATAATAATATATTAAAATAGTAAATATTTTTCTGAATATTAATTTTTTTAATATTATTTTTGGATGTATTAATAATATTTTTAATATTGATATATTAAAATTAAATATACTTTTAATAAATCAAATATCAATATTTAATTGGAGGGTAAAATAGTAAATTATTCTTAATACTAACGTAAGAATCCAATCTTGTTCTTCATCTTCATTTAACTAATCATGCAAATCATCATGGCGAGCTCTCTTAACTAAGCAAAAAATGAAAAATTTCACCTTGGCCCCGCATAATCCAAAAAAAGTCAATAAGAAACTGTCTTTCTTCAATAAGCAGAAAGGAAAAATTCTGGTTTAGCATCAACATTTTTAATTTTGGCAACTTTTTTTTGTAAAATTAATATATTAATATGAGTAATTTATTAAATTCGTCAGTTTTAAAAATATCATTGTTAATTTGATTATCTTTAATTTTTTTTACTTAATTAAATGTTATTATATTTATATATAATATTTACTACATTAAATTAGATTTTTTCTTGTCCATTAATAAAAAAGTCTTGATACAAATATCGTGTGTAACCCAAATTTTTTTATAGTAATAATAGAAAAATAATTAATAAAAGTCGAATGACTATAATCTTCATATAAAAATAATTATATAGTAATTTTTTTTAATTTTTATGAGAATTATTTTAATAAGTTAAAATTATTATCTTACATTTTTTATTTTTATATTAATTATATTTATATTGATCACCCCAGAAACAAAATTTTTGCTTCACCCCCTAATAATATCTATTTTTTAATTTTATTTTTATTAAATAATTATTTCACTCTAACAAATCAAATGTACCGTTAGCATACGCCTTGACAGACATGACAATCCTTTCTTGCATCAAAGAAAGTTAATTCCTAGTCCAAGTGATTGCATTGCATTTTGCGGGCTGCTCTTGGAGGTAGACTTGTTCATGGACCGGGTCGAGCTGGATTTAGGCTGAGCTTGAGCATAGTATTAATATTAAATATGTTTGTCCAACCTAGCTTGGCCTGAAATATGGGCCTAAAATTTTGCCGAAGCCCGCCCATATTTGTAAATGGATAGTCCAAGCCGATCAATATTATATTTTTTATAATTTATATTTTAAAAATTTATATTTTTTTAAAATTTAAGCTTTATTAATTTAATAATTTTTTATTATTAAGTTTATAAATACAAATAATTTAACTTAATTTTTAAAATTTTCACTATAATAATATATATATGTATTGTTTATATGACAAAAACTATATAATACATAAAATATAAAATAAATTTATATAATACAATAGTAAAATAGGTCAGACTGGGCTTGAGCTTTGAGAGTTGGACCCAAGGCCGGGCTCATTTTTTAGTCGGGTCTAATTTTTTTGTCCAAACCCATTTTCGGACCTAATATATTTTTTCAAACTCTTCCAAATATCGGATGAAACTTCGGACATGAACAGGTAATCCGGCCTTTGAGCAGGTCTACTTGGAGGCTCCTCCACCCCGTAGTGCCAAAAGCTTGATCCGGGCTTGGGGCATTATTGGTTTTTTATCCTTACTCGTCTCGACTCCCAGGAAAACCTGTGGCTCAATGCTAATTGAATGGGCTCAAGCCCAAACACTGTGTAATCCATAAACTACACTTACTGTTATAAGTGAAATTAGTGAATTTTCATTTTTTTAATTAAGTAAAAATCACTATACTAAATACAAAAAATATTTCCTAAATAAAAATTAAATAATTTTAAATTTTTATGTAATTAATGTTAATTAATATATTACTTATAAAATAATATTATATTAAATGCCAACATAATTAATAATTTTATTCATTATTTTTAATGCATTTAGTGAAATTATTACTATACATAGTAATTTTAAAGAATGCAGTTAAAGCACTTCTTACCAAAATCCGTAATTTTAACATCACTTAATCAAATAATATAATATAATATAATAATGACGGAACCCAATCCTTTGCACAAGTTTAAGATATGGGCTTAAATGGACAAAATAATGGAATAAAATTTTTTATTTAATTTTAGGAACTAAATCAAGAAATTCCTTTTAAGTAGTGCTACATTTATTTTTCTCTGGAAAAAGAAGGGGCAAGTTTTGCAATTTGTTTTACAAGTAAAAAAGATTAGGGATCAGAAAAAAAAAATAAAAAATAAAAAATCAATTCAATTTGACTTTCAATTGAATTTTTATTGAATTTGATTTTAATAATAAGTAAACTTATTTGATTCATTTTGACTTTCGATTTAAATTTTAAAACTACAATTATTTAAATCAAATTAACTTTTATTTTTAATTAACAAAAAAACCTAAGAAATTACAAAATAATTTAGAATTTTAAAATAATGAATCAAATTAATCTAAACCGGATCAATTATGTTGGAGATGTTATTCGGTTCAGTGAGCGATATGACTTGATTCGACTTTCATTTGACTTTGTAAACAAAATAATAATAATAATAATAATACCGCACATTAACTGTAATTTTTTTTTTCAAAACTAAATTGAACCAAACCGTTATCATGATTTTACATCTATCTATTTTCACATAATTGCAAACATGGATATGATACATTTATACTATTTGTGTATGACCAAAATTATCCCATAAAAAAAAAAAGAACAAAGAAAAGAAGATTAAACATGATATATCATCCCTACCTCTAACGTTGATGCATGGGGTACGCTTAGTGCATAGGTTGGTGGTCGGCTATTTCTTCTCAAGAATTCATAGCCATAGTTAATTACAAGTTTTTTTATCAGGCTAGATCCTCGCTTGGCTTTAACATATGAGTGCCCTAGTATGTATGCTATCCCTGCTTCCCTAGCTTCCATAAGTTCCTGCAACTCTTCCCTTGCACCGGACTCTATCTCCGGCCTCTCTGGTACGATAAACCGTACTCTTTTTCTCGGTTTTATTATGGGGGGTGGTGGTGGTGATCGTATCTCCTTCAACTCCGATGGGCCAGCTGCCTCTGTGTCGTCTGCCTCATCCTCACTCATCTGAATCCCTTCTGTATGGCTAGAACATGTTCCGACAACACTCATTTTATCATCATCTTTCACCAGATCTTCATTAAGACTGCCAGGAGGACCGCTTCCTGAGCGTATAAACTCCGCTATACTGCAAACAAGATCTTTCTCAAACTCCATGTCATCTTGATGAACATCATGATAACCGTATCGTACAATGCACCTGTAGAGCCTGAACTCCCGAGGTCCAATATGACCCACCAGAAACCGTTCCTCGGGTTTAACATGAGGAACTGGGACAGATTTGATGCAAAGAAAGACTAGGACCTGATGGAAGGCTGGAAGATTAGTGACAAAGTGGGAGAAGATTGCAGGGATTCCGGATACAAGCTCTGTGTGTATAAGTCCGATCCCACGAACTCGTACTATGCCAAGGCTGGGACCCAAGCTGAGTAGCCAGTTGATGGAGACTTTGTTTTGAACGTCGAACTCGTATTTTTTCAGTGCGCCATAGTGCCAAATACACATGATCATCAGGAAGATGAATGCAAGGGCAACCGGAACCCAGGCCCCTTCAAGGAACTTGGTGAGGGAAGCAGTGAAGTAGAGTGCTTCAATTGAGCCGAAAAAGAAAACAAAGCCTATTGCGAAGAACACACTCTTTTGCCAGCATAAAACGATAACCAAAGACATTAGGCAAGTTGTGACCAGCATCACAGTTATAACAGCCAAACCTGTCACACAAGAAACATGAAGAGTCAAAACTACTAGTACAAACCCGTAGACAAAAAAGAGGACCCAATTTCTGTTTCGTATTGAGATTCAGAACATAAAGATAAATATTAGATATATTACACGGTTTCTCGAAATAAAATAATAAAAGCACAGACAAAAGCAACTGACTCTCTACTCTTGTGTCTTGTATGCCTGAAAGACCAACTATTTAGGGCCAAACTTTCTGGCAACATTTAATTATGTCAGACCAATTCATGTAGAATCTCCTGAGATTTAGGATGAAGTGAATTTTGGTTTTGTTTTTCTCCGTCAGTCTCATATCTAGGCAATGCCATAATCTCAGATCAACAGACATGGCTGCATAATTGCCTACATTGCACAAGGATAGTTGCTCGCAACTATTATAACTTCTTAGCACTTTTGGGTTAGAGTAGTTTGAATAGGTAGTAGGCTTTTAACCTACAGTTACCAGTCATCTGAGAACCAAATAAAACACCAGCATATTTTTCCATCGATGAAAATAAAAATGGAATAGCACTGCCAAGTAAGTGGTGTCAGAAATTTCCTGAACGAGAGAATTCACAAGCCAAAACCAATTATGTAAACAAAGAAAGTAAATAATCTAAGGGAAAATGAAGCTAATATATCAAAACCTTTATCCTTCAAGGTGATCAAACCTCTCTTTTGCTAAAACCAAACCACACTTTAGGAACAAGTCACATCAATACCCCTTATGGAAGCAAGGGGTGCGGGACCAAACTATTTTGCTAAGAGCCGCTAGAAAATACGATCTTTACAATTAAGGTTTGTCACACTCTTAGATGCTCCACAAAGAGTGAAAATCAAATAGATGAAGGGAATGGACTGGCATAATAGGATAGGATAGGACTTCCCATTTACTAGAATGTCCGTCTACTGGACCTGCCCTGCCCTCAAGCTAAGGCACCTGCCCTTACCTATTCCTCTAATTTTTCTACACACTACAGGCCTATAACTGTTTCATTCTTCTCTATCTTATGGATTAGCCCTTCTCATTTCATGAGCTTCAGCACTTGAATGACATATGAGATTTCCTTTAGTAGATGTGCCTCTTGAAATCAGATGCAAAGTTAAGAGGGTCAAAATTGTGCTAATTTAAGAGAACAAGGATTCATGTTGCTGCAAATGTGCCTAATGTAATTTAGACATCTATTGTATATGACGAATTTTGTGACCTACGAAATGCAATCTATGTCTGGATGGTCACGATATAAAATAGTATAGCATTTCAGCAGGATCAATCTACCCATTAAACCTGCTTTAGATGGATCCAAAAAAAATACAATATGTTTCCATTTTCCACATGTAAAGACATGGTTCAGGCTAGAATATGAAGCTAAGATGCGAGATGCTCTCAAGCCCCAAGTCATACAACCAATTGAACACATTTATGGAGAGTATTGCCATACCTGATGCATTACCCATGCGCCTCGTGTCTCTGAAGCCAACAGTGACTGCCAAGCATAACATCATCAGGAGCCAGTTAATCTCAGGGATGTAGATCTGACCATGGATTTTGGATGATGTGTGGACTATTTTCACCCTTGGGAAGCAACCAAGAGAAGAGCACTGTTTGATGATTGAGAATGTTCCGGTTATGATAGCTTGGCTTCCCACTACAGCAGCAAGTATGGCTATAACCAGAACTGGCCATCTTAACTTCTCTGAAGCAATAACATTTGGATACTTTGGTTAGCTGAAAACTCACATATCACCCAAATTAGACTCTTCAAGGAGAACAACTAAAGGTACCTACCTGGTACAGATACATAAAATCCAATTCGGTAATCACTTTCAATAATATGATGCCGAGATAGATAGGCAGCTTGCCCCATGTATGCAAGAATCAAGGATGGATAAACCAATGAGGTGAAAGCAATCTGCAGAAAATGGGAATACCCATCAGATAAAAGCTGTTATTTGCAGCATATTCAATGCTGAATAAGAAGCCGCAAGCCTGCTACTGTCAGAAATTCTTTTGCATGATGGCAAATGTTTCCGATGTCCAAAATTTCATCAAAAAATAATCAGTTACTAACAATATCATAATTTATGCTTTAACCATTGTGAGTTGCAAACTAAAATTCATGCATGTGCTTCCTAGAAGATATGTAGTTTTCTCCTGAATGGTCAAAACCACACCATGAAGTAAAAAGGAATTAAGATGGCATTATCAAACAAAACCATAATTCAACAGTTCAAACAACTTGCAACAAAATATTTGCTCAAACGTCCATGACACAAAATAGTCGTCAACAACACAACCCAAAGCATGCCAACTAGACCTGTCAATTTTGACAAAAAACTCAAAAACTTGTCCAACTCATCTGAACAAGAACCCAACCCGATTTCACTAAATAAAATCAACAACCAGAACCCGAAAACTTGATGGACCTGAAATGACCTAGACTGAAAATGATCTGAACCTGAATGACCCAAAATGTCTGAACTTCTTTACTGCTAAAAGTTTATTTACTTTTGAATATTGTCCTTCTTAATTACGGTTAAAAAATACCAAAAAATAAATGATCTCTTTGGAATAGAAATTGAAAATTGAGATGAATATCTTCAATTTGATTAAAAGTGAACAAATGGCTACAATGGAACTTCAAGTAAAACATTTTAGTTTCATAAACAAGTAAGATCATATATTTTCCATTCATATAAAAAAAAATCAACTTTAATTTAAAGCATATAAATTAAAATGTTTATATATAGTTACTTTAATCTTTCAATAAAATCTAACTCGATCAAATAATCTATTTTAATTTAATTTGATTAAATTCTAAAACTCAATAAATTGACCCTGAAAAATGACCTGAATCTCAGATAATCTGAGTGTCAAACCCAAATTACTGAACCCAAAATGACCTAATAAATCAAGATAATCCAAAACTCAAAATGCCTCGAATTAAGAGCTATTTGAATCCTAAATGATCCAAACTCGAAACAACCTAAACCCGAAATTGATCCAACATGAATTGACCCAACTAAACCAACCCATTCTAAATCCCAACTTTGTTTAAAGAAGATGTCCTTAATTATAAACCAAGCTTTCAAGGATATATACCTTTATAGACAATTGTGAAAAATGTCCAAGATCAGCAAACATAGCTTCTGAGCCTGAAAATTGAAAAATGTGAATCAACTTAACAATCAACATCCTTATTCTAAAATGGCAGCCCAAAATTTTTTTTTTGAAAAAAAATGTATCATCTGACACACACATAGACACTTACCTGTTATACACAATAAAATTCCACCTAGGGACATCCAACCTCCTCTTTGGGTTTTCCTAAAAAATTTGTACATGTAATATGGAGAGAATGCTTGATACACATGAGGATTCCAGTGAATGATATTATATAACCCAATGGCACTGATGCAAAGAAGCCATATTAGGACCACAGGTGCAAACAAAAATCCGACTCTGTGCGTGCCATAATGTTGAAGGGCAAACAGGCCTATTAGTATGATGCAGGCGACTGGAACTTCTACATCTGCAAAAATTGTCGAACCTTAATAAGAGGCAGTATAATGGTAGATGGATGACATAAAAAGAGAAGAAGATGGTACAAAGACTCGTGGACCAAATAACAAATGATTCGTATCAAAGCCATGCACAAAAGTGCGTTTTTACTTGTGGTTAAAACTTCTGCTAAGACCAACTTGTGAAAACTTTCAATCTGGTCTTTATTTTTAACATTTCAAGATTGAAAAGAGGATGGGCCACCCTTTTACCGCTAGAAGCATCAACACTGACAATTTCAAATATAACATCTATCTCACTGAACCCATGAGACCAAGCTATAGCAGCAGCGTTAGTCATGCTAGCTTTTATAGGGGCATAGTAATATAGCTTATCTGAAGTGCAATTAACAAAAGAAAAATATTAGTTGCACAACTAAAACCACACTGCAAAAATCACGAGTCCTTGGTTAGTGTCAACCTGAAACCAGGGTCCCAGCAGCACATAAGTTCAAATTGTACATGCTTTGGATAAGTTTGAAATCTTGAATTATTAAGCATGCTAAGAAACCGGATGCCAAAGTTTGCACTCCAAACAACTCATCTGACATCCCAAGGTGGGTCAGTAGTTTGATCTAAACTGAAAGTTTCAATTTGAAAGCAGAGCACGTAGGCAGAAATATCACTAAAGAAATTCAATCTGCCAAGCGACCATGCAACTGTACATGCCCCCATTTAGCATGTAGATTGGAAAGTCTAACCAACTTGAGGTGAAAGGTAAAACCATGGTTCCACAGTATATATGTTTAGGGTTACAAGTGAGCAAGATCGGAAACTAAAGATAACCATAAAAATAATGTGCCGTATCATTAGGTTGTTGAAAAACCCAAGGCCAAGAGACAACCATCCTAAAACTTAAGAATTAGTGAAGCAATCAAAAGTGCCTACAATCTCACTTTGTGCTAAAATCCAGCAACTCCAACAGGGATTTGCATCGTAGATATTTATCGGGAAAAAGTACTGGAAAACTTTGCCAAAAAAGCTCAGCTTTTACTTTCAGCCATGATTTTGTCTTCTCTTACTCACACCAAGAAGATATTTGGAAGCTACCGTTAAGTGCGGCCAAACTAATTGTAAGGGGAAAGAATCTTACATTTGTGATGCTCTTTTGACATCGAAAGCTCAAGGCCTGAAACCGCAGAGAAAACTGCACGAACAACCCAAACAATCAACAAATCCAGTTCATGACACAATTACAACAAGAAATCAGGGAAAGAAATCCATAATTACCTGAAATAGCTGGTGTGAGGATACCGTCGCCAATCACCATACAGGTCCCAATCAAAGCAAGAACAAGCAAGAACCTTTGCAACACCTTATACTTCTCTAAAAGGGATTTCAACCTTGACCCAAAACTTGATTTTGCTGCCAAACCAATACCATCCTTCTTGTACTCAATCAGCTCTTCATCAGCCAATTGGCAATTGGGCAGTGAGTTGACTCGGGCGTGTCGACACAACAATGAATACAAGGCAAAAGTCCCTCCTTCACCATTATCATCAGCTCTTAGCACTATGAACACATATTTGAGCAAAGGCACCAAAGTGAGAGTCCAGAAAACAAAAGACAAAACGCCATAGATTTCTTCATTTGTCTCAGAGTGTTGAATATCTTCCTCGAATGTGCTTTTGTAAACATATAAAGGGGAAGTGCTTAAATCCCCATAGACTACGCCAAGGCTTTGGTATGCCAAAGTCAATACCGTTCTCCATGATTCCTTCTACAACAACATAAGAAAAACCAACAATCCAATTAGAACCCAGAAATCAATGTCACTCTTTTAAATCCCTGAATGAATTTTTTTTTCTTTTTGATCTTTCAATATTTGCTTTCAAAACTCGAAAACTTTTTCAGAAAAAACAGAAATGGGTTTCCTGTAAAAAATAAGGAATTAATACAAATTTGCAAAACAAAGCCATCTTACCTTAACATAGTTTCGGTAAACACCGGTCTCCAGATCCATGACAGAAGAGATTCAAGGAATGCCCATTTGCTAAATAAGCCTCCCCGAGTAGAGATATACACACAGAGATACAGAGTTCAGACAGACAGAAGTCAAAAGCTTTATTAAAATAATATCAAGACCAAAGCTTTTCTTGTCCTGTTTTTTTTTTTTTTTTCTAGTGTCAGAGCTGTACGTAGGTGGAAAGCAGTTGAGCAACCATCAATGGAGACAGCAAGAAGAAGGATAACTTCCAAAACCCAAAAAAACAGAAGTGAATAACAAGTATAATATTTAATAGCAAAACTTGTAGTGGTAAAGAATCATGACAAATAAGGGACAAGTGCTATGATTCTTTTTGCGTGTGAGGCTTCTTGATAAAGAAAACAAAGCTTGGTTTCAGCTTGAGAGAGGGTGAGAGACTTGTTGTTGGGTCTGTAGTTGGTGGGGGAACGTTTTATTATGGATTCTGTTTTTATTAATTGACTACTAATTAATTAGTTTAACAAATGCTCTGTTTTTGTTGTTATTATTACTATTATTATTATTATTTTTTTTTTTTTTTTGTGTTTGTTGAAATTTAAAATATAGTAAATTGAATTTTTTAAGTTTAATTTTCAAGATGACTAGTATTGGTGGCTATTGGTTTTTTTTATTTATTTTAAAAATATTTAATTATTTATTTTATAAATAATTAAAATTAAATAAATAAAACGTATAATAATTTTTTAATTTCATTTATTTGGTTAAAAAATTTTATTAATGTACGACATAATAATCTATTATTTTTTTATTTGCTTTTAATTATAAATTAATTAATTTTTTTTAAATTAAATTTGCTCGGTTTATAGAAACATCTTATTTGGTTAGTTGAAACATTCTTCTCATGCCATACTAAATTCATATATGTTAGAATTATTTTATCAAACTTATAATTTAAAAAAGAAAATGCAACTTCTCAAACAAAAATACTATAAAATTTTCCTTAAAAGTTGGGGTTTCTTTTGGCAATATGATCACCTAATCAAATATTAATTAAAATGATAGTAACAACTTTGGCAGGAAAAGTTCAAAAGATAATATACATATATATATATATATATATATTCAAAAGAAAAGAAAAGAAAAGAGAGCAATAAAATTGAGGTAATCAAATTCAATAAGAAAGGGGAAAGGAAAAGGAGAAAAGGAAAGTTGGATATCAATTATAAAACCCTTTTTGATAAGAAGGTTGTTGGTTCATATAATTAAAGCTTTATATAAAGTGAAAATAGTAAGCAGAGCAAAGCAGCTATCAGAGGGGGAAAAAAAAAATCAAAAAAGGATCATTAGTCAAATCTTTGCTTTGATTTTCCATTTAATTGACCGGGTTATTTATTTAATTTAATGTGTTAAATGTTTTAAAATTAAAGTAGATAAGATTTAATTTTTTTTAATCCGGGTTCAATTGAATCAATTTGGATTATAATTTAATTAATAAAAATATTTTTAAATTTAATTATAAAATATAAATATTAATATAATTTTTTTATATTTATAAATAATAAAATAATTTTTTTTAAATTCAATAAAATACTAAAAAATATATATTTTTTAAATTCGGTTATCTATACCAATCCATTGAGGGCTTTAATTTTATAGGTTTTTAATTAAGAATTTAAAGGAGAATTGGAAAAATATAAAGCTTGAAAGACAAAGCAACTTGGGAGGTGGCCCATGTTTTCCTCATTTTTTATTTCTTTTTTCTTGTAATGGAATCTCCTTTACATGGTAATGGTATGCAAGATTATAATCATGTCACATTATGATTTTGATAATAAAATTATAAGAAAAAATTATAACACTAATTTTATTATGTTTAAATAAATTTTTTTTATTTATATACATAATTTATTAAGAAAAAATAATAAAAAATATTATTACAATTTTTATTATGTTTACATTTTTTAAGAAATTATGCTTTTTTTTTCTTACAAATTTTATTACATGGTGTAAGTAATAAATGTTGTTACAATTACTTGTTTTTAATATGTACAACATAAACTTTTTATAATAGATAAAAAGGGAAAAACAATTTACGTAATTGGTAATAAATTTTTGTAACAATGATAATATAAGTTGTAATTCTTTTAAAAAATTTTGAAGTAAAATATGAAAAACATTATTTTTTGTTACACATAATATATTAGTATAATTATGATAAAATGTGTTAAGTCAGATTATATAATTTTACTATATGATACTATAGTATTCCATAATATGTAATAAATTCAAGTAAAAATTGTAATTCTCACGTAAGAGTAAAAAAAGTTTCAAAATATTATCTTTTGAGTAGACCTGCTCAAGGGCCGGACTACCTGCCCAAGACCAAAGGTCCGCCTGATATTTAAAAAAGTTTGGATAAATTAGGCACGATTAAAAAATGGATCAAGCCTTGGATCCAATTTTTAAAACCCGAGCCTGGCCCGATCCGGCCCATTTTACTATACATTATATATTTATTTTATATTTTATGTATTATGTAATTTTTATCATATAAAGAATACATATATATAATATTATAGTGTAAACTTTAAAAGCTAAGTTAAATTATTTATATTTATAAACTTAATAAAAAATTATTAATTAATAAAGATTAAATTTTTTAAAAAATATATTTTTAAAAAATAAATTATAAAAAAATATAATATGGGCGGCTTGGGTGAAATTCAAGGCCTATATTTCAAGCCGAGCTGGGTTTGAGCAAGCATATGTAATATTAATATCATATTCAAGTTTGACCCGAATCCGACTCGGTTAGACCTATGAGGGGGTCTATCTTTGAGCATTATGTGCGTTTTAATTTTTCAACAAACTAATTAACTAGCATGAAACAATAATAATTTATGTTTTCATTACATAAATATGTTATATACTAGTGCAAAATTTCACATAAAAGGTAATGAATTTTCTCCAACGTAGATGAATAAGTTGTAACTATTTTTAATAAGAAAGTCCAAGTAAATTATAACACTATTATCTCTTCAAATAATATATTATGTAATTTATAATAAACACTTGTATTTATGGTAAAAATATTAAATTAAATTTCATATTTTTGTTATCTAATATTCTGATAATTTTTAAATAATTCGAAACACAAGTTGTAATTCTCCCAGAATCATAACAAACTAATATGTATTGTGACATTAAGAAACAATCATCGAATTTTCATTGTATAAATATATTATATGCTATAGTTTTAATTTATGTTACATGGATAATCTGGTGTAATTTTTCTTAATAAAGAACTTCATGTAAATTACAACAAATATTATCCTTATGCATAATATTTTATGTAATTTATAATAGATAATTTAAATTATGATGAAATATGTTAAGTCGATTACATAATTTTGTTATCTAATATTGTAATAATTTTTGTAATATGTAATAAATTCAAGTAATTTTTATAATAAAAATTGTAATTCTCTTAGAAGCAAACAAAAGGTAAAAAAAAAAAAAAACACCTTTAAACAAAATCTATAATTCCTTGGCAACAGAATCTATCATATAAGAAAAAAAAATGAAAATCCAAAACTTTACATATTTTTTATGAAATTATTTAATTTTGTTACAAAATACTAAAATTATTACGAAAATTAAATAATCTAACTTTATTATAAAAATTGAAAAATGTTGATATTAGAATATATCCTCTAATATGACTAAATTTGAATTAGACCTATCCAAGTGTTAGATTTGGAATGCACTTTTATAATTTAGGCTAAGCTATACATTTAACAAAATATTTTATTTAAATTTAATTATAAAATATATAAATATAAATATAAAAAATTAATGTCACTACTTTTTGAATAGTGCTACAAGCTTTCGGCCTCAGATCAAGTTTAGGCAAGTACATTGAAATAATCCAACCATATCTGGCTCAACTTATTGACAAATCTAATGTGCATATTAGAATATTACTATTAAACAATTACGAGATATATCATACGTAAAGATGATATATGTTTAGTTACACTTGTGGCAAAATTACAATTTTTTATAAAATTATTTTGATTTTGTTACAAATGATTTGAAATTATTAGATTACAACATAACAATATTATGCAGTTAATATTATATGATAATAATCAATAACACTAGCTTTTAAAGCATTTCGATAAAAAAATAATTTTTTAAGAATAAAAACAATAAAATAAAATGTAAAATTTTTAAGATAAAAAAGTAAATTTTCTTCAAATTTGTAACCGACTTGAGAGAAATAAAATATTCCTTGTTGTGATATGCCACATCAAAAAGCTTAAAGAAAGCTCGGAGCTTCCCTTAAGTCCTACTTAGTATTGCTGTCGGCATAGTTTTTGAGATTAAAAATTACTTTTTACAGCAAATGTAATGCTAAATGAGTATAAAATTTTGGCTTTTACGTTTAAAATCATGGTTTGGTAACCTAAACCAAAATGCTAATATCATGGAGTTTTTGTTATTTAAAAATTAACTTTTAGATGAAATGATTTTATTACCTTCGTATCTCTAAACTTTTATCTTTTACAAAGCAATGTCAAATATTTAAAATGTTTTAAATTACATTTTTTTATCGCACTTTTTTCAACTTAAATTTTTTTTACCTAATTTTTTTTTAACAGTAATATTAAGCTAGGTCTTAAAAGTATACATTGTTTGGGAAAGCTCTGGAAATCAGTAAAGATTTTAATTATTTTTGAAGAGAAAAGGAGGAAATGGAAAACTGTGTTTTTGATTAGTATTTCAATAATGTTTGACATGAAGCTAATACATCTTTTCATCTCTAACACAATAAAACCAAATCAAACTGCGTACTTGGGTTGCTAATCAATTCGTTTATTTCATGTGCCCCAAGGTCGGGATGATGATAGCCTAAAAGAAGGTGAAAGATGATTGATAATAATTTATTATATTTCATTATGTTAAAGTATTTGTTATGATTGAATTAAAAAAATCAAGATAAGTTCGACGACGTTTTGATCTAATGGTAATAAGAATGTTAGTAAGATATGCAAATTTGGATTCGATTCAAGCATTCTTTCTCCTTATTTTAATATCGACAAGTATGAAAAAAAAAAATTGAGATGATATCATTTCAAATTTTATTATATCTAGTTTAAGTCTGTTGAATATTTATATGAGATTTAGTTTGATTTTCAATTTATGAAATGAAAATTTAAAATTATTTTATTTGATTAAATTATATTTTATTGGTGTTTATGTTTTTACATTTTTATATAAAAATGATTATTTTATTTCTAAATATATGAAAATAAATTAAAATACTAAAAATCTTTCTTTTTAAAAAAAAAACTGATCTAAACCTTAAAATTCTTTTTAAATCAATTCATCATATCGATCCAATTTGGAAAACTATTTGATTCGAATCGATTACAATTTTTTTTATATAAGAAATCCTATAGGTAAAATTGTCCACTTGTCATAATTCTTAAATTAAGTTTAAAAATTTAAATTTCAAACGTTATATTTGAATTTTAAAAATAGTATAAACTATGGAATAAAACACTTATAAATATACCGTTAATGATTATTTTTTAAATTTATAAATTTATTATATAATTTATTTAACGACAAATTTGAAATACATATTAATATCTCTAAATTTGATTCATTTTTTTATACCTTCAAATAAGAATCATATTGAATATTAACTAATTTATACATAATATATGTATTTTATTCCCACAACTTATACAATAATTAAAATCCAAATTTAAATTTTTAAATTAATGTTTCTAGACATTGCACTAATAAGTTTGTCCATTTTTGGAGTGGACAAAGGAATACTTCAAAATCTTAAGGGAAGCTAACACATAACCTTTATTGAATTTAATACCAATTTTTAATATAAATCTAAATTTGTTAAGACTCTATTTGTGCACTGTTTTTGCCAATTCTTTTTTTTTTTAATTTTAAGATTTAATTATAAAATAAAATGAACTGTGAATAGATGATAACAAAAGTTGAGATGAAAATTTGAAATGTAAGATCTTAATTATTTATTTTCTTATATATATATATATACATTTATTTATTTTTTTAAAAAATTCTTAAATGTATTTTATAGTATTTATTATCACATGCGTTGCATTTGAATACTTATTATTTTATATATTTTTGAATATCCTAAATATTTTGCAAATGCATAAAAATAAAGTATATATTAATTGAAATTCGCATTAACTTCTACAGTTTATTCTCTTAAAAAAATTCGAAAGTTTGTTTCATGTGTAAATTTTATTAAATAAATAAAAAGTTTTTTGTCTCAATTTTATATACAATTAATACGAAAAAAAATCAATGTAAGCTTTAACTATTTTTTCTTTTAGAATTTTGAAAATAAAGTAATTCAACATAAACTTTTATTTTTATTTAATATTAAAGAAATCTACTGAGTAAAATTTTTTATATAAAAATTTGCTAGATTTTGTTAATAAATATATTTTAAAAAATATTTTAATGAAATTAACCTTGCTTTAAATTGGATAAATTTTGTAAATGATATAAAAATATTTATATTTCTATTTAGAAATATAGTGAATAACAATAACCAGTTTTTGTTCAAAACATTCTAATTTTCTTCCCTGTGTAAATTATATTAAATTAATATAAAGTTTTTTTAATTTTAAATGTAAAATTAATGCAAAAAAAAATCAATATAAGCTTTAACTATTTTCTATTTTAAAATTTTAAGGATTCAATTTTATTTTTATTTAAAATAAAAGAAATCTATTTACTAAAACTTTTTTAGGAAATTTAAATTTTTATTTGTAAATTTGATAAATTTTATTAATAAATCTATTTGAAGATAATATTTTAATGAAATTAACATTCTTACTTTATATTGGATGAATTTTATAAATGATAAAAAACATTTACAATGTCTAATAAAAAAATATAATGAATAACACTAATCATTTTTTCGTTCAAAAGGTTTTTTATATTCATATTTTTATATATAAAAATTATACGTAAAAGGTTTCAAAATAAGAACTTTTTCTTTTGATTCATGATTCATATTTTTATATTTGAATTATCCCGTGTTTAAAATTTTCATCAATAGTTTTAGAGGATTATCACATACTTCATTACAATATATTTAAAAAATTAAAAAATTCATATAAAAATAAACTTGTCAAAGGGTCAGAATATCGAGTCAAAATTTGTCGACTTGAGATAGGTTTGTTATAATCTAGGGTAGTTCAACCTAAATTACTATTTAAATAATAAAAATTATTTTTATTGAAATTTAGTTATGAAAATATATAAATTTTATTATAAAATTGATTTTTCAATAGTTTAACACATATTAAATGAAAAGAATGAGTTTTCGATTTGAATCGAATAGGGTTAAACAATTTTTTTACTATTCAACTATAATCTAATTTGATTTAACTCATAAATACTTCAAAGTAATGAGATATAGAACAAATTTTACATTGCCAGAGGATCAATTTTATAGAAAAATAACTCCTTCGAAAATTGTTGGACAATGAATAAGAGTTACCATAGTGTCAGGACACCCATGGCACATATATAGAAGAATCAAAGTTGTAACTGTAAGGTCAATTTATGGACCCTTGAAAAAGCGAATGCAAATTAGAAAAGGCATGCACCATCCAAATATAAATTTTAACTTATAATATATATTGGGAAATATTAATCATAGTTTATTGATATTGATTAAGGTGATATTTATAAAAAAATATATATAATTAATAAATTATTTTTAATTTAATAAAAATAATACATTAAATGTTAATCAATATCTTGAAGTATCGATTAAGCAAACTTATATATATTTACTGGTGATGAAAGTTAAAACACTGACCTCTTGAAAATTGCTGCTTACTTTCCCAACACTATGAGACAGTATATATGCTAAGAAATTTATCACTTTATCTTTAGTATGTGCAGACTTTAACAGATTATTTTAGGTCTTTCTTTTTAGATTTATTGTTATATAATATATTGTTTTAGAATTTATTTCTTTAATATATATAAGTTTGTTTTTGATATATTGGTAATGAAATTCTTTTAATTCAATAAACAAAATTAAGAAATTATCATTTGTTTTATTTTTTATTTTTAATTTAATTTTTTAAATTTTAAATACTCTAAAAAATAAATTTCATCCTATTAATTTATTTATAAAATTTTAAAATTTTACTGACTGACTTAAAATAATTTTTATATATATTTATATATTTATATGTACCTTACAAAAGTTTAAGAACAAGTTTTATGTGTGTACACTTTAAGAAAAAGATGAGAAGCAAAGTGGCTTTCTATTGCCAAATGCCGAAGCCTTTAACCCAATCCACATGCACACGTAAAAGGCAAAAGAAACGTCTGGAAAATAAAATAAAATAAAATAAAAATGGAAGAAAGAAAACATCGTTTTCTTTTAGTAAAATACGAAGAAGACATTAACCTTTCCTTTTTGCTAAAACATATATGCTCCAGAGACTTCCATCGAGCAATTTCATGCATTGCATGCTTGGTCCACCCTGCTGGCTCCACGTGCCACTCGTATGTCCATATCATCATAATTTTTTAATTTTTTAATTATAAAATATATTAATATTAATATAAAATATTTTTTTAATTTTTTATTATTTATAAACAGTAAATTTAAATTTTCAAATTGAATCGAGTTTGAAAGCTCGACTAGAAGAAATCAGTAGAGAAATTTTATGTTATTTATGGTAATCTATCTGATATTCAAATTATATCCGACACTTTTCATTTGTGAAAAAAAACAAAAAAAAGCAAAAAACACGGGTTGCCTAATAGAACTCCTCCTTCCCTATAATAGTTTATACGTTAAGAAAGTTTTACCTAAAATAAAAGAATAAAAATAGATTCATGGAAGTTTAATTAATGAATCACTTTCACTCTGGATTCCTTTAAATAATGAAAATCTTATTATAGGTTATGTTTCAAGAAGGATCCGATTGAGTTTTGTACGTATACCACCATGAGATAAAGTTAACAAAAATGAAGTAAGTGCTTATGATTCAACTAGGAGACGTATAATTTATAGACTCCATAATAAAAATTTGAATGATTAGGTAATTTTTTCCACTTCAGGATTTCTTTCAAGGAATCCAATTCAAGGTTCAAAATTTTCAAAAAATTTATTTTCTTTTGATAAGTAAATTCAAAAAAATTGAAGGAATAATCGGACATTTATTATTATACATCTCTAGATTTTTTATATATAGTGATTTTCTTTTAAAATATTATCAGCAGCACTTTTTTTTGCTGCTTCTTTTTAGACAAACAAATGGAACCATGTATTCAGAAAGGAAAGAAAGAAATCTTTAAATTTCTTTAGAAAAAAAAGGTTCAAATGATGGTTACATATGTTATATAAATTCATAATAATGATTTTTATTTTAAATTCTTTTCTGAAAACGAAGATTAGAAATTATGTAGTTTGTGAATGTGTTAAATATTCAGGATCTCTCTCTCTCTCTCTCTCTCTCTCTCTCTATATATATATATATATATACACACACCCATTATATTAGTGAAAAATACATATATATATATATATATATATGAGTAGTTTTTATAAGAAAAGTCTTTTAAAAAGGCGAATAGTTTTTTAAGAGAGTAGATAATTTTTTTAAATAAATATAAAAATTAAAAAACATAAATATCTTTATTATATTAATATTTAACTTACAATTTATTGACTGAAGTGTATGTTCTTTGATTGAGTTGATGCTCACTTGAAGGGATGATTCAAATACTTTTTGAGACTTATAAATGCTTCCATTAATGTTTATTTAACATATTTTTATATATTTTTTTAACAATTTTACATCCAATATCTTGAAAGATTAGTTCGTTCTCTTTTACTCTCATTTTCTTGTTAATGGTTCATCAATGTTCAACAAATTCTTAAAGTGTAATTTTTAATTTCTTTATCTAGACATTATGCTGCATGTAATAAGAAAATTTATTATTCTAATTTTTTTTAAAAAAAATGCTTGCCTAAACTTCTTTCCTTCAATTGATGCAAAAATCAATCTAATATACAACAATATATGCCTAAATATAAATACATATATTAAACATAGTAGTAATTTTGTTTCCACTTAATTATGAAGAAAGAAAAGCGATTAAAAGTTGCAGGAGATCAAAAGAGGTGTGTTTATGTGTATGTTGCTTTTTCTTCAGAAAAGGTGGTGGATATTAGGCGTGCCCAATACATTCAAAGATGCTTGCATTTCTTGAAGGAAAGGCCAAATAAAAAAAGCAATGTGAATATCCTCAATGTTCACACGTCCAAGTGCATAAAGAAATGAAAGGAGGAAAAAGAAAGTATCATCATTGCAATATCTTTTGGCCAAATTAAGTTCCAAGAGTGTGAAATTCAATAACAATCTTTTCCTTTGTCCTGTTCGTTTTCGATAAGTAACTTTAACCTCAGGTTTTCTAACTATAGAGTTATTCATGAGTTAAGTAGTTCACTTGATTTGAGTTCGGGCTTGCATTTATTAAAGTTTAAAATTGAGAATGAAAATATGATAAAATTAATATATTATATTAAACATAATAAATGAAATAAAATAATTAGTAAAATTAATTTATTATATTAAATTCAATGAACTTATGTATCAATTAATTAATATATTGTAAAAAAATCTCGAGAAATGTAATGCATAAAAAATAATAAGTAAAATTATTAACTAATATTATGAAAAAAAATCCTTGACAAACAAAATTCAAAAAACAATGAATAAAATTAAATATATTATATTAATTCAATGAATGAGCATGAGATGTAATTAGTATATTATATTAAAAATGAGATAATATTAATTGGTAATTATTTTTATATTAGACTTTTAGTAATGTGACCATTTAAATTTTATTAAAAAGAGTTAAAGCAAAATTCAAAATATAATGAACAAATTAATATATTATACTGAATTCAATGAATAAAATGAGATAAAATTAATCTATTATATTAAACATAATAAATGAGATAAAATCAACAGGTAAACTTAATTTATTATATTAAATTTAGTGATTCTATGTATTTATTAATTAATATTATGAAAAAAAATTGAGAAATGTAATCTATAAAAAAATAATAAGAAAAATTATTAATTAATATTATGAAAAAAATCTTTAAGAAACGAAATTCAAAAGGCAACAAATAAAATTAAATATATTATATTAATTCAGTGAATGAGAATGAGATAGAATTAGTATATTATATTAAAAATGAGAAAATATTAATTAGTAATAATTTTTCTATTAGATTTTTAGTAATTCAACCATTCAAATTCTATCACAAAGAGTTAAAACAAAATTCAAAAAATTGAAAAAAATTAATTTATTATATTAAACGCAATGAATTAGATAAAATTAATTGGTAAAATTAAACTATTATATTAAATTTAGTGAATCTATGTACCTACTAATTAAAATTATTAAAAAATCCTTGAGATATCCAATGCATAAAAAATAATAAATAAAATTATTAATTAATATTATAAAAAAATCCTTGAGAAACAAAATTCAAAAACAATGAATAAAATTAATATATTATATTAATTCAACAAATGAAAATGAGATAAAATTTATTAGGAAAATTAATATATTATATTAAAGTTAAATTCAATGAAGGAGAAAATATTAATTGGTAATAATTTTTATTAGATTTTTAGTAATTTAAACATTCAAATTCTATTAAAAAGAGTTAAAACAAAATTAAAAAAAAATGAATGAAATTAATCTATTACATTAAACATAATGAATGAAATAAAATTAATCTATTATATTAAATTCAATGAATTTATCTATCTAAAAATCATTGAGAAATCTAATGCATAAAAATAATAAATAAAATTATTAATTAATATTATGAAAAAATCTCTAACAAAAAACTCATAATAAAAATTAGCATTTATGTTAAAAACTGTCTTTTATATATATTATATATAGATAAGAAGGTTCACTTAACCCGTCCTTATAAACATCAATTAAAGACTCTTTATTTAGTTTTATAGTAAAATTTTTTCATTTAATGCATTATTTTTACAAAATTTAAGAAAAATAATTTATTAATTATATTTTTTCATATATATCATATAAACTAGAGTCATTAAACACCGATTAATATTTCCCATAATTATATAATCATTGGACAGCAACGGATGATGATGGTCCCTTTCTTCTTTAATTCTTGGTGCCCTAAACCTTTTGTTTTGGGTCCCCTACATAACAAAGAAAATCGACCATTCAAATTAAAGCACAAAATCCAATTTAAAACAGACACAGACACACATACATATATATATATATATATGTAACATGCTACTTAACTCCCAATAAATTATATAAATCCCAACTGCTTTTTCTTTGTTTATATTATTTTTTTATATGAAGAATAATGTAGTTGAAGGCATGAATAAGTAGGTATGAAAAATGTGGTTTACAACTGTGCATCTTGGAATTCTTGGTCTTACTTTTGTTAGGAGGAAAGTCTCAAGTGGTTGGGATATTTTCAAACTTAATTCCAAGTAAAACCACATCATTGGAGTCGATTCTTTTCTTGTTTTGTATTCCCTAATTATAATATTTTGCCCGCACGAGGGTTGAATTGAATCAATCAAATAAATTTTGAGATGTAGGACCTTAATTAATTAATGCGCCATCCCATCCCATCCCATGCCAAGCCAAACCAAACCAGACAAAACAAATTGTTGGGTCAATTATTGGATTGTGATGTAATATGCATATTCCTTATGTGCTATTTTATAATAATTCTTTCCCAATTTTGCTCATGGCTTATTCTATTATCTCCTATCATGGGCATAGCATTTACTTACATTTGATAGGTTTCAATATGTATAGGTATTTATCATTTGAAAATCATTGCCAGCTTTTGCCACATATATTAATATTGTTGGATATAAAATTTAGAAGACCGTAAGAGGAAAAAGGGAAATTCAGTTTGTCTTGAGTTCATTTATATAAATATTGAAAACAATTTTGATTAGAGTAAAAACAGCAATATCGGTGAAATTAATGAAAATTAATTATTGTAGATTGTAGCAATGAAATTAGACTGTATTGATGAAATTATAATCAATAATAAGATATGTATTTGAATAGCGAAATAGTGGTGTTGGTGAAGTAAAATATAAAAAATAATTGTCGAAGAAAATTATTTTAAAAGTATACTTATAAATTAATTTTATGCATACTTCAATGTTATTTGATATCTTAAAATTTGTATCCAATTTAAATATTGACACATGTTGTTTGTATTAAAATAATAATTAGGATTTTAGTATTAAAAATTATACTTCTTTTGAATATTAAACATATATTAAAAAATTAATACTTATGACAATAACAAAAGTTATTTAACAAAATAATATTGAACATAGCAATAATAAATAGATAACAGAACAATCATATAAATAAACAATAAAAAAAGGATAATTATTTCATGCACTGCTAGTTGAGTGTCAAAACTACATAAAAACTTAGAGCTTAATTTAATTGGTTCATTTAATGTAACTAGTTGGCATTAAGCAAATATAGAGTTTGAATTTCAGCATTTACAGCTATGCATTCTCCTTATCTTCATACTACGGCTTCTTTTGTATCAAAAAAATTAAAAGGAAAAAACTATATAAGCAAGATTATGGGAGTGACACATGCTCTTTAAGGTATATTTAAAAAAATAAATAGATAATAAATAAAACATATATTAACATAATAACTTTGTTTGTAGAATTTTTAAATTTCACTAACAGTATATAAAATAATAATTTATAAACTTTCATGTCAAGGATATTTTAGGAAACAAAAGTGAATAGTAGTTAAACATCTCATTGAAACCTTATCTCCAATTCCCAACTGACCTTTCGCTTAGGTCAATAGCAAAGTGAGGTACTATCCAAACAACACCAACAATGTAGTGGAGCATCCGTTGCACCATCTATGATGTCGATTGATATTTCGTAGTAGGCGTTTCAATTCAAACCAACCCTTAAATATAAATCAAGTATTATGTATTGACCCCAAAATACACATCGAATCCCTACCTCTTCATACTTCAGCTCTACAAATGTAAGTGGTATATTCGGTGATATATAATTTAATAATTGATTTCTTTTTCTCTAAATACTACAATTTATTTTGAGTATTCCTTCGTCGTCAATACCAAAATTTTGAAGCAGTCTTAAAGTTGTAGTACTTAATGGTATCACCTAAAAGTTTCTCCATATGTCCCCCCTATTGTGTACTACTTGAAAATACAAATCAGTTAAAGAAGATTAGAGCTAATAATAATAATAAATCAACAATTTTTTTATTATATTTTTGTATAATATAATTATTATGGACAAATTTAATTTCAACATCTCTCGTTCACACATAATTGGTATAATACTTTTCTAGTTAATTTCAAGAGAATGATATATTTTCTTTTCGCAAAGTTATTATAAGATTTACTATTCTAATATAACTTATGATTTAAATATCTTAAAACTCTCATTTAATGCAAAATTATACATATATATATGTATATAATTGCGTAATATAAAAAACAAAGTATTTATATTAACGAGTTTCATAAAATGTTGTTAGCTTTGAGTTGATCTTAATTTCGAAATGACAAAATCTTAAGCTTGTTAATTTCATAAACAATGTTTTTAATTTAGTATTTTTTTAATTAATTTAAAATATTTTAAAAATGTTAAAATATTTTCGACTCTTTACTTTTTTTTTCTCAAAAATATATATTTTTAAATGATTAATTATGTTAAAATTAATTTCTAGAAAAGCTTTAATGTTTTTCAATGATAGAGTATCTATCTTTGGACAAAGGATCCATTATTTAGTGGAAGTTTATTATCTATAAGGGTAAAAAGTATCCATACCTTCGGTGAAAGGATCGACTGGAAAAACTAGCAAATGTCGATCCCCTAATACCTAAGGATCAATCATTTCAAAACATTATAAAATTATAGTAACAAGAAAATAAAACTAAAGATATTAATATCTTTTAATTTTTTTAAGTATAAATATTAAAAATAAAAATTAATGATTTAAAAATATTATTTATTTTTACTCAGTTAATCGCATTCTTATCAAATAATTTTTATTTTCTTTTTAAAATTTATTTTTTAAAAAGGAAATCATATTTTTCATCCGGTGTACCAAATCTCTCTCTCTCTCTCTCTCTCTGCCATAACCAAATCTAATTAGTCTGTAATTAAATAAGTTAAGCAAAATTGACAAGTCTTTGATGTCCCTTTCCGGTTTTCCCCAATTCAACAACCATGTAGGCGCCATGACGGTGAGCCAGACTTATTTTATTTTTGAGGAATGCAGGCACTGATGTATCGACACGCTAGTGCGATAGACAATATTATGTTGTTAATAGGTTCCAAATTCTTTATATATATATATTTTTTATATTTTAAATATTATTAAATTTAATCATTTAAAAAATTAAATAAAAAATTAAATAAAATTAAAGGCGTTTATTTTATTTTATTTTATTTTTTGCTTAAACAAGCTCCACTGTGTAGCATAGGAAAGATTGATCCTTAAATCAGCAATCAAACAAATCCACAAACATGAAATAAAGATAAGCAAGTAATCAACTGCCCAGACAAACCTAGAGTCCATCAAAATTAAAGGGTGAATAGAGTTAGCATATATGACTTAGGTTGGATTTCAAATATTATTTCCTTCTCAATTTATATATAAAAAAATCCAGCAAAATTAGCAATGCATGGTTTGCAGTAATAAATGACACAGCCTTCAAAATCACGTCCCTTTTTCAAGGAAATAAAGGATAGCGGGATCATTTAAATAGGTTTGATTAATTATCGGATCATAAAAATTTATTTTTTAAAAATTTTATTTTTTTGAGATCGAATATCAATTGCAACGATTTGATAAACAGTTCATTAGGATAGATTAGTTAAATAATAACCCCCTAGACATGTATGAGAAGTTTTCTCCTCATACGGTTCGAGAAAAAATTGATTAAATTGAAGTGTATGTTTATGCATGAAATTATAATATATTTCAAATTAGTATTTAATTATTATTTTTTTTAAAAAAAATTGTCCAAAGAAAAAATTATTCAATTTCTTACTTAAAAATTTCCATTTTTCTCAAAAAAAAAAAAAAAAAACCTATCAAATATTCAACCACTATAATTACTCAAATAACCTTCATGACATATCAAATATTCAACCACTCTCATCTTCGTCTCCTGCATCTTCTGCTTCTATTATTTTTCTTTTTTCCATATTTTCCCAATCATTTTTTTTTTCATTTTATGGAGCCAAACACCTTACGCCACAAAACATGGCTTAATCTCCAGTCACCCAATAATTTTTTGTTCAAAGGGTCATATTCGTTTGGTTTCGAGGGGACTTTAGCAGCGGAGAGGATGGTAATGGAGTCGAACACGGCGTCACCTTTAAGGTATAGGAGAGGAGGGAATAAGTTTTGGAGTAAAAGGGCGTCACGTTTTGGTTCGTAAATGATGAAACCGAGGGTTTTCTCTTGCAGGTATTACATAGGGATCAAAGCTTCGTCATTTTTTCGACGGACAGGGTTTTTTCCGTCGTCAAAATCAAGTGCTAGGTTCCAGTCTTTTATTCCCTTCATTTTTTCTTTACAATTTTGTTTAAGATTTCCGGACTTCCTTTACAAATTTCTTTCTTGATTATTAGCTTTTTCTTAACAAAAAAGAAAGGGACATTGGGGAGCACTTTGAGATTCAATTCCACCACTGTCGAATTAAACATTAGTCAAAACAAAAAAAATCCTAATTTTTAAATTAGTTTTAAATTTATATTATTAATTCGATTCTCTTTAATTTTTTTCACTTAATTAAATATTATTATACATAATATTTACTTTTTAAATTAAGAGTTTTCATTTTAATCAAAATAAAAATAAAAATCCTAATATCAAGTGATGTATCTCAACTTATATTTTCTTTTTATGATAGTAAAGAGAATTAAAAAATGTCAAACTATTATAATCTTTTTCTTTAACAAACTATTAGAATCTTATACAAAAGTAATTATCTTGTAAAATTTTTTTATTTTTTCTTTAATTTCTTTAAATTTTGAAGATTACACTAATAAATTAAAATTAATATCTCATACATTATTTTTATTATATATTAGTCATTTTTAATTGATCAGCCCCTAAAACAATTTTTTTTGCTTCATCCCTATTAGCAAGGTTAAAAAAATCAAACTGGAGGCTGAATCGGTCCAACTTTCGATTCACGGTTCAATCAAATTAACCTGTTGAATCGATCAATTCAATTTTTTTAAAATATTTAAATATTAAATTAAAAAATAAAAAATCGATTTTTTTTACTGATTCAATGAAAAACTAATTCTAATACAAGTATCGAATCGAACCCTTGATCGTTTCTTTATTCATTCGATCCAATTTTTTAATCCATGAAAAGAAGATAATGGTAAGTAAATAAATTGAAAAGATAAAAGGTAAATAAGTAATTATGATTTCTACCTTAGTAATATTAATGATTTTTATCTCCTTTAATGAAATTAATATTGTTTATTGGACTTCTTAATAAATAATAAATTTCTATTGGTCTTAAATATAATTTCCCTTTACTTTAAATGATGATCCAATACCGTTCATCTTTTGCCTCTCCCAGTCACTTCCATGGAAGGCTGGTAGGCCACCCCCCCCCCCCCACTTTAGAATACAGAATAAAGCTTTGCTTGTATATTTTTAGCTTCAGATTTTGAGAATTCAATTTTTTTATTTAATGATTGATATATATATCTTGATATTTTAAGTAAAAAATACATATCACTTTGAAAAAAAATCCTATTGAAATTGTCAATGGTTTTTTATACGCTAAAGATATTTTTACAGTCGAGCTCTCTATTATTTTTTTATCTATTATTATTCAATATAAATTTAATCATTATTTATAAGTATAATTTATGGATAGGTCTATACATATGAATGGTGATGAGTAATGTATTAAAAAATAATGAATAAAAAAATAATAAATGAAATCTTAACCCATATTATTATTATTATTTTTTTTGGATAATTGAATTTTGTTTCAACAATCCAAAGGAAGTAGTAGTTTCTACATCATAACTTCTTATGCTAATTTGCTAGCCTATACTCTCTGTACAGCAAGTGTATTTCTACAAAATTCAATAAAACTAAAAATAAGAAGAGTGCAAGAGTGCCCATAACAGTAATAGCAATAAGTTGGAATATTTGAAGAGGAGTTTTCTCATTTGAAGAGTGCTTGCACGAATTGCTTTCTGACCTAGGTAGTAAACAATTGTTGTTCATGGGACTTTAAATAGCAGACTTAAGAGATTTGCCTTTGAAAGAAGAAACCATCCACTACACAACATCCTACAATATCACAGAACTGTACCGCACAGAAGTTGCTAAAAAAATTTCAAACCTGAGTAGAGTAAAGGCAAAAGAAAAAGAGATGATTTCTAGTATCCTCTTCACTATTGCATAATAAACAATTTTGTGTGATTCCTATGCCTTTAATTTACTCATGGTACTTTGTCCAAAATAACTAGCTAGACAAAGAAAGAGAATCTAGGGATATTTAACGGAAACCAAGTGCTGCCATTATACCTGATCATGCTTAGGCCTCAAGCGCTCCCAAGTGGCAGACATAAATAACCTCCCATTAGTAGCAGTTACCCATTTGAAAGGTTTAACTTCACTGCTGGGGTTGATTGAAGCCCATTAGCAATCTACCTAGGCTTCAATAATTTTCTCCAGGCCCAATTGCATAACCGCAAGATCTTTGCCTGCCAAAAATCTACCTTCGCAAAGGGTAGGCCTTACCCTAAGCAAACCATAAAGAGCGTGCATTAGAGTAAGAGAGACCATATATGCTTCAAAATACACGCAAAATTCCAACCCTTCAAGTTCTTCAGTCCTAGACCACCCTCTTTCTTTGAATAGCAAACAGCTTCCCAACTCACCTTAGCTCCCTTGGCATGGATCTTTTTACCTTTCCACAAAAGGGTAAAATAGAGTTCATCAATCTTATGGATGACCTTTTGAGGGAGAACATAGAACACCAGAAGTTCTGCACACTAAAGAGTACAGAACTTATGAATTGCAATTTACCAGCATGAGAAAGCCTTTAGGAGGACTAAATATGTGTTCTCCCAGAGATTTTCTGAGTTAGCATATCACACTGATGAGCTGCCAACTTTCCTGTTATTTGAGGGATACCAATGTAGCGAACTGGGAGAGTCCCAAAGCTAAAGTTAGTTCTACTCTGTATTTTCTGTAGCATTACGAGATCTATATTGGCACAAAATTTTGTGATTTAGCTTGTTTCAGCTGCAATCCAAACCATATATAGAACTGTTGAAAAATACTGTAGATATTCCTCAATGAGTCTTTTTCCCATTTGTGATCATAGTCATCAGCAAAACTTAAATGGGTTAGTTTCACCTTTTTACATGATGGGTGATAACCAAACCTCCCCTCCTCAGCTGCTGCATTAAGCATGGATGATAGGACATCCATAATAATGACAAAGAGATAAGGGAAAAGAGGGTCCCCTCATCTTAACCCCTTTCTACCTGGAAAAACCCCATAAGACCTCCATTTATAGAATTGAGCAATAGGGGGTGGTAACACAAGCTTTTAGCCATTCTAAGAATCTATGGGGAAAATTCAAGGCTGCCAAGGAATTGAAGAGAAACTTCTAATCCACAGAGTCAAAGGCCTTCCTTAAGTCAATCTTTATGGTCATTTTGGATGAAATCCTACTAATGTGATCGTCCTTTACCATTTTCTGAGCTAACAAAATGCTATCAGCAATGTTCCTTCCCTTCACAAATGCTGATTGATTTTCGTGAATATGGTTAGGTAAGCATTGTTGAAGTCTATTTGCAAATAACTTGGAAATACACTTGTAAATTTTATTACAGCATGAAATGGGTTTGAAGTCGGTAACATGGCCTAGATTCTGAGAATTGGGCACCAATGCTACAGCTGTATTGTTAACTATTATAGGCAGCTTGCCAGTTCTAAAGAAATCCAGGAGAGTAACATCATCACCTACTATATTCCATGCTTTTTTGTAAGAGAGAAAAAAATGTTTCTTTGATTTCCTTCCTGGTAACATCTGCAATTAGGAGATCTTACTGTTGCCTTGTAATGCTCTTGTGAAGACATTTTTTAAGCTCATCCTCTGTGCTCCCTGTAACTTCAAGGTTAGTTGCGCCTAGGAACTGCTCATAAAAAGCCACAATTTTTTGCCCTATGTCTACAAATGCTTCAAGCTTTCTACCTTAAGAATAAGACTTTAATAGTATTGGAAAAGCTTCCGGTAGTAGCAATTTTTTGATAACACCTAGTGTTTTGGTCCCGTAGCTTCAGCCACTGGATTCCAGACTTTTGTTTGAACAAAGATTCTTCAGCCTTTGCTAAGGCAAGGAACTCATTAAGCAGATTCTTTTTCCAGGCCATTAAACCTTATTCTATTCCCCGTTTGGAAGAGAGCCGTTTAGAAGAGAGAGCTGTGTCTCTTGCAACTTGAGAGGAAAGATTACCAAATGAACTTTCATTTAGCTTCTTCAGCTAAGCCCTTAAAGCTTTCAACTTTTGATACAGTTTATATATTGGTGCTCCTACTGTTTCCTAATCACAAAGTTCCTTCAATTTCCCATGGTAATTAGGATGGTCGATTTAACATCTAGAGAACTTAAATTGTTTGGGAAGAGAAAAGCTAGAATAGAATGGATTAATAATAGCAGCACTACGATCTAAGATACCTTGTGGAAGAAACTCAACTATAGAATGCGAGCATTGAGAAGTCATATTAGAGTTAATTAGCACCCTATCAAGCCTTCTTGCCAGAAACCCTTCATTCTTATTATTAGTCTATGTGAATTTAGGGCTACTAGATGGGTGGTCCATAAGGCCAGCACTAGAGATATAGCTATTAGACTCTTGCATGTCAGAAGTTTCCACCTGACTACCATTGTAATTTGAGCTCTCGGTCGGGCCCCGACTGACATGAAAGTCTCCTGCGAGCACCCATGAAAAGCCTGAATCAAAATGACTGCAATTCACCAAGTATTGCCAAGATTCTTTCTTTCAATACCTAAGTTTCTAGCGTAAACAAAAAATGCAGAAGATATCCTTTGAGTCATCAGGAATACAACAAGTAATGGCTTGGTCAATAGATGACACATGTTGAACCGTGACTTTATCAAGCCATAATAGCCATATCCTAACATTTTCTACATGCTAACAGTTTGTCAATATGGAGAGAATAAGATGCTGCTTGGGCTCTTGCACTCTAGTTTCTGCTAAACAAAAAAGTCAGCCTTATTATGCTTTACTAACTTAAAAGCTGCCTTTTGCTTCAAAAGATCATTAAACCCCCTGATCTTCCATGCTAGTATCTTTAGTGTCAAGGAGTAGAAAAGCTACTTAATCCTCTTATATCTAAAGGTGCTTGTTGCCTACCTCTACTTTTTTCTTTGGAGCCCCCTTAGGATCACGTGAGGGTCCAACTTCTTTATCTTGAATAGACTTAGTAGATCGCATTAACAAGTCTTCTTGAGGAACTTCAAAGAGTAGTAGCTCTTGCACATCATATTTCTATTCTTTTGACTGTTTTCCTGCATTTGTACTAAAATTCATGCTCACAAACTTTCTCTCCGCTTCGGAGATCTCAATAGCTTTAAATTTGTTATCAATAACAATCCATGTATTCTCATTGGTACTGGGTTGTTTCTTGCCTTTTTTGACTTCCTGCCAATCCCTTCTACACATTTTCTTTCTTTTTTGGGACCCAAGTGGGCTTGGGGGGAAAGAGTTAGGACACTTCTTTTCATAATAACCGAAGAGCTGACATGAAAAGCATTTCAATGGCTTCTAAGTTGTTTCAACAATAATAGTAATAATTTTGCCATTTCCCAACTCCACTTCAATAGTTTCAAGAATCATCTCAGCAAAAGGAACTTCAACGCAAACCTTAACAAAGCTTGAATGTTTTTGTTGAGCTATGGCACGATCCATATACAAAGGTTTCCCCAAGGCACTTGAAATATAGCTGATTCCATTCTAATTGTACAACTAAAGAGAAATATCCCTAAAAAACAACCAAACAGGGTAGCTTATGAGCTTTAAATCGTTAAAACACATACTTGGAATCCATCTTCTAATAATAACAGGCCTGTGACCAATATGCCTTGGCCTTGAGATAAGGATCCATTCGCACGTGTCATTAAATGGGAATTTAAAGATAAAAACGTTTGTACTAACATGTTGATTTCAACAGTACCTTACTTTCCCCAAGGTATATTAATATTGCAAGCATTTGATTGTAGTTTGTAGGTTTGCCTAAAAACTGAACAACCAAACTATTACTCAAACTAGAGATTCCCTCATCAATAACATTCGGCAGGGGTTTCACAACTTTCCTGCCATCCTCCTGTGACGGTGGGAAAAAGATGATCTTAACCCGTATTAATAATAAGCTAAATTAATAAAAAATAAAAACCCCTAAACTTAATCACTCTAACTAAACAAGTCTATATACTTTTATTGCACCAAAATAAGTTTTTTTGTAATAAAATAATCTCTTAACGTTTAATTTGTACCTCAAAGAGCCTTGACTTTTAATTTATATCTAAATAAATCCTCAATATAAATAAACCATTCATTTGAAATTGAGGTTTATTTGGATACAAATCAAAGGATAAATATTTATTTGAGTGCCTATTTGGCTCCACTTTTTTTTCAACTTCTTTACTTCTTATAAGTAAAAGTGGGGCCAAAAAAGTTTTGTCAAAAGATCTTAAAACCTAAAATTTACTTATTTAATTAACAAAAAAAAAAATAGTTATTTTTAATGAAGAAAATTAGAAAAAAAACTCTTATCTTATTTTAAAACACTTCAACTTTTAACGATGTTTATGGGCTGGATGGGCCATGGCCAAAATTTTTTTTACATTTCTTGCTGAGGCCTGAATCAGACTCGACTAGCTTGAAGGCCTAAATCATTGTAAAAAAATTAATAAAAACTATTTTTTATTAATATTTATGTATTTTTATAATTAAATTTAAATAAAAATATATTTTTTTATAATTAAATATTTATTCGAGCCTAGCTGATCCAAATTACTGAAGGTCTTATCCAAGCCTTGGCTCATATGAGTCAAGCCTACTAGGTTGAGTGAGTAATCGGGCCTATAGATTGGTCTAGTTTTTAAGGAGAATTTATATAAGTTACTTTTAAGAGTTAAATTACCAAAAAAATTTTACTTTTTTTTAAGTTATTATTTTTTACAAAAAAACTTTATTTTAATTTATAAGTTAAAAATAAAAACCAAACATGATACAATAAACACCTATGGCTTACTTAAGAAAACGAAAGAATTCAGTAGCCTTTTTAATATGTTAGGCTAAATAATATTGTCAAATATCTCATAAATTTCAGTAGAAGGATTCTCTTCATAGGGAGTTGTCGGCAAGGGATTGACATTGTCAAGTTGTGGAGGTTAATTTCGGTGCAAATCTTCTTGCCAATATAGCAAATATAGTGGTAGCTAGAATTTGACATACCCATAAAAATGGGTAATTTTTTTTCTTTTATTTTCTTTTGAAATAAATGATAAAAAAAAGACTTATATTTTTTTAATAAAAAAGCAAGAATTTTTTTTTTTTTACGTAAAAGGTGGGTAATTTTGTTCAAATTTCAAAGTAAGAAATGACTTTTTTTTCAAGTAAAAATAAAAAAAATTAGATAGTTAATTTTATTTTAAGTGAAAAGACATAAACATTTTTAATTTTATATTTATTCCAATAATTTTATTTAGGTTTTTTGGGTAAATTCTCTAAATGAATTGGTATCACTTGAGTTGCAACACTAAACGTAGCCAATAACTTATTAATAGTATAAAATTTTGAGTAGATGAAATCACGTAATAATTTAATATGTATTGCAAGACCTAAATTTTATATGATATAAACGGTTTAACTGCTCTTATGTATAAAAATAATATTATCAAATATGAAAATTAAAAGGCTAATTTCGATATATAAGGTGATTAGAATTTGTATTCATAAATTAAAAGTTTAAAAATTTTGTTAATAATTATGTAATTTATCGACAGAGTTTTAATTCAGAAAGTTTAGAGACTAAACCTTAATAACTTTAAATATATATATATATATATATATATGTATAAATGGAAAACATTTTGTAAAGAGGCCCATATGCCTTTTTTAGATTATTAAATACTATAAACTTCATGAGAATTATTGGTGCTTTCCCTGACATACTCTTCTCAACAACTTAACGCTCTGGAAAAAAAAAATATTTATGGAGATTACGTAGTTAAGCAACCATTAATACCGACCATACTCTTTTACATATATAAAATAAAATAAAATAAAATTATTGGATCATACATATATATATATATATATATATAATGAAAATGGGTAAGTTGATATCATAAATTAACTAATATTAATTTAATTAAAAAAATTATGAAAAAATAAATAAAATTAGGGATATTTTAATTTATTTTTATATGCACAGATATTTTAAAAAACTACCCATTACTAAAAAGACTATTTATATTTATTAAAAACTACTTTTTTATTTTTTTATTTTTTGAAAAACATCCACAAAGTAGTTGTCTCATATTATATATATATATATATATAATTAACTTATATCAGTGTAAAATTAATATCCTTTATATTTTTATATGATTTACGATTTTTCAATTCAACCATTAAAATTCATATTCTATTTATTAAATATGCACATCAAAATTTTAGAATTAATTTAAATTTCTAGCTATTTGTTTGGTTTGAAAATTTTTCAACAATTAAATACTTATTGAAAATTCAACATTATCGATTGATATGATAAAGATATCGAATTGCTTTGAAACTTTATGTGCACGACATGTATTATTATTTTGTTGAATTCAAAATTAAAATATTAATTATAACTATAAAAATATGTAAAACTAATTAGTTCTATAGATATTGATCTATCTTAATTCGTTCATTTATATATGCTAATATTTGTCATCACTTATGTAACACTTGAAAAATCATCGTTTTTTTATTATTTTTAAATATAAAATTTTATATTTTACGCATAATTAAAATTAGTAATTGAATAAATGTGTAAAGTTTATTTAATATTCAAATTGTATAACTTTATTATTTTTAATTTTAATATAATTTAAAATTTATGAAAAATTTAAAAAAAAAGTCAATGTAAATTTTCTTTTTTTTTTAAAATTTTTTTATCAAATATATTTATTTACATTCAAAGGTTAATGAAAAAAGTAAACTCTAAAGCTAAATTGAATAAATAGACTTTTTTTAATTTTAAATTTATTAATTTAATGTAAATTTTAACTTTTTATTTATTATTGAATGCTTTTAATGAAATTAATATTTTTATTTATAAATTGAATAAATATTATTAATAAAAAAATTTGCAATGACAATTTATAACTATAATAAATAATTATTTCTATTTGTATCAATTTAGAAGATTTCGCGAATTCCTAATTATATATATATATATATATATATACATATGTATATATTACTGCAGAGCTATTAGCTCAAGCATGACACAGTAACATATTCGATAATAACTTCAAATGAAAGCAAAACTAAGATTCTCAAAATTTATATTTGTGCTTAATAATAGTAATTTATTTACGATAGTATAGAGGTGTTTATAAGATAGGTTATTACTTAAAATTTTTTTTATTTTATCTAAGGTTGACAAATCAAGTTCAAATTATTATTTAAAAAATAATTTTAATTACTATTTATATATTTATATATAATGATATTTAGATTAAAAAATTTAATAATATTTTTTATTAATTAAACATTAATTCATTTCCAGTAAAGTGCTCGATTCTTGAACAGAATCTAGTATTTGATAGTGCATGATGATAAGAAGCAAAAATATCTTAATGGCCAATTGCAGACCGTACCTTTTTGGGGTTTTTCTTTTTCTTTCTTTTTTTCTTTTATGTTCTCTTTGGGGTATAAATAGTTTTTATTTTTATTTATTTATTTATTTTTTGAGTAGATATTTGAAACAAGAGAATATGCTGTCATGGAGACTTCAAGGATAGGCAAAAAGCCCCCAAGATTTTCATGAGACCAGAACCCAAAATGCTATATGCATTTATTTGTTTACGCTGAAGTTTCATTTATTCAAAGAAACAAATTTCTGCTACTTGTTTTATGAAAAGAACTTAATGCACAACAACAGGTTCAATACAAATTTTCTACGGGCAGCAGCCAATTATGACGTAACAAATATTTTATCATTCTTGGCTAAATCCTCAAACATATTGAGGTGATAAAACAATATTTGAATTGGCTATTGCTATTGGGGAACCAACAGGATTCAAATAATAATGACAAACACATCACATCAGACCATGTATGTCATACCTACTTGCAAGATATTCATGTGAGGTACGCTCATATTTGCAGCCCCGGCTCGACAGTTTCTCCGGAGGAATGCGTACAAGTAGTTTATGACGAGTTTCTTGAGGAAAAAGGAGTTCTTTTTGGCCCTCACATCTCCACGTGCCAAGAAATATGTAAATCCTGAATCTATCGCTTCTCGAAGCGCCGAAAGCTCATATTCCAAGCTTGGGTCTTCATCTGATGACATGACACTAGATGGCAATGCCGCTGGAGCTTCCTCTGAGGTCGAAGTTCCTGCTTCTTCCAGTCTCCTATCCTGAATCAGCGGGATTGTAAGCTCCTCGTTACCACGAACGCCCGTGGTTCCATAATCCCTTGAGCTCACTGAAACACTATCAATATCCATCTCCTCGTGCAACGTGCTCTCCAAGGCCAGATCCTGAGCTTCTTTCCGCAAGAAAATCTGAAGGCTCTGAACCAGAAGTTGCTCAAATGCATGGTGATCCTCCTTTCGAATATCTTTGTAACCATATCGAGCAATACACCTAAACATATGGTAGTCTTTTGGGCAAACTCTTCGGAAAAGAAATCTCTCTTCCTGAGGGACCACAGGAACAGGTACATATTTGATGCATACAAACACAATAGTAGAATGGATGGCAGGTAGGCTAAGTAGAAACTGCCCAAAGATTGAAGGAATACCATGGACAAGCTCATTGTATAACAAACCGATCCCTGGTACTCTCACTGTACCAAGTGTTGAGCCGAGTTCAAGCATGAAGTCCATGGATATTTTCTCTCTGACCTCACTTTGGTACTTCAACACACTGCCATAGTTCCAAATGTACATGACCGTCAGAAAGAAAGTAGCAAAAACAAGCGGAAGCCAACCCCCTTCTAAGACTTTCGATAGAACAGCAGAGAAGTAGATCAGCTCGATCGATCCAAATACAAGCGGAAAACACAAAGCGATAAACAAATTGGTCTGCCATATTAAAAGCATTACAAGTGTCACCAAGGAGGTTGTGACCAGCATAACACCAACTTCAGCTATGCCTGCAAAAACAATTAAGACGGGCATTAGAGAAGCTACCATCATAAGAGTAATAGTTGAAGCTACTAGCTTAATCCGCTCTTTCCGGGTTCATAAATCATTATGATTTTTTGGGGAAATTCAGGCATCAGTAATTCTACTCATTAGCAGAACAACAATACAGAGTTTCAAAACCAATTAAGAAAAACAATATATTATATCTATGTTACTCAGACTTGGGTGTGAGTGTTGAACACAGGCATGTTTACAACAGAGATAAGTTATAATTTTTTTCCAAGATTTCTATGCGTTTGGAAGGTCCTAGAGGATAACATCCCCATATTTCGATATTCGTCGGACATGGGTACTTGAAAAAAAAAATGAAGAGTCACAAAGACAACAAATAAGTGTCGAGATAAACACTGATGAAATAAATAGAATCGTAAAAAAGTTCAAAACAAAGGGGGAGGTGTTGCCAACATGGCATAAGCATCACGAGAGGAAAATAGCAAGCACTTGTCATTGATCAGCAAATATAAATCTGTAAGTTTGAAATTTATACAAAATATTGCAATGTTTGCACTAAAAAATCTGTCAATCAGCAAATATGCAAATATATGTGAAACACGATAAATCAAAATTATGGTGTACAGAAATTCCAAATGTGGCGTAAAACCCTAGTGAAAGTAATAGTGTAGTTCCTGACTCACCAAAAAAGATGCTCAACTGGCAGAAGCACCCAAAATTACACGCAAAAGCATGGGATCATTTTTTTTTTCATTGCAAAAGGAGAAAAAAAAGGGACTAGAATATTTTGAATGAACGAAAAGGAAACCTTTCAAGAATGAGAGAAGCAAAAAAAATGTTTTAAGAAAAGTTGCTCACCATAGGCATTGGCAATATCTGTTGTGCTGCGAAAGATGGAAACAACAACTACACACATGATCATTAAAAACCAATTTATCACGGGGATGTAAATTTGACCCATCAGTCTCCTTGAGGTGTGAATTATCTTCAGTCGAGGGAAGCATCCAAGAGCCATAGACTGTTTGACACATGAAAATGTAGCAGATATCATTGCTTGGCTGGCAATCATGGCAGCAATGGTGGCTACCACGAAAACTGGCCAGAAAAGGCTATCTGTTTGTTCATAAGAAGCAAAATAATATGTAGCGTCAAAATCAGCACTTCATAAAAACTAATATTTCTTGATTACAATTTTAAAAATATTTAGGGAAATAGAAGAAGATAAGCATGCTGGCAACTGTAACCTGGCACAGAATCATAGAAAATTCTTGATGAAGAATCGGGGTATTTCATAAGATACGCAGCCTGGCCCATGTATGCAAAGAGAAGACACGGAAACACAACAAAGCTGAAGGCAATCTGTACAGGCAATATAAATTAGACGTGATAGGCATTTTGTAAATGAAAATCCAAGGTAATTCTTCAAGGAAGCAAGAAAGAGATGAATTAATGGAAGAGCCAACCTGAATGGCACGTACAGAGAAATGTCCTAGATCAGCAAACATTGCTTCAGCTCCTGTAATGACAAAGAAACATATTAAGCCACTAATAGGGATTTCTACTTGTTTCTACAACTTCATATGAAGAAGCTAGTTATCTCAACATTAAAGAAAAGTATTAAAGATATATTCTTGCAGGTTCTAAAAATGTATTATATAAATCAACAAATTTTAATGGCTTCAAGCAGAAACGGTTCCCTGCATTGTGATATCCTCGAGCATGTCTAGCTACGGTTTATACTTGGTCATTATGAATATAGATTTTCGATGAATATTGCTTCCATGCTGTCCAATATCCGCTATTTAAAAGCATACCATACCTGTAATGCACAGAACACAACCTCCAAGAGCAGACCATGCATCTCCGCTGTTCTTCTTGAAGAAATAATAGATATAAGCTGGATTGAATGCCTTGACAACTGTGATATCATACGTCACTAGATTGTAAATTCCTATAGAACCCAAAGAGAAGAACCACAAAGCAAGTGCAGGAGCAAACATGAAACCAACTTTACTGGTTCCAAACCGCTGTATGCTGAACAATGCCACCAGGATTACAATTGAAACAACAACAACCGCAGCTGTGAACAAATAAATAAATGAAGAAAAATTATGACAGTTCATTTCTCTAAAACATAAGTAATTTATAGGTTAAAGACTTAGGGTTGGGCTCCCATCCATTACTTTTTTGTCCATTTCTTTCAAATACATTTATCAATACCATTCATATCTATAAGACCCACCTATAAATTGTCAAAGTCAAATCAAAGTCAAATTTATGGATGGTAATCAAGGTTGTATTGGATAGCAATGGATGGAAAAATAATAAAGGGGATCTCAGCCCAATGACTTTAAAGCTATAACCATTATCTATTATATAAGAACTGCTTTATATGATGGTGCATATTTCATAATAAAAAAAAAAATGCAGTGGTTAATATGTTATACAGCTAGGCGAGTAGAACTATGATCAAGGAATCAAACTCAAAAGTCTCCTCCACTTCCTCCGACCCCCCATCAAAAAATATCCTTTTTCCGCGACGTTTCTTCAGATAAATATGAGCGTAGACATCAAGCATCATATGGAAGAAAGGAAACAGTGGAATCATATGATTGCTGCCTGCCTTTAGCCGCTATCCTCCATCTACTATAAATCCTTCATCTCATCGGTTATTTCGTAGGGGATCTTTACAGTTAATAAACCATAAATATTTTATATGAAAACCAAAAAAATAAAAAGTACCTACTTGTATTAAAGCCATTTATTTCACCCTGAAGACCACTTACAGCAGACATAACTGCAACATAAAATCATTACAATCTTACATCAGAACCAGGTACATAATTGTGAAGTCATTCAATACATCAAAAATATAGTGCACAGTGCCGCCATAGCAGCAGGCAAAATTAGCACTTCATTTTAAGCAATATAAAAACCCACAGAAAGCAACGGCTATCAATTCAATCAAGCAGAGAAAGAGAAAGTGTTTTGCCAATTCAGATATAAACAAAAAAAAAGCAACAAAAACAGTTGGAGTTCACAACCCTTGCTAGGCAAGTACATGCAAACCCAAACATGCAACTCGAAGACTTCAAGTTCCTTATCCATGCTTTCACTATTAAAATGTCAATTATAACAAGCAGTGGCTGCATGATTGGACCTTCTTACAGTGTGCAAACTGCACGTGCAGACATTGAACACCAAACATGTGTTAACTTTGAGGTTAGAAATGTCCTGGGGACCTTAATGACTTTCTGAACAAAGATGCATATGTGAAGGCGTAGAAGTGAGATACATGTAAATCAGGGGCATGAACCTCACTTGAAGATAAAATTGCCAAGTTGTTTATCTTAAAATCAAATTCAAGTTTGACTTTCAGCATATTTAAAGGTTTGAGTATCCTCCAATAAAAATCATGCGCAATTCATGTTGTCTATTCAACTTTAAAGATTTGCTAGTTGATTCTCCATAAGAATCCATAATGCTCCAATAGTAAAGCTCCATGGCTGACCCTTCAAATAACAGAAGCTTGCTCACTTAATAGCGGCTTAAAATTTTTGAGGTCTGCCCCAAAAACTGTCACAAGGAAATAATGGACTGTATCAAATCTTTCTCTTTTTCTTTGGTAGAATCCATCATACCATTCAATCATGATTTGTGAAGCATTTTCTTGAACCATATGCATCAGAAAAAAGCCTGCATTCTTAAGACATCTTGAGTTTTTGAATAGTGATGAGACAAATTTTACTGCAACTAAACAAAGCTGACATTCAGGTTCAATGCATCTAATACCATTCAGCTATTCATAAAAATGGCAAGGGCAAAAAATAAAAAAACTAGTTTAGAGCCAATTTTTTGCTAAATTCAACGCAAGATATGTACACATCTATCTACCTGATATTGCTGGGGTTAGAATACCATCCCCTATGACCATGGAAGTTCCCATCAAAACCAACAGCAACAGGAGGGTCTTCAAAGATGATCTCCTTTCCAAAGTCTCTTTTATGTTTAAAGCCCTTTCTAGCTCTGGAGTGGGCAGTTTGAGTTTAAAACTTGATATCTGTTCATCCGCTGGCTGACGATTTGGCAGCTTGTTGACCTTTGCATACCTGCAAATCAGCGAGTATAGTGCAAAGGTTCCCCCTACATTTGCATTCAGTTAGTGTTAACAAGGAAATGATCTTCAACATAGCCACCAAAAAGTAAGGACAATAGGAATAAGCCCTTACCTTCTCCATTATCATTGGCTTTAAGCACTACAAATACATATTTTGCCAAGGGGATTAGGGCAATTGTGTACATCACCAGTGATAAAGCCCCTAAGATATCCAACTCTGATTCAATCTTTACTTTGCTGAAGACATCACTGAAAACATATAAAGGGCTTGTGCCCATGTCACCATATACAACTCCAAGTGTTTGAAAAGCCAATGCAAGAGTGCGCCAAGTCGAAAGGTCCTGGTTGATTAAAGCAACATATTTAGTAAGAGAATATAATTAAGCATACCGGAATGTAAACTACCTTCGTAAACGACCAAACTATTCTTTTAGGTTTTCAAAAACAAAAATAAGGTCTTCATTTCACTATCAATGTTAAAGGTTCATACATTCTTATATGGAAAGAAAAGACACTAGTATAATTTCCTGGCAATCAGATGCGAGACGCAAATCATTTCCCCTTGACCTAGTACAGGTCCATGTAATATTTACTCTTCACAGTTGATTGAGGGCACTATTTGCTCTATAAACCAGTTATTAATATATATTGTTTCCTAACTTAAAAACAACAAAAAGTTGCCCAAATTTGCAGTCCAGCCAACAAAATTCACAGATAAGCCAAGCTGTGCCAAATCAATATATGAAAAAGTTGAGGACATTTCAATCACAGCACTTGCTCTTTAGTATTCTACAGAATTGGCTAGACTTCTTTATTTATTTTGATAGATGCTAAACTTCTTTATTGGTTAAACATTAAAAGGTCAATACAAGAAACTGGAATAATAGAGTTGTTCCAAACACCATAGTTTTCCACCAATTTCTCAATATACTAAGCCGCCGGTAAATGATAATAATCTAACAAATAAATAAATAAATAAATAAACCAAAAACCAGACTTCGAAGAGAGGAAAAAAGGTTATTATATCCGAATATCTTCGAGGAAAAGGAGACAATCAAATTGATTGATTACCTTAGGGAGGTGACTATGAGCACCAGCAATCTCCATGGCTTCAACATCAAACGAATCAACTCTCTTGGGCTTCTTAACCAGTCTTCTCCTCAAAGATCCATACCCTTCTTTGCCCTCATTTTCATCAAGCAGTGACCAAGGAGGTGACTCTGAGTCCACTTCACTACCATCCACCCACCTTGACTCACTCACCCAACCACCACTGTAAGTTCTACTACCAGTCAGTCTCACACTTGTACTCTCTTCAATCCGATCTTCTTCTTCCATATTTTTTCAAAAGCCCTTAAAAAACCCAGTGCCAAAGTGCCTCCGTATTTTGTAAAAGGACTTCCTTTATTCCTGGATAAGAAAAGCCTCAGGCCCTTTGTCCTTTTTCTCGTTCCTGATCTGGGTGTTGGTCTTATATGGCTTCAATGGTCAATTTCTAAACTTAATGCCAGAAGAACAGAGCATTGATTAATTAGGACACGACAGACAGGAAGAAGACAGTTTAAAAAAAGATTTATTACTACAGTGCTGCGTAACTTTTTAAAAATACATGATTTTTGCAATAATTTTGAAAAAAAAATAATAATAACAACAACATATCATCTCAATTTTTTTTAAATGGTTTTTGTAATTCTCATTAGCTATTTTTTAAAAAATAATTTAGAAAATATAATAATTATTTATTTTTTTAATGAGTAAATGACAAAGGAGTTTTCGTTGGCTTGGCTGTCAGTGACGATGAATGGACAAGACTAGATAGGAGGCCAATCAACGACTTCTTTTATGAAAGAAAAAAAGTTAATGTTTTTAATAAAGCTTGACGTTATTAGTAGAACTGAAGCAGATAAATGCCATTTTTATGGCGGATAATTGCAGAGACAAACACGCACAAAAAAAATTGATATAAAAAAAAAAGGGTAAAAGAACGTGCTTTTGTTGCAGGGCAGGGCAAGGAATGGAGAGTTGCCATTCTAATGGTCCAACCTCAACTCTCAACGCCATCGCCATGTGGTGTCTTTAACCAAAGTCTGTCTCGATTCTCGACTTCTTTTGTTTTTTTCATTACAATTTTTACGGTTTTTTTTTTTTTTCAAATTAATCTTTACGTATTCATAGACGAACCTTTTATTTTATATTAATTAAAACATATTGGCATTGTATCAATTTAAATCTGTATAGCTCGTTCTTTCTTTTTTCCAATACCAAAACACAAGCAGGGTGAGAGAAGTAAATAGAACTCCTACAAACTAACCAAAAAAATAAATAATAAGAGCAAACAGAACAGCAATTATAATAATATAATAAATTGTTATCAATTAAATTCAATAGCAATTATGGCTAAAAATGTATTATAAGATTGTTAGAAAGAATAAAAAAGTAAATATTTTTAAAATTAAAAAAGAAATTAAAATCTTATATCAATTCATATAAATCAATACAATTTATATAATTTAGCACAAATCAATACAAAATTAGAATAGTAACAATATTAATATCATTTCAAATTTATTTTTGTAAATTGATAAATATTTAACAATATATATATATGCTGTCCTTTTTTATATTTTGTACTTAGCAAATAATTCAAAAGCAATATATATATATGTATATTTTCCACTTGCATCTTACAAAATTTGATGTCATTTTTTTATATAATAATAATTCTTTTATATTATATTTTATATTTTTTGTGTCATTAATTGCAAATATAAATATAACAAAAATTATCAAATATATTAAAATTTAAAGCATGAAAACGATAATCTATTAAACATATTTTATTATATCTATTATATTATTTTTATATTTATTAAAAGTTTAATGTTCGTATTTTATTTTTGTATCATATTTAATTTTTTTATCACTTACTTTTACCAAACTAATTTAATTTTACGTGATTTGATTAAATTTTTTTCCTTAATTGTTGTATTAGTCTGCATTAAATTTTTACCGATTTGAATCAATCATTCAAATGATAAATTAGGCATGTTCATAGATTAAAATAGCCGGCTAGGTTTGTTAATCTGGTTTGACAAAAAAACAATTTCATGTTCAAATTCAGTTTGATTTAGTTTAAAAAAATCTTAGTAAAAATAATTATTTTTATTTAATTTTAAATTTAAAATATGTTTTAAAATATTAAAATTGTAACATCAGAATTTTTTTAAATATTCATATATTATTATAAAAATAATTAATCTAAACAAACTTTTAATGAACGAGATAAACTAAAATTTAAACAAAAATATTATCAACTTTAATTTAATTCGATTTTATTCACGAACACCTATAAGTTTTAAGGAAACCAATTAAGTATCCTTTCAAGTTTTGCCGTTTTTATCTAAAAGTATAATTTTTATTCTAATTTGAGAAAAGGAGAAGTTAGGCTCTCATCTATAGCTTTTTTTAGGTTTTATAAATACAATAAGATGGAAGCCATTAAAAAACAGCAATTCATGTCCAAATTTGGTCATCTATATTAATAGTATTAATAAAGCAAAGAAAAGATTGAGTATGATGTGGCTGAACTTGTGACATCTATTTAATTAATGAAATGATATATATTTAAATTAAATTATAAAAAAAATTATTAAATAAAAAATAAAAATATTATCTCATATAAAAATTTTAACTAATTTTATTTTTATAAAACTATTCACAAGTAAAAATCGCTACCACTGCTTTAATTAACTCTTTTTTCATCGGTGTGCATAAATACAGTTATTTGGTAAGCGAATTGTTTATATGGTAAATTATAGAATATCCGGAATCTTTTAAGAAATATATATAAATATATGCACAGAGCTTAACGTCGTTTGGGTCCCGCCACCGCCTGCATGATTGCCAAGCTGCCAAACCCTGTGGACCATTCTGATTCAATTAATTTAAGCAATCTATACCATTTGTCCCACTAAAAATTACAAAATTTCGTGTCTACATTAAGATAATCAATATTATAGTAGTAAGTTCATTATTTTTATTTTTAAATAGGTATATATTAGTATCAATATATTTTGATATATTATTTTAAGTTTATCAAAGTTTAAATATTTTTAATTTATATATATAATATTTTTAAATATGAAATAAATGAGATTAAATAAATTTCGTATATTAAATATTAATTAATTATTGAAAATTATAAATAATGTTATAAAAAAAACTTTATCAAATGTAAGAAAATCAATATTAGTTAAGTAGTAAGGTTGAAATTTTTTAATGATCATTAAATTTATGAATAATTATGTCTAATATTCATCAAATTTATGAGTAATTATGTATAATATTCATCAAATTTAAGATCAATATTGGTTTAACTTTTTTCAAGATTATATTATGTACTGACTAGTATAACTATTTTCGATCAGTACTACCGAAATAGGTCGGTACCTACTCGTACAACCGGTATAGACTGAATCCAAGACTGAAACGAAACCAACTATCATCTTTACTGTTATATGTCAAAATTGATGCGTATCGGTTGGTACGATCGGTACCAGTATGGTACCGATAAGATTGGTCTATATCCATTTGTCAAGTCGAAATTTTCGAATGAAAGAATTTTCTCATTTTTTTTATTTTTATTTTGATAAAAAAATTCGTTTAAAAAATCTCGAGGATTGTTCCTAAATTAAATAAACTTAAATTCAAAATTGTTTCTTGAAATTTTGAAATTTGATCCAAAAAGGTAGGGTTTTGGAAGTTGATCCCAAATTAGGGTACTTAAATTTGATCTCAATTCAGAAAATTTTGAATTTCAAACCTTTTTCTTTACAACAAAAATGTAGATCTTCATTCTATTTATTTTTTGAACATATTTTAGTTTTTTTTTTTTAAAAAAAAATTAATCTTCGTATCTACTTCTTTCTCAATTGTCTTCTTAAGACTTCAATTAAGATGATCATAGATGGTTCGGATTTGGATGTAACAACTATTTGAATTTGTTGCGATTCATTAGCAAAGTGCATATATTTATGCTCGTAAGGAAAGCCAAAACTTAACTTGCAAGATTAATTATTAAGAACTTTATTAAGTAAGCGAAATCTTAAATTTTGAAATAATATAAAACTAAAACTAAATTATGTGTAATGAAATATAATAATAATTAAAAATATTCCTCAAATAAAAGATAATAATTAATTAATTAATTATATTAAATGCTTTTACATTCTAAATATGCATGATACTTTTAACAAATTGATCAGCTTAATCAGTTAAATCATTATAAGAACTAGATTTATTTTATTTTTAACAAAATGGCCTTGTACTATAATAATACGCTTATGTTAATCAAAAGTAATATTCAAACCTTTTCATAATGTGACACACAATATATATATATATATATATGTTTTTAAGTATAAATCTTAACAATCAAACTTTTATTAGGTAAAAAAATTATGCATAAAACCGTCTTTCAGTTTTTAATCTTTAATTTCATCGGATAAAATAAAAGTATTATGAACTCAATTAATATATGTTAAATATTTATAAATTCCAAACATGTATGATATTTTTGAGCATTTAATTTAATATTATTCATGTATTTATACTCATTTTAGTTAGTAGTAATAGTTTGATTGTTAAGGGAAAGGGAAGTAAAGCAAAGCGAACTTAATCTCTCATCATGTAATATGCAAATCTTTATAACAAAAAATATAATTAATTAATATATATATCATTATAAGATAATAATATATCATGACTTTATTAATTAATGAAATTGTGATTAAAAAATATCTATTTAAAAAAAATCTTTGAATTAGAGTGCGGATTATGAATAAACTAATTAAGCTTTGCCGTACATATGAAAGAAAAGCTAACCATTAATAGTAACATAAGTAGCATTATATTTTGAATCTCATTTTAATTACGTTTGGCTTTTATTTATTTCATTTTCTTATAAAAAATTAATATTATTATTGGGGAGATTGTTGATGTCCTTTTGGTTAGTACTTACTATTTACATATACTATAATTTTTAATATATTTTTTTTAATAAAACATATAGGCATACCAAATATGTCTAATAAATAAATAAATATTATATTAAAATTCAAAATTTAAGACTCAGATTTTTCATGTACTCAACATATTTTAATCTATAATTTTCTTTTAACTATTTGTGTTATTCACATCGAATAAATTTAAACTGTGTTGTTAGGATGCCAATGAATTAAATGTTCATTGAACTGTTCTTGAGCAAGTTCGATACGACTAATTGATGTTTATTTATTAAGTTAAATAAATGAATTTAAACAAGATTTTAAAGCTCATTTAATAAACAAATCAAGTTCAAACACTAGTAAGCTCAACTCATTTATGTTTATATTTATGAATAAGTTGGATAAGTTGTTTAAGAACAAACTCGATAAGATATACATATTTTGTTCTTTTCAAAGAGGTTTATTTTAGCGTTAATATCTTTTAATAAATTTCAAATCATGATTTAAGATTTATATCATTGTAAAGCACAAATAGCGTAGATTAAAAATTCTTCATTTGTTTTTTAGGATTATAATTATGTAATAATCTTTCAAGTGCTTAAAGTTGGTGTTATGATAAGTTTCGAAATAAAAATAAAATAAAAAAATATTCTTCCTAACTTTTTAAACTTAATCTTGAAAATATAATGCAAAGGAGAAGTTGAGCTTATAAAAGCATATTTGGCCTAGCTTTTTTTTAACTTCAAGTTAGAATAAAACTCTTAGAAAAATAAAAACTTAAAAATAAAATAAAATTTTTTGATAACTTAACTTTTAAAAGCTACTTACCTGGCCAATAAGATTGTTGTCACGTAGGGCCTTGTTTTCTCTCTCAAGACATAAGGCTAGGTTTTTAAGGTAATAAATGAGGATTATTTAAGAAAATAAGATAAATTGACAATAAAAGCTGATGTATTTTAAAATAAGATAAAAGAAAAGCTCCGCTCCAGGAGTTTTTTTTTTTTCTTTTTTTCACTTTCTTCAAACGAGTGACATATAAATTTTAAGAATTTAGATAAAACTTATTTGATTCCCAATAAATTAAAAAGAAAAAAAAAAAGCGAAGTCAAACAGGACTACATAAGCTCTTTCACTTTTCCTTTTTGAATCTTAAGTCTTTATTTTAATTCCACATGGAAGTGAAATACAAACTAAAAGGAACAATTGCTCTATAAATAAACTCCTCCCCTTTTAAATTTCTATTAAAGTTGGCTTATTGCTTATAAGCAAATAAATGATAATTATTTCTCATTCAAATTCTGAGGAAATTGGAATTAAGTGTTTGTGTCTATCTAGAAGTATGAATATTGTAGATTAGAAATGCTTTTAAAGTTGAGTTATGTTGCTTTTGGAACAAATATTCTTCCCTAACATTCTCAATCTCACATCAGTGGAAATTAATGGAAAGAGAAAAGAAGGTTACTTTATGAATAAGCCCTTCCGTCCTGCATGTTTATTTCAGGTCTAGTTTTATATTTTATTTTAAAAAATTAATTTATTCAATTTGGATATTTAGTAAATTCAGATATTTGAAGGATAATATTATTTAATTTAGATACAGATTTGAATAATAATAATTAAATTTAATATAGATAATAAACGAATAAAATTTTACAATAATTATAGATTTGGATATTTCAAAAAAAGAAAAAAAAAAAGATATCCAACCATCGTGATTCCTATCTTTGATTCTTCAAATCTTCTTCTTCCCTAAGTTTTTTCCCCCAATTTGTGTGTTAAATTGCTAAAAGTAGCTCTTTATTTATACTGCCAGGTGATGCAATGATGTTCGGTGAAAGAGAATTCTTAAATAACTTAATCTCTTCAATTTTATCTCTAAATTGTTTTAATCCAATCAAAGATAGAAAAACGACTCATAGATTGAATCTAATTGGACGACCTATACCGCCATTAATCTTTAAAACTTGATTGGTTGGAATTTAGTATGAATTTTCCTCTTAGACAAAAAAAGGACCTTTCGGAGTTCTTTTGAGTACAAAGTCACTTTCTTTAATATTTTGATGCATCATCTTTTTGTTAAAAGTTTGAGCTAACTTTCTTTAAATTCCTTGTACACGATATAATTCAATTCTTCATGCTAGGCTCGAAACCAATATTCTTCACCAACTTGGGCTAACAAATTCACCCTGAGAGTTTTCACTTCCAATTCTGTTGGAGGACAACCTCCATACCCCAGACCAAAGAAAATGGTTTAGCTCCGATAGATGTTCAAATTAAGGTCTTGTATGCCTAAAGCTCCGCTGTCAATTTGTCATGCCAATCCTTGTAAGTTTTGTTACTTTACTAGGAAATAATTTTTGACACTTTTGTTAGCAGCTTTCAGTGCTTTTTTCATTGTGGTTGATATGGTGATCAATTGTGCTTTTGAATTCCAAATTTCTTTAACAATTTGAAAGCTTTCGCATCAAAATTCTGGCACTATCTGAGATCAATTTGAAAGGCACATCGAATTTACTGATAGTCTGGTCATTGATGCACTTAACCACTTGCTCGACTTTCAAGACTTTGTATGAGCTACCTCGACCCATTTCCTAAGTAATTAATTGCCACCGAACTATAATCATGTCCATTTGAAAAACTAGGCGTCACCTTTCTGATTATGTTGATTCCCCAAGTTGAAAGAGGCCCTGGAGTGACAATGTTATTCAATTCCCTTGGAGGCAATGATTAAGATTAGCATGAACCTAGCACTTGCTACCTTTTCTTTTTTTTTTCTTTTTTTCACAAAATTGGTAGTCAAAATCCATAGTGAATTAAAAAAAAAAATACCATAATCTCATAATTTTCTTGGCTAGCATTCTCCCATTCAAATGTGGACTACACACTCCTCCGTGTACTTCTTCCATGATACTCGTAGCTTGAGATTTGCTTACAAGTCGAATTGAGATGCCATTGAAAAATCATTTGTGTAATTCTCCTCTACAAAGCACAAATGAAAAATATAAAGCCCAACTAACTACACGCACCACCCACAATCATGACAAAACCCAAAACCCATCCCACCCCAAAATAACTTAACTCAGCCCAAACAGATGACATCAAATTAGCTGTTTGTAAGCTAAAATAAAGTGTTCTTTAAAGCAAAGAAAAAGAATATGGCTGTGGGATTTAAGTGGATCGAAATGATTTTGAATCTTTTATGATAAACGTATTTTAGGTTTCTTTTTATTTGTCTTCGCTTTTCCTCAAATTTTTAACAAAAAAGCAATTATAATTAAAATCATTTATCTTTAAAGTGAAAAATCAAGAGAGATAATAAAAAATGATTATTTTTATGGAAAAAAAACCCCTAGTGGATTACTAACGATGTACTTGATTTGGCGGAATGGCCGTTCCATTCTATCGTCATTTAGCACGATACAAGCGTCCCATCATTTAGTTTATTGGATAGTCATTAAAAGAATAATATGATTCTGCTCCTATTTTCTAACAGAACAGATAGACTTCTTCTAGACTATCTTTTTCGAATGTCTATTCAAACTTATGAAAAAAAAATTTCCTAATATATTCCTAAACAAAATTTGAAAAACAACTAACATGTTTTTCCCTGAAGTTAGTGACGACAACAGCAAAACAGTGTAAAAGAAATATCATTTTTTAACGTTGTCCCTCAGGAGGAAGCAATACAAAAATCACAAAAAGGGAGAGCTCTCTTAAGGTTTTCGAGTTAGGTTACTCATAGGGGATTCTGTGGTTGCAAATTTGGGAGGAAGAAGAAGAGACAAAAAAAAAAGGAGGAACATGTAAAACATTTGAGGCTTTAGGAACCTCAAAGGATGGCCAAAATGGTGCGGGAAGTAGCTGATCTTTTTTTTTTTTTCTTTTTTTGTAAATCCATCTGTGTACAAGGACTTTTTGGAAAAACTAAGTGAAAAAAAAGAAGGTGCAGAGGAAGCTTTGAGTAAACTTTGAAGTCGACGAAGTGATTGCCAGCGTAGGAGATTGAAATGGTAGTGGTTTATGGTTATGTGTTTGCAGGGGTTGAAGGATGGAGGAGTTAGACGGAGGAGGAGTTAGAGAGAGTGAAGAAAGATAGAAAACAAAGTAATCAAATTGGGGTTTATATTTTTCTAATATTATTTTAAGATATTATTATTAAATATAATGTAGCGAAATATTATTTTTAAAATATTATTATTAAATATATTTTTACATATAAAATATTAAAATATTCTTGAATGTAATGTTTTTAAAAATTTTATTAAATATTATTTTTTTAATTTTTTCAATATATTACTCAATATAATATATTTAATAATATATATATTTTTAATAAATATTAATATAAATTAAAATATTATTTTAAATATATTTTATATATTATATATTAAAATATTTTTAAATCCTATTTTTAATATAATTTTTAAAATATTATTAAATATATTATTTTAAAAATATTAATAGTATTTAATAAGAATAAGTTTAATTTTTATAAATAGTATATTCTTTTAAAAGGTAAAATGATATTTTTGCATGTATTCTATATATATTCCTTAGCACGATTTTCTCAAAAAAAAAGTTATTTCAGTATCTCTTTTTTCGATTTAGCTAACCAAAAATTGACATAAAAATGTTTAAACAAAAAAAAAATATTATAGTATTGAGTTGATTAAGAACAATACTAAATTGTTGTTTCTAAAGGACCTAAGCCCAAGCAAGATCTTCTGGGCCCAACGAAGAAAGAAAAAGGCCATATATTGGTTTATTGCATCGGTAATGAAACAACAGTTAGAGATCACTGATCAAAGAGAAAAGAGAGAAAAATGTCGATACTGTGGGACAAGAGCGAGACCTGGCGGTGGCTAGCAAGCAGGACCAGGGATTCGAAGCCGTTCTTCTTGGCATTTGCAACCATATGAGGCGTCGTTCCGGGTGTCATAGGCTACGGCGTCATGCAGCTCACCAATTCCCGCAACCCTCAGTTGGAGGCCCACCTGCGCCAAAACGCCCGCCTCGAATCCCTCGTAATCACCCCCCTTTCTTACTCACCTTACTCTTCTTGAGTTCGATCCCTGGTTAATTCTTCTATTAACTATTTTACTTAATTTAATTCATGCTTACCTCCCCGTCTCGTTACAAAATGTCGAAACTTCTTTTTCCCTGGTTAATTTTCGATTAATTATCAGTTAGGTTGGGAAATGATGACTTTCTCCAGTTCTGATGAACTTGGATTTAGAGCTTCGAATTGCTAGTTGTTAATTTGTTTTTTTCTGTTTTTGCTAATTAGGTGATGGGGAAGTAAACCAAGAGCGATTAGCAGAATACCTTGGGGAGCTCCAGCGGAAAGAGAATACGAATGATCGATATATAGCTGCTTTGAGGGGAGAGACATTGAACAGGACTCCTTATCAGAGAATTGAGCCTACTCCAAAGCAGAATACTGAAGCAGCTGACAATCAACAGAAGAAGATGAAGAAGGAAGACAAGTCTTAGCCATGTACATATTGGTAGCTGAAACTGTTTTGTTTTTCATGGAATTGTTTTCCTTCTATGCTTAAATAATTCACTTTGCACAGATTAAAGTGAGAACCTGAACTCCAAACAAATATAGATGAATGACATCCTTGGGGTAATCTCTTTTAAAACGCTGTAATTCTTCGTAAGAGAGTTGACAGATTTATCATTTATGTTTGCTTCTTCACGATAAGGTTGGTTGAACTGGCAAAATTTGGTTTTTGCTGCAACCCTTCTACTCTAAACAAAGAGTGTGCCTTGCCTGGGATTGCCCTTCTTCGTTTGGAAGGTTGGATTTGAAGTGAAACAGCTCCCTCTTTCTACTTGTTGCTGCAACTTGGTGCTCACAGTTTCCCCAATTATTATATTCTTATGACTGCACTACTTCATCGACTCTTCATTGCTCCTTCGTACTTTAAAGGCTGGAGTTACATCTTCAATTTGATACTAGGATGCGACCGTTGTGGCTGTTTATGGCTTTGATGCCCCCATTTTAATTTCGTTTGCAACTTACCAGGATTTTAGGATGAATAAAATATAACTTTTCTAATCGACGATTCAGCCTACTGAAGTGAATTGTAACTGGAAAGAAATTGTAACGATTCAACCTGGTTTGAAATGGAATTGAGAAAGTCGGAACAAAAGAAGTCGCCCTTAGGTGAACCCTTTTCCCTCGTCTTAAGTTTGGCAACAGTAGATTAGACACTCTTAGATAATCAATCTTGGCAAAACTCAAATCAACTTCAGTACAGTTCTCGTCTAATGCAGGTGCTTTGCCATCTATGACTGAGGCCTGGGAGGTGGCTAACCATCCCATGAAGAAGCAAGCCAAACAAATTTCATCTGCCCCTCAGGCCCCAAGTAATGTCAGATCAAACGACTCAATTACTCTGCTCTGTGAATCGTTTCAACATTATTATCCGACTCTCTTTGATTCAATGGAATTTGCTATTTGGGCATGTGTATTGATTTTTTTTCAGGCAACTTCTTGATAAGTGATCAACACTATTTAATTAAGATAAGTTTTTCATCTGTATTTAGGCTTACTTAATTGTTTTAACTTTGATTTAGATTTTAAGTAATTTTTCTAAGTCTCACTTAACTTGTGATATCAAATTATTTTAATATTAATTAGATTTTGATTACAAGTGAAGAAAAAAAAATAAAGAAAAAAGGGTATAATAGAAACTAATTGCAAAAGCAACGGGTAGTTTCTTCGATTGAATGCCCGAATAATTTAAAAAAATAAAATTAATTAAAAATTTTACAGTAAATCGTATTTTTTTATCTTTTATTTTATAAGTTTATAATAACATAATTCAAATTTTAAATCATTTCATTAACTAAGTTGGTGTTATTAAATCAGCCACTTTATAATGGTATATATATCTATATTAATCATAAAAGTGATGATTAAGTTTAGTATTGTGAGTTAACTGAAACCAATTCAATTGATGAATTTAAAAAAAAAAAAAAACCTAAATAAATTTATAATAGCAAATAATAAAAGAGAGTATGGAGGTATTTTAAATTTTTATTACAATATTTAAAAAAAAATTAACAACTTAAGAAACACCCCCTTAAAATTTATCCATTTATTATTAAAATTACCCACTTATTTTTAAAAAGAACTACTAAATGTAATTTTTTTAGAAGTATTTTTTTCTTCCACTAATGTATTGGGTGTGCATGAATATTTCTAGTACATATATATATATATATATATATAGAGAGAGAGAGAGAGAGAGAAAAGATTCATTTATTCTGGTGTAAAATTAAATTAATTTTATATATTTCATAACTTTTTATATAATTTATATTTTTTAATTCGGTAGTGAAATTTACACTTCTATTAACGTAAATTATGCATTTTAAGTTTTGAGTAAATTAAAATTTCTAACTATTTATTCGATGTAAAAAAATTTTAACTATTAAGCATATATCGAAAAAAGCAATATTCTCTATCCGTATAATAGAAATATCAGATCAATTCGAAACTTTACGTGTACAACGAGTACGATTATATTATTAAATCCAACGATTAGTTTATTAAAATATTTATCGTATAAAAAATTATTAAAATATATAAAATTAATTTAATTTTACAATTATATAAATATCATTCTCATATATATTCGTAGATAATTATTATAACCACTTACCGTAAAATAAAATTTTTTTTACAAATAAAATATAAATAATGCATCCCTCATTTATTTATTTTTTTAAAATATATTTTACTATACATATATCATTCACCGAGCGTGCTCGTCAACAATTATTTTTATTCCATCCATATGTACTTTTTTTCCTTTTTAAATATTTTTTTGCTTTGATTAATTGAGTGATATATTTGTTTTTGCTTTTTATGGTCCAACAAGGGAAAGCCCATAAGGGAGGGTGCTGTGCTGGCCTTGGCCTTTATACACTACAATGTTACACTTGTCTATATCAGCAAGGCAAATCCGATTTGCTTTTAAAACAAAAATCCGATTTGATTTTCTAGGGTTTTAGAGGAGCTTTTGCGATTGGGTGCAGCAGACCCAAAGTAATTGATCTTTCCACTTCAAATTTCGAACTCTCTCTGTCTCTTATCCTACAAAACACTATACATTTCTTCAAGGTAACGCCTAATCTATTCGTTCGATCATTTCCTACAAAAACCCTAAATTTTCTATGACCTCTCTTTAATGAGCCTAATAGTTATTCGGAGCCATTGGTTTTTCTGTTTCTTTTTTCACTTTTAAGGAATTTTTTTATTAATTATGATATTATATAAGGTGTGCAGTGATTTTTCGAGAATGTCTCGGGTTTATGTTGGGAATTTGGATCCTCGGGTCACTGAGAGGGATCTCGAAGACGAGTTTAGGGTTTTCGGCGTTCTCCGCAGGTAATTTCATTTTATTTTTCTGAACGAAGGAAAAAAAATGATTTTTGATAGAGGCGAGGATAATTATTGGTTTAATATATATGTTGACAGTGAAGCTTTTCAGGTTTTGCGTTGTTCCATTTGAAAAATTTTTTTTTTTAAAATATTGTTTAATTGATTAGTTGCTAATGAAATGAATTCAGTGTATGGGTCGCTCGAAGGCCACCAGGATATGCATTTATTGAGTTTGATGATCGCAGGGATGCTATCGATGCAATCCGTGAATTGGATGGTGAGTATACTTATTTTATTCCAATTTTTAATGTGAATCTTGATGTTTTTCGGTGTTTATTTCACCCATTTGTTGTATTTCTCAAATGTGTTTGAAATATGGTCTCTACACCAATTTCCTTATAAAAGTTCATTTGAATTAGTTTTCGTTTGGGTATTTCTGTTTTCCTCACGTTATGTGCTGCATATACTTTAAATCCGTTAACAATTAAGTTTTTATTTGTATTTTAGAGCGATGTCCTTAATTTTTAAAGTGGTTAAGATTTCTTTTTTATTATATTTCCACAAATTGGAATTGTTTACTAGTTTTTTGCAGCCTGTTGTTTAAATTGTTTAGTTTATTGTGATTATTTATTGAACAAATTTATTCTAAGATGCTTGTTTTACTCTGCCTAGTTCTTATGGCTCCTCAGATTCAAATGACGGATTACTGATCTATCCTGCTTTGTTGACCTGAAATATGCTTACTATTTTTCTTTTTCTCCTTGAAGGCAAGAACGGTTGGCGTGTGGAACTTTCTCATAATTCGAAAGGTAGTGGAGGCCGTGGTGGGCGCCGTGGTGGGGGTGAGGATTTGAAGTGTTATGAGTGTGGCGAACCTGGCCACTTTGCTCGTGAATGCCGCTCACGCTTTGGCTCACGGGGCCCGGGGAATGGGCGACGTCGAAGCCCCAGTCCTCGTCGCCGTGGGAGTCCAAGTTATGGATATGGGCGCAGGTGTGTTTTAAGTGTTCTTTTATTTATTTATATATTTTATGTTGGAGGCTGTAGCTGGAGGATAGTTTCCACTGAATCAGGTTTGTAAAGGAGTCAGTACTTTGTAATGGTACATTACTTATCATGCCTTTTCTTATGCTTAGCAAAAGGCTTTTTTTTTTTTTTTTAATTCCTAGCTATTGATATGAATGATTACTTAAGTGAACATAAGATGTTCCTCTCTCTCTCTCTCTCTTTCTCTCTCTCTCTCTCTATATATATATATATATTCTCTCTGTTGACTAGGTGTATTGAGGTAGATTTGAGTCTCTTTTTGAAGCCTGATGTGCAAGAATACATTTTTATGTTTGAATAATAAATCAATTTATTACATGCATGGCACAACAATTTAGGACTGGATGTATCTACATCTCCTACAGGTTTTTGTTATACTGACAAGAAGAATTTATTAGTTTATCTTAATGGATCTGATGAAGTCTTATTATTTTAATTACACTTTATTTGGCGTATTATGATTGGTCATCCAAACAAGTTTATGCAGACTACTGAAAAAAAATGCATTTGCTATTTTTCCTTTCTGATATAAAAGTCTCATAAAACTTTTATATCTTGTTGCAGGAGCTATAGTCCAGATGGGAGAAGATCTCCTCGGCGCCGCAGTATATCACCTCGTCGTGGTCACAGCTACAGTAGGTCACCTCCATATCGTCATTCTCGTCGTGATTCACCATACGCTAATGGGTAAGTCATGCTTACCGAATTACTTGAATCATTAGGGATCTTATTTTTAATACTTGAAGTGTAGATCCAGTCTGATGTGCTGGCTTAAATCCCTTTGCAGATATTAAAGCGGGACCTGAGCTGAAGCAAATCTGGAATGACATCTATGGAAAACAAATATGTAATACTGTAGTTCTACTAGGTTCAGTGAGCAAAAGAGATTTATGTTACTTATGTTCATTTCGTGACAATGAGGTTGTTAGAACTTGTGGTTTGCATGGCTTCCACTTTGCAAAGTGTTCAGCTGCCAAAAGGGGTGCTTTGTACAGCATTTTGTGGTGGCTTGCGACATCAGCATAACAAACTGGGAAGTCTCTTTCTTACTTCGTCTTGTTATCTACTGTTATTTATCTGTTATGTTTTTATGTTAACTTAGTTACTATGGTACATTTTTTATGCTTTGTTTTGAGGTTTGATTTGAAGTAAAACAGCATCCTTTCGCCACTTTACTGCATCTTAGTGCACACCATGGTTTCCCCACACATTGCTTCTCTGCACCACCTCATCTACTTGTCGTCGCTCCTGCATATTGGAGAAGCTTGAGTTACATGTTGAATCGCTAGTAGTAACAACAAATTTTGGTTGCGACCTTGTTTGTGGTGTATGCATCTGCAACAAAGCTTCTAAATTTTTAAGAAGATGAAGCCGATAATTGGTCTACTTTTATTAGAATCTCTGTTCTTCGTCATCTTCTTGTATTATTGCTTCATATTCAACCCAAAATTGAATTGTGCAAGACCTCTTCTTAGGACATGCTCTTCTTCAACAGAATTTGGTCTAGCTTTGACCTTTTGCTTCCATGGTAGCTGATTTTGAGAGGCGTCAATACTACTTTATCTTGATCTTGTCTAGTACTATTTGTTGATGATGGGCAAGATGTTCATGCATTTGCTTGGAGACATATTTGGTGTTGATGGTATGGAACCTTTTCTGTCTGCATTGTGTCAACATGTCTTTGAAGGTTGCACTCAGCATGGAAGCTGCACCAACCTGCACCCCCAACATATCTGCAAGGCTCCGAAGGTAAGTAGTTGGAAATAATTCCATCCATCCTGTCTTTCTGCTGTGTCTTCCTTTTTTTCTTGCATGTCTGTGTCTTGTATATTTGCTAGTCCGTTTGGTTTGGGTGACATATGTCACAGAAATCTTTATATGCTGATATGGCTAAAGCTAAATGGTGTAACTGGCCATTGCGGCCCATTCCTATCTTCTTGTAAGTTTGGTTTGATTGCTGTGTTCCATAGGACAATAATCAAGATTCTAGTCTCTAATATAATGTATTGGTAGATCTAGCAAGTACATAGTAACTTTTAGTGGTGGTTGCGTTTCACCTGGTGAGTGGAAGTTAAATAACCAAGTCTTTGTACATTCAGCACAATGTTCCTTTTCAATGTTATTTTTGTTGAGTCAGTTTTTGTAGGGAAGCTGAAGTTATCAAGAAACCCATTTTTTCAAATAATAACTAAAATATTCAAGGGAGAAAGTAAAAGGACGAAAACAGAAGGGAAAAATAAAGCAAGGAGAAATGAGATAAAACAATAGAAAACAGTGAGCCCAAAACTCTTAGTAAGCCGTTCATGATGGAATCATTCATCCAGTCGCAAGTTCGCTTTTCGTTAGAACAAATGTCCAACAATACCCTACTTAAATATTCAGTGGTAAAATAATGAGAAGCTAGTCCCAGCGTAGAAAGCTGAACTGATGAAATTCATAACATATAATAATAATTGCCAAAAGAACACGTTCGGACGTAGCTAAAGCAAAGTCCCCAAGTGCTGAAACTCGGTGCTGTTGTGGCACTGCACAACCAACCAACGTAGTTCAGTACAAATGAGATCATCAGGGCTGCGGCTGTTGTTGTTGATGATAATACATTTAGCACCATAAATTGAAGCTTGAAGGAAGGCATGAGCATAAAAATAGAAATGTATGTCATCAGATCAATCAACTATCAAGCAGTTTCTCACATCATTCGTTAAAAGTGTCTGTGTCTGGACGTCAACTGATCCACGTATATGAATGAATTAGGTCAACCGGATCCGGATGATGTACACCATAGAATTTGGGCATAATCAGCTATCTTAATATTCAAGGTTCTTATGGTCAAGTACAGAGAACAACTAATAGTCTTGGTTGTATTTGTTTGTTGCTTTATTTTGTTTTTGTAACGGTGATGATGACCTGATAAACCTATATTTAACTATTTAACGGTGATGATGACCTGATCTTCCAAAAATATGAATTTGAATCCAAACCATTTGTTTATCGTGGGAATATATATTTTCTTATAGCGGTTGATTCATTATGAGAAATACCAAAAGTCAACAACAAACTCTGGAGGATGAAATCCTATTTGATACAATGGGTCCAATTTTGATAAATAATCCACCACCAAACTTTCAGAAATAAAAAAGGTGGTGGTACAAATTTGACCGCTTAATTTGGGTCGGTCTTTCAACCACACTTGCATTCAGTGACTGGACGTGGATACCTTCGTATAAACGTGCTCTTGGGGTCACCCCTAAAGGTCCAAGTCTTCCTGCAAGACCAAAAAAAAGAGGACTTTGATCTTTGCTTAAAAGGTAAGATCAATCCATATAGTTCAATATAGAGTGTAGAATTGAGAAACATGGAGACAGATTACACTCAAATTATGTTGAAGGAGAAGCTTGAATTCCTTGATATACTCAAAGCAGCTCTAACTATTCCCCACAAACATATCAATTTCTTCATCTTCAGCCTCTTTACCTCCCTTCCTTACTTCTGTCTTTCAGTTTTCTTTGATATTGTCCTACATGAAACAGTGCTTGACACCTTCAACTTAATCTCACATTCTTCAGATTACATATACTATGACTGGGACTCAGCAACTACCATCCATGTTGATGGCTATAGATCTAAGGGGAACCTTTGGGGTGAATGGATAAAACTCTGTCTTCTTTACCTTGGACCTTGCCATCTTCTGGGGCTCCTTAATATGATCATGATTGTCAATTCAGTATCCATGATATATGCAGCAGAGAAACCAGTCAGCCTTAGAGATCTGACAATGCAAAAAACGAGGTTAAAAGGTCCCTTCATGACATCAATATATGTTCTTGTCTTGTCAACTTGTATTCTGCCTGGATTAGTTGGGGTTGTAACCAACTGGTATCTTCTGTGCAAGGGCTTTGTAAGGAACTATTATTATTATTATTATAGTCTGACTGACTACTTTGTCGATTCAGCAATAACCATCGTCCATGTTGCTGTGTTTATAGCATTGTTAATGAAGTACTCAGAGTGGAGTGCTGGATGGAGCATGGCTCTCGTGATCTCAGTATTGGAGGACACATATGGGATTGAAGCATTCGAACTCTCAGCTTATTTTGGTAAGGGTAGCACGCAGCGTGGACTTCTTTTGATGCTTGTTTTCGCTTTATTGGAGATAGTCTTGAGATTGCCCTGCCTCTTTGGGAGGTGCAGTGAGAGATTTGGAGGTACTTTGTTGAGCTCTGTATTCACTAGCTTAATGTTTATTGGGAATGTGATGAAATGGGTGGTTTGCGTGGTCTATTTCTTTGATTGCAAGAAGAGGATTTTAGAGAAGAAAGTTGATGAGGAAGTTGGAAGAGATGTTAGGGTTGTCAATGTTTGAAAGTCCTTTAAACTCCTTGCTGCATTATGTAAGCACTTTTGCTTGCAGAGTTGTATTTTCTTTTGTCAGTCCAAATGGTTAAAGCCCTCAATACCATGAAACCCGGAATTTCAAGCATTGCAATATTAAGAAATGATGCTATATTTAGTACGCATAAACTGGGATAGTTAATTGCTATTAATTTCCACAGGGTAATATATAAATTTATTTGCGTACCCTCTTCTCTTGAATAAGGTAAATGTTCGAGACATAAAGCACTAGTGGCAGATAAGCTAACGGTTTCCCCTAATCCCCTAGGGAGGAAGCACTTGTATAGACTTTAGGATCACAGGTTCAAATTATAAAGCACTTTTTACTTGAATAATAATAATAGTAATAATAATAATAATTAACAATTACTAACACCAACTATGTTACACGTGGTGGTTCCCTTTGGATTGCCTGGAGCCCGGCTTACGTGCTTAAGGGAAGCAACATAAGACAAATTCTAATTACCCAACTGTAGCTGGAACTCTGAAGGAAGCTTCATCTTCATCTTCATCTTCATCTTCACCTTAGGCAACCTACTTTGTTTGTACAGCGGAAGGATGGTGTAAAGATCTGGACTGTCCCTGGCACAAGCTAAGTATGGAAGGAACTTCAGAAGTAAACAGGAGAAACGTACGCTGCCTGGCATAGAGCAATATTGCTTCAATATCACACATTCCCCAAACATGCACCAATTACTTTGGATGGTTATTCTTGAAAGGATACAAAAACAAAAAGATGGATGTTCTTAAAAGGATGGATACAAACTAATCAACTCGGTTATCTATAATATGTTCACTGCAGCAGTTTTTAGAGCTGCCATAGTAGCTCTGCTACTGAGAATGGACAGCCGCTATCTTCGAATATGAAGCTCGAGTTGTGATGAGGAAGAAACATCTGAACGATCTCAAACATCCATGGAATTTATATATATATATATATATGTATGTATATTCAAAATAGATAATAGGAACACAAAAGAACGAATCTAATGTACGATTCCAACAAAGAGCCATTTGTATCAATTAATAAATTACCATAATCCCTTAGGGACTTTGTAGGATGGAACAAATCAAAGAGATTAGTATCTTTCAACAATCAAAACTACAAATTCTCTTCCTTAGTGAGACACAAAAAAGAGGACTAAGTTAAAACTTCTAAATCCGAGGTTCATCAGTACATTGGATGAAAATTAATGTTCCACAATAACTAGATTCTTTTTTGTAAAACATCTTCAAAATTTCAATCCCTAAGGTTTTGAATCAATCACCTTCTTTGCAAAAGATGGCAAACAGAAAGCAGCTGAATGAATCTGAAATAATAAACAAGCAAAAATGATGAGGGTTTCAAACAAGTGATTCACAAATTATGAAGACTTAACATAAGATCAAGGCTTCAGGAAGGGGGGGCTAAAATGTGAATCACAAATTATTTTCTCACACAGGAATAAAAGCAGATAAGAGTAGAGCAGAGTTGCACCTCAGAGTTGTAGAACCTTAGGGGTCGTTTTGATTTGCAGCCACTATCACCAGTGTCTATAGGGTTCACAGGATGCTTGAAGTCAACAGGAGGTCCCTCAGTTGAGCAAAGCATGAAACCAATCACACCACTGCAACAAAAAGAAAAGCTTTATGATTAGCAGCAACCGAAACATGCATATTTGTATAACACTAAGCCAGTTATGGAAACACCATGCAATGCACCACATGATGATGCAAGACAACATAGCCAACAAATAGACAGAAAACATAGTGGTGAAATGAGCAAAAAGAAAGCAGTTGAAAGAGGATGAAGGAAAAGTCAATTGTATATGCCTTGGGTAAGTAGGAACTGTAGTCCATGCATAGTTAACAGAGCCTTTGAAGATTTGGCGGCAGTTTGCTACAATATCCTCAATTATGTGCATATGTAGCCAGATACTTTCTGCCTGAGTACAGACCACTCCACCTGGACGAAGAGCCTTTGCCACCGTCTCAAAAAAGGGCTTCTCAAAGAGCTCTTGTGCAGGACCTGAGATGACAAACAACACTTGAGAATTTTAGAGATGCTCAACCATTCAGGAATGAAAAAACAAAATAGTTCCAAAATAACATTACCAATTGGGTCAGAAGAATCCACTATAATTGCATCATAAGTACCTTCTGGAACAGCCTTCAAAAAAGCAACTCCTGAAATACAGAAGGTCATTAAGGATTGATTTCATGCAATAAAAACACCAAAAAAATAGTCAACCATACCATCACCAATATGAAGGTTCACACGGAGATCCTCATAACCAACAGCTATGTCAGGGAAAAATTGTTTAGAAACCTGGCAAACACAAAAATGCACATTGTTATAAGTACAAGGCCCACCCTAAGGATGGTTAGAAGTTCATAACTAATTGGTCTAAGTTATTGAAGCTCAAGTAAAAGTGACTGAAATAGTAAACTTGCATTTTGCAGAAAAACCTGATGTGTTAAGAAAGACATTGACCCTAAAATAACTTTATCCACTTCTCTAAAATCAATTACAACTCATTGTGAATTAAATAGACTGCGAAAGGCAAGAAAGAGATTCATGTTACTACTCACATCAACTACCATCTTATCAATTTCACATATGTCAATCTGCTCAACGGAAGAATGACGAGAAACTTCCCGGAGAACTCCACCATCTCCACCACCAATTACCAAAACCTGGTGAAAAAAACATAAGGGAATTGAAGTAGCAACAGGTATGATAAGAGTGGATGCCAAATAAATAGATCTTAGGTACAGTACTCTTAAAAGCAAGCCCATCAGCAGAAGCCACACATTAAATGGAAAAACAGAGTATACAAATAAGTAAAAACATATCCAACTGCCACCCAAAAACTATAAAATAGAAAAATTCCCTCGATGGTAACAATATCAGCATTTCATCTTAGGAAAATGGTAAGAGGAAAAGAGCACTTTTAAAACTTGAATGTTATTGTAGACTTTATGGCAGAGAAGTAAACACAAAATTGACCACAGTCCAAAAATTGAGTAAAAACAGCAAATGAAATCATTTTCAATGTATCTCAATACAGTCCTTTCACTACAATTATAAAATCAAACATTTTTTTTTCAATCCTCATCTTGCACATTCCACATGCATCCTCTACAGTTCAATATTAAAAATGAGGACTACTTTAAAAATCATACCTCAGTGAATCTAAAACATGGCAAGGAGTTCACTTCAATTGTTCTATTATGACATGAAATCAGCTATAAAACTACTCATTATTCAAACCCGATATTTGACTGACAAATATATAGAGTTGTTAGTTGTACACAACATTACAGTAATATAGTAGCTAAAATACCTTCTTCGGATTTGGGATGGAGCACAGAGGAAGATGAGTGATCATTTCTTGATATGCACATTCATCTCTCTCTGTGAGCTGAATCACGCCATCCAAAACAAGAACCTTCCCATATGTTGATGACTGCAAAAGGTACCATGTTTAGCATAGCTACAAAACATGATGATTCTAAAAGAAACTAAACAAGGAAAGAAAGAAGCAAGAAAAAGCACCAAATACCTGAAAGACCATAACAGTCTGGTAATCCGACTTCCCTTGAAATAACACCTTTTCCACCTCTAAGGAATGTGCCTCTCCTGCATAAATCAGTACAAAAGGTGGTTCATGAAATATTATGCATATATGTCTTTTCAAATAACAAACAAAAGGAAGTATCTTTCCAGTAAAATATTATGCAACTTTATCCCTTACATTTATCTTAATTTAAAGATACTTAACAGGATCAAATTCCATGAAAGAAATTGTAGCCCCAGCCCCTATGCTGACTAAGAAGACCCATAACTTACAAACCTAAGACTGATCTCACAATCTGGCTCTCCCACAATAACTACTAGAGAAAGAATCCATAAACTCAAGATGGATAGTAGTGGCTTAAAATATTGATTTATGAATGAATATAAATACCGATCACATTATTAAACTAATAATACACATTTGCAGATAAGACAAGACACATAAGTGACAACATGCAACCAGGATGGAGTTCAGGCACACCAATAAAATGGTGGTTTCTTCTCTATCAGGCCTAATAACCCACAACTCAATCAACTTTCAAGCAGTAGAAACCAAGAGATGATAACGACAAAGAAGCAAGTGCAAGCAAAGAAGCATAAATCCCTAACATTCAAATAAGATGTCAGTTAAAAATACACACATAAGATGCCACCTTAGGGGAATTGTAATAAGAGCAAGTGTCACAGAAGTAACTGAACATAAGCAACTGCAAATGGTACTACTAACAAGATTAAAGAGACTTTTGAAAGAAATGAAATCCGCAAGAAGCAAGGACATCTGTCATGGGTAGATAACCAGTAATTAGGGTTATCATAGCAAAATGTAGTTCGTTTTATGGGCTTCTTTTCATAGCATAGAATCCATTACAGAGTGACAATGCAATGACCCAGCAATCTGTATATTCATGCAGTGTTTGTATTACTTTCTTGTGCCAATTGTATATAAGGAGTTACATAATTATATAAATTTTGAAACGTTAATAATTCATACCATATAAATTTTAACAATTTCGTGAAATGACAACCACACACTTAAAAATTGATAAACAAATCCATCCTCAACATTGAACTATATCAGAAACAACAATAGAAAGGGGGAAACAGATAAGAAAATAATTATCATAAACGAAGTAGAACCTGATGACATTCAAACAGCTCAGAACAAACAAACCCATGAAATCAAAATCTGTGTTAGCCTTATAACGAATATTTTATATAAACAAATAAACACAATAAAGAAAAATTCCATTCAAACGACAAGCACGGAATTTACTCACCCATCATCTAAAATAGATCACTAACCTTAAATATAGACATACATAAAATATCCCTCAAAATAAGGAAATACAAAGAACTAAATGAAATAATAAAGAGTTTAGAGAAGAATTAAAAAAAAAAAAAAGCCATGTTTGTTTACAGGGGAATGAAACGAAATAAGAGTGAAACGTTTTTCATTCCTTTATCCAAAGAAGTAAAGAAAAGAGAGGGAGAAAAAAAGGGGGGCATTTGGGGAGAGTTAAAGTAAAAACGCACCAGGCCACATTGGGCTAATCTCAGAGAACCATCCGGGAATAACAGTGGATATCCCATCAGTTTCCTTTACGTTATCGGAAGTGTTACTGTTATCACCTTCCGATTTCATAACGGCGACAGCAGCAGCAGCAGCAGAAAGTCCGCTTTCTTCATCTTCTCTCGGCCTCTTAACGGGAAAACCCTTACAGCTCACAGGGGCACCGCTCTCTTCTGCCATAGATACACTTTTTCCCCCTACTTGGAAGGCAGAAAGACCTCAAATGAGAGAAAGAAACTGAGGGGAAAAAAAACCAGTCTTTGGTGTTGGTTTGTATTGTATTGTAGTACTCGTAAATAAATTCGTAATAAAGCTAAATACTTTCTGTGGGGTCGGAGCACTTATTAAAGAGTTTTATATATTAAAATTGTGCTCATTAATAAATTTTAATATATTTTTTATAATATTAAATTAAAAATAATTAATAAAAAAATTTGAGTGGAATTTATTAGAGTGATTATAAATATAACTAATATTCATATAAATAAATATTTTCAAAATTCATGCAAAAGTGGAGCAGAGTGGATAAGATAATTTTCGTCGTTGTTTCATTTCATTGATATTCTTAAATAATAATATTAAAATATATAAAAAAATAAAATAAAATATTTAATTTATATTAGATTTTAGCATATCCACCATTTGAATGGCCAAAGAAAAAAAAATCCGTTTTAACCTTTATTTTATAAAATTTTTATAATTCAATTCAAATTTTTCATATCATGTCATTAACTAAGCCAATATCATTTGATTTAATAACATTAAACTCAATTAATTATTTTATTAATATTATAGATAATACATATGATTGTATTGTAATTCAATTGCAAGTACAAAGAATCTGCTTGCAAATGAAGCATCTTTCTCCTTTTTTTTAAACTTTTTTTCATAATTTTCTTTTTTTTTTAGTTAAATATCGACGATGGGATTGAAGATTAAAAATAACTATAGCATTGAAATTAATTATTACAATAATGAAATTAAATTTTATAGTGATAAGATTAAAATCACTTAATATGGTTTTTGAATACAAAAGCAAGTGTGACAATGAGACTAATATTAGGAAAAGAAAATGACACTTAAAAGATATTAAATTAAATGTGTATATATTACAAAATATAAATTATTTGACACTTATTAATTAATAAATAAGTGAAAATTACTTAAAAATATTTATGTAAAATAAAGATGTCTATAGTTGAGTTAAGTCAATTTTGAACCAGACTTACGTAAGGTATCAATCATATTTATACTTGTCCAAAATCAACTCAACCCAAAATATTAGTTTATATCTTGTCCATTACGGTTCATACTTGTAAATAAGTATTTTAAGCCTATTGAGGCATTCTCATATTACTTTTAAATAAAAATTGTTCGTTATATTTATTTAATCTTAAACAATTTATCCCTTTTTCTTAAGTTTTAGCATTAATATCTTCACATATTTTTTTATGTTTATATTATAATATCATAAATTTTAATTTTTTGTAAGATATAAATTACTTAATGTATAAAATATAAAAATAATATATATTATATAATAAAAAAATAAGTTAAACTTGGACTTTAAATGTAAAAGTTAGGGTTCAATTCTTTTTCTATCTAAGTGTGCCTCGATTTTTCGTCCAAAGTATTCACACTTGGATGATAGTCCAATTCTTAGGCAAGTGTAATGTCAAATAATAATTTTATCAATAAAGAAAAATATTTATTCAAAAATATACATTAATTATATAATATTTTTATTTTATTAAATTAAAAAACTGTATTTTTTAAAATAAAAATTGCAACTAATAACCAAAAAAAAAAAAAGAAAAAAATTAAAGTTAAGTGAGGTCAAAAGGGTAATTTTCTATTTTAAAAAAGTGGGGCCAAAATAAAAAATTTGCTTTTCCGATGGGAGGGCATTACATTTCGCTAGAGCTTCAAGTTCCAGTACGATGATGCTACTCTACTCCTGTTTATCCAAATGCAAATAGTGATGCGATGAAATAAAAAAATGCTCCAATCCTGCTACACTCAAACGCCCTTTGATCCAAACGAGGTCTTAATAATTAATACAAGTAATCTCTTCAAAATATATTTAAAAAAAAAATTATCTCAAACATAAAACTTTCAAAATATATTAAAAAAAACCAAGAAGCAAGTGTAATAAAAAAAAAGAAAATGTTAATTAATTTCTTTAAATTGACATTTAAGAAAATATAAATTAAAATATTTATATATTTTTAAATTTAATAAAAATACAATGTTTTTTCTTTAAATAGTATTTGATTACCCATGAATAGTATTGTAGACAACATTAATTGTCAAAGCAGTAATCTTTTAATATGAAAATTATAATTCTAACTAAGACGTAATTATTTTTTAATTATATGGTCGGAAAGTTACAATAATTAAATGATAAGGTCCTCAATTTGGGGATAGGAAATTCGGAGTACAATCATGACGGGTTTTTTTGGTTGGCTGTCGATTAATGCATTGTTTTTGCTTTACGTCGGGGAAAAAGTTCCATAATATCTTTACCCTTTTGGGCCGGGAATCACTAAATGTGATAATTTTGGACGGTGATTATGGTTATCATAATTATGATATTTTTTAAATAAAAAATTTTAGTATAAAAATAAAAAAAGTTTTATATATTAAAATTTAAATTTTAACTTATTAAATATTAATTAAATTAAATTTTAAATTTAAATTATTGTAATATGATAATAAAAAATTAAAACTATTATAACATGTAAGTTTGATAATTCGTTCACTGAAAACAAAAAATAAAATCACAATCCACGACTTAGGTGAATTTAGTCAAATTAAAGAAATCCACGACTTGACTAAGGCTCTTTAAAAATAATAGCTTTTCGTCCGCATTTTCGATACTGAATTCGAGATTTCTGTTAAGTTTGAAAAATGGTTATTATCTTTACGATGTTCTTTTAAAGCATATGGTACTTAATTACTCTTACGCTATAGTGAATAATCTTTTATTCTTATTTAAATTTATTATTACCTAAAGATGTTTCATAAAAGAAAAAGAAAAACAAAATAAGAACTAAATCCATAGATGAAGCCTTTCGGAGGGAAGATTAGTCTTTCTTAAATACTTTTAAACTGAGGTTTCTTTTTCATTTTTTTTTTATTTTAATTCCGCCAACTTGATTAAAAAAAAACTTGAGAAAATTTTCAATAATTTAATAAATAATAAATTTTTTTAATGATGAAAAAATACAAACCATTACACATTCTTCAGTAATAACCGTATTATCGAAAATAATCCGTAGACCATAATTTTTTTAAAAAAAAATTAAATAAGCTTAAAATTTCTTTAAGAGGGATAAATTATCACACTTAACAAAAATAGTAAACTGGAAATAGTAAGCTACTCAACGCATGGACTTTATTTTTTAGGCAAATTGCACGCTTAGAAGGGCAAAGCTAACCGATTTTTCTTTTTTTTTTTTTGAGTCCACTTAAAGATAAAAAATTAATATGTTAAATTTAACTAATAATAAAAATATTCATGAAAACAAGCTCATTGGTCATAAATCTTTCTACAATATAATAAAAACTAAGAAAGAAGGTAGAATTTTAAAAAAGAGATAAAGAAGTAAAAAGTTAATGAGCGTCTCTAGAGTTTTTTCCCTTTTTTTTTTTTTTTTACTTTTATTGTAATTAATTTTTGTATAATATATTTATTTTACGAGCTATTAAAAAATTAAATTATTATGCATTAACAAAATTTTAAATTTTACAAATTAACAATGCTATGTGCATGATCCATATTTTAGTTAAGTAGTTTTTTTTTTTTTTCAAATAAGTATTTTTTTTTTATAATTTTCACTTAGATGGTGTAACATGACTAATGACATCAATTCAATCAAGAGATTTATTATTAGTATATATATATACATATATTTATATATAGCAACATCTTGAGAATTGATGCTCAAAATAAGTGGTAGAACCCAAATCAATTAAGTTTAGTGTTGCTATTGATATAATTTTTGAAGCTAAAAGTTATGTTTTATTAAATTTTAAATGAGTAAAAAATTTAGTTTTTACAATTAAAATCATAATTTAACAATCTTAATAAAAATTTTAAAAAATTAAATTTTACAATTTTGGCTTTTGGGTAAAATAATTTTATTGTTCTTATTTCTCTAAACGTTTATTATTTTTTTAAAAAAATATATTTTTTAAAATTTTAGTTCTCATAACACTTTTTTTATAACAGTATCAAACGCTTAAAATTATTAAATCCTATTTTTAGACCTAGCAGTTCGTGTCTTGGTGTCATGTCTTATTTTTTATATGACATGATTACCTGATACATGAACATGACATGATTAATTAATCATGTCAAATCTTAAAATATGAACATGACACGGTATATATTCGTGTTACACATGACACAACATGATTAACACGTTTCAAAATTGATCTTTTAAATTTAACATGATATGACACAATTACAACATGATTAAAATTGATCCGTTAACGTTTATAGATATGATTAAATTTGATCCATTTATGTTTAATACGAAGTGACACGATTATAACATGAATAACACGATTAAGGTGAAAACATGAAAACATGATTAAGACACAAATTACACCAAAACACAATTAGGAAATGATTTACTCAAATATTATCAATTAATCTACCAATCAAAAGAGAGTATAGAACCACTAGGTTTGCAGTATACATAAAAAATTGAAAGAAATAATCTTAACTTATATAAAGAGAGTAAAAAAGTAATTTTATATATTAAAAAATATTTTAAGCCTTTCCCTTCTATTTGCTTAATTGGGGAAAATAAAAATTGAGGATTTCAAAAGAAAGTAAGGGATATTCAACTCCCCTTATTTTTTAATAACTTTGGTTGGTTCAAGTGGTTTGGCACTTATTTTTTTTAAATAAAGCCTCAAGTTTGAGTCTTGGGAATAAAAAAAAAATTAATACTAGAAGAGTTTTACCCCATAATGGGTTAACCCAGCTCGAATTAAATTAGTTGGGGTCTAATAGACTTTCTTATACTAGAGTTTTGATAAAAAAAAAACCCTCTTATTTTTACTTATTTTAAAAAATAATTTGTCTAGATAAGGAAAGAATTCCCATCTCCCTTGCTTCACTTTCCTTTTCCTCCCTTTATCCCAATCCATCCTCCCTTTCTCATCACTTTTTTCACTTTTATCCTTATTCTTTTTTTTTTTTTGCATTCATTTCTAAATTTTATAATTATTTAAGTGAAAAATAAATTTATATACTAATTTTTTTATTTATTAAATGGGTATTTAATTTTTTTCACATTATTTATCATGTTTAACATTTTATTGCTTTACTCTTTTTCTTTATTTAGAAGTTTTCAAATTATTAATGAGAATGACTATTATTTTATCGAGTTTAATATTGTTATACTCAAATAAGTTGGCTTGAAAGCTAATGGACCATAGCCAAATTCTAGTCTACTTCAAGAGTAAGAGGCCCTAAGCATCCTTAGGTCATGCATATGTATACGTATATAAAGATTTATACTTAAAATCCTAATGTCGATGTTCATTGCCTACATTACTATCTTTGACCCCCTTTGTCTCACAAATCATTGCAAGGCTTAGATCAAATCCTCCTCTTTCGTATACCATCAACAATTAAAGTTATTACTATCAATTTTTTTTTTCTTTTTTTTGTTTTTCATTTCAAGTTAGATCAACTAGAGGTTGGGAAATCCTTGACTGGTCAAGTCAAGGATAAAATGGTACCTATGAAAGAATGATTCCTTATAAAAAAAATTGCAAAATGGTAATTTCCTTTTGTTCATAAGTCATGATCCATTCATCATTCCGTAATTTTCACGAGCAGAAAATACTTTGCTTTTATTGCTTTTATACGTGGTGACGTGGCCTATACTAGGATAATGGTGGGAGCTGTTGTTGACCTGAAGTCGTAAGCGAAAAGGCACAAAATCAATCATGCAAGATGCAGGAGGACCAACCAAGTTGACTGTTGACCTACCATTATCTTTCGTAAGGAAAAGGAGTCAATCAAATCAATGGTCTGCCCAAAAATCCAAAAAGAAGAAGAGAAAGGGCGCTGAGAGCAGCAGTAACATGTGGCGCTCGTGGGCGGTGTTCATACTCACAGTTAAAACAAAATGATGAGGTTCCGACAAATTAGATTTCGGTCAAACTTTGAGCACTTGAAACTCACTTTGCCATGCCTCGCGATTAAGTATTTCAAAAATTTAACATTATTTAATTTATTTTTTTAATTTAAATAGTTTTTATTTAAATATTAAATTTATTATTCAAAATTTAAATTTTTTATTCTAAATTTATTTTATTTATATAAATAATAAATTCAAAAATAAAAATTTAATATCTTTTTACGTATTTAACTTTTATTTTTGTTTCATATATTTACCTTTAGGAAGTTAATTTAATAATTTTAAATTTATATATATGATAAATTTAAATTTACAATAAATATTATTATTTAAATCAATTACTAATTTGATATTTTAAAAATAAAAAGATAATAAATAAATTTTATATCATATAAATTAAGTATGTTCAAATATTAATATTTTAAAAATTATAAATACCTAGTCGGATAATTTCATGACCAGTCCTTCAAGAGTTTTTTTTTTTTTTTTGGTTGGGTCGGCATATTATGGGGGCGCTTAAACACGGGTATATTTTTGTACAAGCAACTTGCCAGGTTGCTTCTTTCTTTCTGAGCTCCGCTCATGGACCACGACTACTCATTTTGGTCCGTTGAATTTATAATTGTGCCGTCGACATTTTTAGGTGGCGTAAAATTGGGAGAATTCGAATATTACTTATTATTATTATTATGTCGTCTTTATGAACTTGTATACTTGTTTGGATTTATTTTTCAAATTTCAAAGTTATTAAATCAGATGTTGATAAAATCTAAAAAATTATCAATAAAAAAATTTAAATACGTAATATTTTTATCATATAAGTTGATTACATAAAAGATTAGAGATTAAGAGTAGCTTAAAAGCTTGAAAAAGAAATTAGTTGGGTCTAGTTAGTCAAAAAAAGAAAAGAAAGAAAGAAAAAAAAGAGAATACCGAATTATTAAATGTTACAACAAAATTCACCAATGTAACTTACAATCTAGTAAGTAATGTTACCAAACTTTTGTCTATTAAAAATTTACCAAAAATTGACGATTGAAAGAAAAAATTTCACAAACAAAATTCTTGAACTGATATATGTCTTATTTGTTACTTAATAATAAATATTTTATTAGATATATGTCATTTTATAAATCTCGCTTGTAATTATCTTATAATTATCTTCTCTCTCTCTATATATATATATATATATATATTTCAGTATTTTACTGACTTCAATACCCATACGATGCAATTCACACTGTTTTTGACCCATGGCAAATTATATTTGCTCCTTAATGAATTTCTACCAACCTTTTTATGACTCCACACTTTTGCTTACCAATTAATGTCGTTTTATTAATGTTAATTATTTTTTTATGTTACTCACTTCAATCTTCATACGATGCAATCCATATTCCTTTTAACTTAAAGCCAGTTATGTTTGCTTCATAATGAATTTCCCCCCCACATTTTTCTATTTTAAATCAATTAACTAGTGTTAATATAAATAAATTAAGAATTATTTTATTATCATTTTAGATTTTTTTGCACTTAATATATTTTTTTTATTAAATTTAATAAAAAATAAAATGCATTATTTACACTATTATTTTTGTAAATATTACATTAACCAGTGCCACTAAACATCATAATATTTCCATTTGTGTTTACTTGCTTAACTTGTTTTCTTAATCAATCAAAAAAATTACAACATTGGGATCTTGGATAAGGTCTTCGGTAATTTGACTCACCTCGACTCAAATTATTATTTAATAATAAAAATATTTTTATTTAAATTTAATTATAAAAATATATAAATATTAATATTAATAAAAAAATAATTTTAAAATTTTTTATAGTAATTCGAGATTTCAGACCTGAGTACGAAATATAAGAAAATTTGAGTCATGACTCGACTCTTGAACATATCTACATCAATTATTGAGTTTTAAAGGGCATTTTCCTTTTATGATAACAACAATAGAAAAATAATTAAAGAAAATTAAAACATTACAGTTTTATTTTTTTTCCTAAGCAACCATTATACTTTTTATTTAAAATTAATTGCATAGTTATTTTTTTTAACTTTTTAATTGTTTTACAAAAGTGGCATTATATGCTAATTTTTACTTTTACATTACTTATGTTTATATCGGCAGGACCCAGTAAAATTCTTGGCTTTGACTCGACTCACAAGCCGTTCAGCAAAATCATCTAAAAAAGAAAAAAAGATCAGACCCCAAAAGAATCATATGAAATATTCCGACCAAATTTCCAGATTTCAACCAGTTTGGTTGGGGATTTGGATGCTTCGGCACCAATCCTTTTGGCCTAATGTAATGCTAGGAGCTGATCCTTTGCATAAGTTTTCAGTGGTAGGGACAAAATAGTAAAATTGCAAACAAATAACGAGGATAAATCCATTTATACAAATGTAAAATTAATTTAATTTTACATTTTTGTGTAATTTTTATATGATTTATATTTATTTGATTTGACTGTTTTATTTCGAGCTTTATTCGTGTCAAATTTCGGAAAAAAATTAAAAATCTTCAATAATTTATTTGATATTTGAAGTAAAAAAAAAACTTCAACTATTAAATTTATATAAAATATAGTATTCTTGATCGACGTATATTGATATTAGATCGATTAAAAATTTTATGCATATGATTATATTATTAAATGTAACAGTTAATTAATTAAAATATCACTTATACACAAAATTATAAAAATATATAAAATTAATTAATTTTACGCCCGTATAAAATGAAACTCCCCATAGAAGACTGGAAAGAATGAAAAGGAAGGAGAGAAAAGGATAATAGATAGATGGAGGAGGCGATGGCAGGACTCATTTACCATTAATAAAACTTCAAATAAAAAAGGTATAGGATCTCTAATTTTTTACCAATGATTTCTATTTATGTAAAGATCGCATTGGTCTATGGATTTATAGGATTCTATATGTCTGAAATTATGTGATTTCTGTTAATATAAAAATTTTAAAAATAATGAAAGACATAATAACTTTCTTATCAAGTATGTTGGATAATTGATGTGCACAAATACTAAAAAATAAATACGTATAATTAGAATAGATAATATGTAAACTATGTTTTAATTATATGTATAGAGTAATTTATATTTTGGGTTACTAGATTTTGTATAAACTCTTAATTTCATCAAATTATATCTATGAACTTTTATTATTAATAAATTAAATAACTTACGTTAATTTTATTAAGTAATTCTAACAAAAAAGCTGACTTAGTATATATATATATGTATTTCTAATAGATATTATCTTGATTAGATATAAAAAAATAAGTCACGTATGCATATTAAGTCAACTTTTTCATTAGAATTATTTGACGAGTTAGCTAAAATGAAATAAAAGTATATTGACGTAATTTCATAAAATTAAAAGTTTATAAATTACATAAAAGTTAATGCTAAATTTAGTGATCTTAAATGTAAATTACTCATATATACATAATAAAAACCTAAAATTAAGGCGGTAATTTTTAGTTTATTAATTTACATAAGAGTTTAAAAAAGACTTGAAAATAGAATAATTCATACATTATGCTTTACGCGTATGTATTTTGGTTGTATCTAACTCATTCAAAGAAAATTTCTATCACATCCGAAACTAGATTTTTTGTCAAAATTTTTTTTTTTAGCATTTATGTACGTTTGATTCGTTGAATAGAATAAAAGAAAAATAAAATAAGTATTTATTGAAAATGATATAAAAGGAGTATAAGCATTATATAATTTAGTAGTTATCTACATATAATTGGCCGATGGTTGCATCATTTGATAATTCTCCCATAGTAATATCAAATAATTTAATGAAAACTATGTACTGCATAGTAAATTATATTATCGGCTTTAGCACAAACTAAGTAAAATAACGGAAAGTAAACTATCATCTTTTACAATCTGATACTAATCTTTTTTGTTTTGTTATTATAATTATATAAAAATATAATTAATATAATTAATTTTTTTTATATTTGAAATTATAAAAAATTAAATTTTGATTACTGAAAACTGACAATACTAATTATCTTGGTTAAGAACTCCAACTCAAAAAGTAGAATGTATTTAACTATTTAATTGCAAAATCAACGAAATGATTTTAATTGCTTAGCAAACATGACGAGAATGTCTCCCAGTTATGTCACTACAGTACTCACTAGTACTTCATTATTTTTCGACATATATGTTTAACTGATTATAGTGTAAAATCAATTACATCTAGTTAAAACTGAATCATATGGTTTGATCCTTCCATCTTCGATCCATTGTAGGTGAATGAGTGTGCTTGAGATCATGAACATCTTAAAAGCATTGAAAATTTAAAACTTCGAACCATAAATCATTAATCAAATTATAAAATTATCTTAAAATTCGATCCAAACTTATTTATTCAAAACGATTTGCACAATGATTCTGAACATTTATTTACCTCCAGCGACGTGGTTAGCATAATGAAAACACATGCATGTACCGAAATTAGAAATAAAAGACAGATATAAATAGCTATTTATTATATATATAATGATGCATATAATGCATTTTCCCATCTTAGATTAAAATTAGAGTAAACTCTGCTCTTGTTTTGCTTGTTGATCTTTCCATGAGAATTTTATTACACGACTTGCTGTGTAAAAATTAGATCGAGGGTTAATTTAGAATTGTTGTTTGAAAAAATTTAGGTTGAAAAAACTAGAACTGAAAAATGTGTAAAAAGATACGATAAAAAGTTATGATTTAAGAATTTTTAAATGCTTTGCGTTACTTTTTAAAAAATGATGTAATGAATTGAAATGTAAAAAAAAAAAAATGCATGAAATAATAAAGAATATGAATGTGAAAATAGTAAAATCCTTTTAATCAAAACTTAGTTTCCAAACCACAATTTTCTTGATTTTTCAACTTGGATTGCCAAATCATTATTTCAATGGCAAAAGTCGAAACTTTTATCCACATAGTATTTTGGTTGTAATAAAACGAAATTTTTTAACCTCAAAAGTTATACTCGCTTTAAGCTAAATGAGACATGAGTTTAGGCGATAATAATGATCAGCTTTTGTGTCAATAAAATAGATTAATAAATTAATAATTTTTACTATTAATAAAATGACTGATTGAGTTTGGTGTTATTAAATAAAGGTGACATCAGTTCAGTTAGTAAAATGATATGAAAATGCTAACATGTGGTCTGTTGGTAGAGTGTTAGACTCTTAGAATATGTTGGTTGAGTAGAAAAGTGAAAAGATAGATAGAGTAAAGTAGATAAATGGAAAGAAAATAAATCTTGGATGTGCTTGGTAGGAAATAAAGTGAGAGGAAAGAAAATTGAAAAGATTTTTATTTTCCGCACCTGTTAATAAAAACAAATTACTCTAAATTAGAACTAAAAGAAGAAAGAAAATGTAAATAGTATGCACCAATTGTGTTATTTACAAAATAACCCACCGGTTTTTAAACTTTATTTTTTCATCTTAACTTCTAATAATGATAATAGTAAAACAATATATTTTTTATTTTCTTTCCTCTCATTTTTCAATCATTCCAAACAATGAAAGGAATGATTTTTTTTTTTTTTGCTTTTCTATATTTCCTATTAAACGTACTAAAGGAAAGTAAAATTATATTTTCCATCTTTTCATTTTTCTCTTCCTCTAATTTTTCATCTTTCTAAATTTCTTTCCACTCTACGAGCAAAGCTTTAGTTCCAGTGATCAGGGATCAAACCCTAACAACCTCAATTATTTAAAAAAAAGGAAATGAAATAAAAATCTAAATTAGATTATTATAAATTGACAAATAAAGAATACTACGTCATTACTATAAAATTTTAAATATTTCTAATTAATATTACATTTTAAAGTGTTCACACTTGAAAAAAAACAAATACTATTTTTGGTGACTTGTTTCTTTCTATTTTCTTTCAATGCGCATAGGATGTCTAAATATAGTATGAGATTAACTCGAAAAATAAAAGAAATTAAAAAAAATAATGTAATAGAAAATTATTAATTTTGATTATGTTATATACATAAAATTTTACGTAAGATAACACCCAATCATTTAGCTTAATAGTTAATGCATATTCCCTCTCGGTAATGAATAGAGTTCGAATCCCCCTCCTTAAATCCTAAAAGTTGGAAAAAGAAAAATTACGTAAGACGGACCGAAGGATAAAGATTTGGGCCCAACACAATACAATTTAGGCCTACATTCCAAAGGGAAATAGACTGCCGAGCCCAAAATAAAGGCCCATTTACTAGCACACTGTCACAACAAATCAAAGAAACAAAACAGGAAGGACGGAAAAACACGCACCCCAGCAAAAGCTTCAAAATTTCTAGAACTGGTTTTCGCTCTCAATCAGCTTTCTAAAATCTCCCTTTTCGTTGTTTTCTCTTCGATTAGGGATTTGTTTATTTTTCGATTCGGGAAGTTTTAAATTCCAATTTTTCGTTGATTTTCTGCGGCCAGAAGTAAACCCTAGAAGATTTCTCAGAAACCACGAGATGGTTAGTTTTCTTCTTGTTTTAATTTCCTTTCTGCTTTTCACTTTCTCTGATTGCTTATCTTTTTTGGATTTTATTTGTTTTAATCAAATAATTGTACTTTCACTGTCTTTACTTTTTACTGGTTAATTTACAGGCAACTCTGGCGGATTCATTCCTGGCAGACCTTGATGAATTATCGGACAATGAAGCCGCTGTTCTTGTGAGTGGAAATCAGTCTTTTCTTTTCCTCTGTGAATTTCAGCTATTTCTATTTGATAATTAATATTCATATTCACATCAATTTCTTAGGAGGAAGAAAATGACGATATCACAAACATGGAAGATGATATTGATGGTGACTTGGCTGATATCGAAGCCCTTAACTACGATGATCTGGACAGCGTTTCGAAATTGCAAAAAACTCAGAGATACATTGATATAATGCAGGTTGTTTCATGTCTTAACCATTGCTTTTTTTTTTTTTTTTTTAAACCTTCGTTACAGAATTCTTATAATTAGCATACTTTTTTTTTTTCCTTTTCTTTTTTTTGTCGGATAAGGATATTTAGCATACTTGATTGTATTATGTACTAGTATCATTATAGGTATAAGTTTTAATCTTGTGTATAAAAAGATTTGCTGAGTCTTCTTGTGCTTGTGCTTGTGCTTGAGTTTGTCTCGACTCTTTCCATTCTTATATCTGTTTACCATAATGCAGAAAGTGGAAGATGCGCTTGACAAGGGCTCTGATTTTTCGAGTCAGGGAATGGTACTGGAAGATGATCCCGAGTATCAGCTGATTGTGGACTGTAATGTACTATCGGTTGATATCGAGAATGAGATTGTTATTATCCATAATTTTATACGTGACAAGTACCGGTTGAAGTTTCCTGAGCTTGAATCGCTTGTACATCATCCCATTGATTATGCCCGTGTAGTGAAAAAGATTGGCAATGAGATGGATTTAACCCTGGTTGATCTGGAAGGACTTCTGCCATCAGCCATAATTATGGTTGTTTCAGTGACGGCATCGACTACTAGTGGCAAGCCACTTCCCGAAGATGTTCTTCAAAAAACCATTGATGCATGTGATCGTGCTCTTGATTTGGATTTATCAAAGAAAAAGGTTCTTGATTTTGTAGAAAGTAGAATGGGATATATTGCACCAAACCTTTCTACTATCGTTGGAAGTGCTGTTGCAGCTAAACTTATGGGTACTGCTGGTGGCCTTTCTGCATTAGCTAAGATGCCTGCTTGTAATGTTCAGCTGCTTGGTGCAAAGAAAAAGACCCTTGCTGGGTTTTCTACTGCAACGTCACAATTTCGTGTTGGTTATATTGAACAGACAGAAATTTTTCAAACTACACCGCCTGCTTTGAGGAGTCGTGCTTGCCGTCTCTTAGCCTCAAAAGCAACACTTGCAGCACGTATAGATTCTACTAGGGGGGATCCATCAGGGAATGCTGGAAGAACTTTAAAGGATGAGATCCTTAAGAAAATTGAGAAGTGGCAAGAACCACCTCCTGCAAAGCAGCCTAAACCACTTCCTGTTCCTGATTCTGAACCTAAGAAAAAGAGGGGTGGCCGTCGCTTAAGGAAGATGAAGGAGAGGTTGTTCTGTTATTTTGATTATTATAGCATGCAATTTTATTTTTTTATCTTGTTCTAGCTATTTGTTTGTGCATTGTGCATTTTTCTTATCTGACAGGTTATGTTCTTTTCAGGTATGCTATAACAGACATGAGGAAACTAGCAAACAGGATGCAATTTGGTGTACCCGAGGAAAGCTCTTTAGGTAAAACTTTGATTTTTCCATCATCTGAAGAATCAAAATTCTTTAATATTTTAAATTGTTATGATTCCTGAAAGCCATGTTGTGGGTCTTCAGTAGGTTTGGAAACTCTGATACGTGAATGCATGCATGCCAAACTGTCTTCTTCTTCTTCTTCTTTTCTTCTGTTCATGAAATGTCTAGTTCTGTATCATGTTCCTTGAGGAGTTAATTTCCTGTTGTATTTTCTAGGACTTGGATATTTTATAGTTTATTTGAGTACCAAAACCTATTTACTAAGTTACAATGACTTGGGTATGAGTATCTGAGAAAGATGTGTCCGTGTGTCAGACTGTACGTCGGTAAAATATTTGGACTAGCAAATTCGGTTAAAAAGTGTCCAAAAATAAAATTCAAGTATTGGGATCTTTGTAAAAGCTTATAGCAATATAGTAATACTACTTTTAGAAGTTAGAAAATTTGAAAAATCAATTTGACTCACACAAAACCTTGTGTTAATAGGGCCTAGTATGAGAAAAGTAAGAACAAATTGGGTTTTTCTTGCTCCAAAACCAATGTTCAGTTCAATATTCTTGCTTCCTTTCATTTTCTAATGAACTTATGCTGACAGAATAACCATGTTATAAGGGCTTGTTATAGTGGGACATAACAACAATTGTTTCTATTATTTTACCCCTTCCAAACAACTTTTATTGGGGAAAAAAAATGTCTCAAGTTACAACTCACTGTGTGGAGGACCTTTTATTTTCGTTCTCTATCATTCCTCCCTGAATTTCCTCCTTGTTTTGTTTGTCCTTCACAGAGCTGCTATTCTGTTCAATTTCAGCCATGTTTTTCGCTTTTTAGATGCACAAGCCAAGGATAAGGGGGAAAAAAAACCAAAGCAAGTTGCAGGGCGAGTGTGCCTATGGAGCCCCTGCCCTCCAGTGGCAATTGGCCCCTAATTGTAGCCATATATACTTCTCTCATTTCTCTTTCACGATGCCATCTGATTATCCTTTTATTTTTTTTAATTTCCGGATTGGGTTTTTCTGATTTGCTGTACGTGAAAGAGGCTTGAGTCTAAATAACAATTGCCATATCGGATGCATATTTCACACCTGAATCCATCTTGTGTCTACATGGGTCCAGGGTTAGAAAATGCGGAGTCCATGTAACACAGCCTGTTTGCTATTATTTTCTTACTGTTTATTTACTTTTTGATACTAGGTGATGGGCTAGGTGAAGGTTATGGAATGCTTGGTCAGGCTGGGAGTGGCAAACTGCGAGTATCACTTGGTCAGAGCAAACTCGCTGCCAAAGTTGCTAAGAAGTAGGTTTTCCTGTTCTTGTTTTAAGACTGGTAGTGTGGAAGTGATTTGTACTTTGTTCAGTAGTTTGGTATTAATTTTTTCATACTCAATCTTGCATGTTGATCTCTTGGGTGATATATATATATATATATATATATTTTCCTGTCTTTCAGGTTCAAGGAAAAACAATATGGAAGTAGTGGTGCTACCTCTGGATTGACCTCAAGTTTGGCATTCACACCTGTGCAGGTATCTATCTTCTTCTACTTTGATCATGAACTGACGGGGATGTCAGTATTACACATTTAACATAGGAAAGATTTGAGAAGTCTGTCTGCATGGCTTTTATTAGGTCCAAGAAAGAAGGGTTTAGCATACTGAAAAGAGGGGTAAAGAGTTTAGGTTATAAGCTGTTTGAAGCAGAGTTGAAATTACGGGAAATCTGGACAAAACAAGGGCAGGCTTCCAGTTATTTTGAAACACATAGAATATGTTATATGTAGTAGCATGTGTGTAGGTATGTAGCCAATTTGAAAGGATTTATCTTTTAGACCGAGAGATGTGTTTGTAATTGTATTCTATCGTGTTCTTTGTCGTCTTTGTGTGTGTAAGCGTGGGCATTGATTGGCATCTTTATTCCTCAGGGGATTGAGCTCACAAACCCTCAAGCTCATGCGCATCAGCTTGGCAGTGGAACTCAAAGTACTTACTTCTCTGAGACTGGAACATTTTCAAAGATCAAGAGGACATAAAAGAAAGCTCCTGCTAACTGCCACATCATGGGAGGCCTCTAAACATGTAAATTGTGAAAGCATCTTTGATTACTTGGGAGTTAATAATTTTGACGGAATTTTTGGTTTATCCATTTGATAAAGGTTTAATAGACAGATAAGTCTTTAGCTTTAAGTTTAGATTAGCAGCTTCAGTGACGTGGAATCTTTGTCTTCCTTCGTGCAAAGCTACAATTCATTCTTTCCCAGACAGCTTTGAAACATACTATTATATGTTGGTAATCGTCATGGGAAGGGAGTGGGGATGATGGTCTGCAGTCTTTTTATGGTTTTCAATTATTAGATTATTGTGGACTGTTCAAGTTGTATGCTTAATTGTTTTATTTTGCTGCTGCTATTACTTTATCAGTGGCCGTATATAAAAAATAAATAAATAACTAAATAAATAAATCAATATAAAACATAATTAAACTGTTTCGTTTTTTCTGTCGGCGGGGGGATTTCGAGTGTAGGCCATATCTCTTTTCCGGTCTGTGGGATTATTATAATATTTATATTAACTAGTTTGTGATTCGAACAACACACAGCTTATTTTTATATATTAATTATTATACATAACTAGATATTGTTAATATAATAATATAAAATTTACACGTACATGCATTTTCACGTATCACATAATATAGTTAAGGGAATGACTTTTAAAAAATTCAAATATTCGATGATCAATATTGTTAAAGAAAGTGAATGCATCTTAAAGCAAAAAATAATTCATTACTCAAAGTTGTTTCAATAGAGTTGCATTATATATTTATTTTTGTTGAATGATGAGATAATTTTATCTTTTCTTAAAAATAAAATTACGTTTTAGAATTATAAGGTTAACTTATACTTTTGTAGAACCTGGAGATACTTTCTGCCTGACGTTAACAATATCTCAATAAATATGATTTATTTTTTGTTAAAGATTTTACATTTTTTTTTGAATAATTGAGTTTTATTCAAAAATCCAAAAGCTTTGAAAAACATATACAGCGGACGTCCATGGCAGCTCCAACACAATAGCTTTGAAAAACTTCCCCTTGAAGTGATTTATAGCCCAATGCAGATCTTCATCCCAACATGTAGCCTGCCTGGTCAAAGATGAAGCTTCCAACACCTTATTCCAAACTTGGATGGAAAAACTACAAACAAAGAAGAGATAGTTCCTGGATTCTTGTTCCCCACCACGAAGCACGCATCTAGAGTTCTTAATAAGAGCCCCTCATTTAGCCATCCTATTGCATGTGCTAAGTCTATTTAGAATAGCGAGCCCAGCGATAAAAGAGTGTTTTGGTTCTTTAGGAGAAAACCAGACCAAGTGGTACCAAGGGACTTTATCCCTTTATTCCTGAAGTCGCTCCTAGCTTCTGAAATACAGAGCTCTTGCATAGACATTCTTGGTCCCATAGAAAGAGTATTGGTATGGCAGGATGCGAGAGCCAAGGCGGTAAACCTTAGACTATGTAACTTCATCTTCAGCTGCAAATTTGAGGCAAGTTGGCCTGCTAGAAACTTGCTTTCCTCAACGGATATGCATTGATGCAAGCAACCCATGTAGATCCTAATGAGCAAAACGAGGTCCAAATATGTTTATACAAGCAGTATTCCAAGCATTTAAGTTTTTTAGACCTAACCCTCCTTTTTGCTTGGGTAAGCAAATGTAATCCCAGCTGACTTTTGCTAGCGAGCCATGCGATAAAAGAGTGTTTTGGTTCTCTAAGAGAAAACCAGACCAAGTGGTACCAAGGGACTTTATGCCTTTATTCCTCAAGTCGCTCCTAGCTTCTGAAATACAGAGCTTTTGCATAGACATTCTTGGTCCCATAGATAGAGTATTGGTATGAGAGGATGGGAGAGCCAAGGCGGTAAACCTTAGACTATGTAACTTCATCTTCAGCTGCAAATTTGAGGCAATTTGGCCTGCTAGAAACTTGCTTTCCTTAACGGATATGCATTGATGCAAGCAACCCATGTAGATTCTAATGAGCAAAACGAGGTCCAAATATGTTTATACAAGCACTATTCCGAACATTTAAGTTTTTTAGACCTAACCCTCCTTTTTGCTTGGGGAAGCAAATGTAATCCCAGCTGACTTTTGCTCCTTTAGCATGTGTGTCCTTGCCTTTCCATAGGAAGTTGGAACATAGCTGGAGATTCCTTTCAATAACCTTCTTCGGTAGGATAAAACAGAGCACCAAAAATTTCTGCAAGCTAAATAATACATACTGGATCAGCTGCAATCTCCATGCATAAGATAATCTCTTGGAAGCCCAACTGTTGATTCTTCTAGTAATACCATCTAGTAATACCATGAATAAGAGGGTCACAATTTTTGGCTGTAAGCTTTCCAGTGATCAGGGGAATCCCCAAATATCTTACAGGCAAAACCCCTTGCTTAAACCCAATCCTATGAACCACAAACTGCATAGTCTCAGCTGCAACAATTGCTTGAAAGACCTTAGAGTTGGAGTTATTCAGCTGCAGACCAGACAAGGTGCAAAACTTGTGAAGGCAAGAGGTTAGGCCAATAATAGAGTTCTTTTGCCCATCAGTAATACAAGCAGATCATCAACAAGGGTAGGTTATAAGCACCCTTTTACATGTTGAGTGATATTCCAATCTCTTATCCAAGGTTGCTTTATTCAACAGCGATGATAAGACATCCTTCACAATCACAAAAAGGTAAAGAGAAAACGGATATCCTTGTCTTGTACCTTTCTTACCCAAAAAAATCCCACCAAGCCTCCATTTAGTACAATAGAATAGCAAGAAGTAGGAACAACAGCATGCAGCCACTCGATGAGTTTGTTAGGGAATCCCAATGCCTCAGGAGTATTGGACAAAATCCCCTAATCAATAGAATCAAAAGCTTTTTTAACGTCATTCTTCACCGAGGTTACAAAAAGAGATTAGAGGTCAAATTGATATGATTTTTAATTATCAGTTAAATTAATAAAATAAATTTATAAATTTAAACAGATTTTTAAATATATTTTTTAAAAATTTAATACACTAGATTATTAATAAAAAATGGGTATTTAATTTATTGGTTTAGTTTTTAATATAATTTTTGGAGGTTATAAGTTCAGGTTTCCTTAAATATAAAAATGTTTTTTTTTAAATAATTAAAAAATATAAAAAATGATTTTTCTTGGTTTTTCAATTTTGTAGTGATTTTTAACAGTTTTTAATTGGTTGAATCGGTTTTAAGCTTGTTCAATTGAAATCCGATTCTTTAATAGTTTTGGACAGATTGAATCTTCGGTTCCTGGTTTAACCGATTAATCTAGTTCGATATTTTAAACAATGCCTTTCATGGTCATTCTTGGGGAGATACTCTTGGAATGATACCTTTTCACCAGTTCTTAGGCAAGTAAGATATTATCAGCAATACTTCTCCCTTGAATAAAAGCGCTTTGATTCGCATTGATCTGCAATGCATTTGTAAATGGTATTGCAACAAGGTAGAGGTCGAAAATCCACTCGGATTCTGAACCTTGGGCACCAAAGTATGGTTGTTGCATTGACTGCAGTAATAAGGTGGCTTGTGTTAAAAAACTGCTGGACAAGTTGTATAAACTTTTCCCCAATAATGTCCCAAGTCTCCACAAAAAATTGAACATTATAACCATACGGAGCAGGCGCCTTTTCCCACTTCATTGAGAACACGGTTGTTTTAATCTCCTTATCAGTAATGGGGGCTGTAAGCATTGATTGTTGCTGATTAGTAATACTTTTACACAATAAGCACCTAAGCTCATCAAGGGTACTTCCCCTAACAACATTATCCTTCGAAACTAACAGTTTTTTATAAAAAAGAACCGCCACTCGCTTAATTTCATCATGTGTTTCCAGCTTATGACCTTAGTCATTATGAAGAACTTTTAGAGTACTATAAGAGTTTCTATAGCTGTAACCTTGTGAAAAATAACTTGTGTTTTGATCACCCAACCGAAGCCAATGAATCCAAGATTTTTGCTTGAAAAAAGGATTCTTGTGCTTTAATGAGAGAAATATACTCGGCCAAAGCACGGCTTTCCTTTTCGAGAATTGAATCTGCCTGCATTCCTCTGAGAACAGAAGCTTGGATACCCTGCAATTCAAGGTTCTTCTCGTGCACCCTATCAGTAACATACTGAAGCACTCCTTGTTCAATTTTTTAAGTTCAGTCTTAAGCAATTTAAGTTTTTGGTAGATCCTGGTCATATGCGATACAAGAACATGGAAATCTTGGACTGTTTTAACCATACTGTGAAATTTCGGATGCGTGGCTCATAGATTAAAATACTTGAAAGGTTTAGGGAGAGAGGGCCAAGAAACCTGAATAGTAATCAACATGGGGCAGTGGTCAGAGATACCAGCGGGAAGAAACTATGCCTCCGAAGCACGAAATGAGATGGCCAAGAATCATTTGCCATAGCGCGATCCAACTTTCTCCACTCTATTATTTTTCCAGGTAAAAACTCGTCCAGTAAGTTAAAGTTTTTATTATTATCTTTTAAGCTTGCTAAGTTAACAAAGAAAATTTGTTCTTATCATTACAAATAACCTTTGTTACTCGTCTTGCATCATTATTAATTTAGTACATATTAATATTTAAGACCAATTGCAGCATATAAAAGAATCGGAATCGATTTTCTTATACATTAATTCATTTTTTTTTAAATTTCATATGCTTTTCAAATAATTTAGATTTATTATTTGAAATACGTATTTTTTTAACTTATGATTACATATTAATACTCATCTATTAATAAAATAAATAAATATAAAGACTATTTAAAAAAATTGAACGTATTAATTCATTGTATACGTACTTGTTAGGCTTGAATTTAAAATTTTGGGTTCAAGATATCGTAAATGATAATAGCAAATAATAGAAGAAATCATGAATTACAAAACAATAAAATAGCAAAAATGGCAATTATAAAATTTGAATTAATATAAAAATATTTATATATATCTTAGCTGGAAAAAAAAAACTATAAATTTGTAAAATGCAATGGCAAGTCATTGGAAATAACATCCTACTACACCATTAAAAATAATTATATTGCAAATTTATCAAAAGATTGGTTTCTTATTCAATCTAAGTACAAATCTTTTGTTGGTAGGTAATATCTTATACGCTTTACACTTAAAAAAAAAATATTGTTAGTTAATTCTAAAGGTTGTTAGTATAAATGTAAAAACAATCATCTAATAAAAAAAACTTTAAAAATTAAACTTAGATAGAACAGTTTGAATTCAAAACTAATACACTTCTTTCGATACATTTTAATTTTAATTTAAATAACTTATTAAATAACATAATTTAATTATTATCTACTTGTCTAGAGCCATCTACCTCAAGTAATTTACATATTCACAATTTTAATAAAAAAATAAAAGAAAACATAATATAGCTATCTTTTAACTTTAATTCTGTTTGATTTTACCCATAGATGTTTGCATGAATATGGTTATATAATATGATATAGCCTATCAGATGCATATACTATTTGATTAAACTAATGGATAAACAATATTATGTAAAAATAAATATATAAACCTACATATCATGTAAAAGAGAATGCACTTAAAAAATGTTGGGTGTGATTGTGAGGTATCGAAGAGTGTGAGAGAGAGTGAAAAAGCAAAATTAAGGAAATAAATAAAATAAAATAAAATAAAATAAATAGTATTAAGTCAAAATGAATATGTTAATTATTAATTAATATAAATACTAATTACATGCGGAAGTTGTAGGAGACGAAGATAATTATGAATTTAAAGCCAATGGAGACCAGAAAGGGAAAAACTTGTTGAAAGGAAGACACGAGAAAAGGAAGCCCATTTTTTCTCTAGTCTTTCACCGCACCCCCACACATCGATGAGAAAGAAGCTTGAGCGGTGCCTTCTCATACTTGCTGTAACAGTAATGAAAAGGACAGGAAAATCACACAGGTGATATAAAGCATTTTTAAAACCAAATTTCATTTAAACAGTTCTTGCAGTTAGGAGTTCCCCCCCCCCCCCCAACCAATCTAACCATTATTCCCAATTTTAATTTAAAATATGAATTAAGCCACATCTTTATGTTTGTATTTTTCAATTTAAAGTTTATTTTATCTCATTTTCAATTTAATTTTTTTTTAAAAAAAAAACATAGTAACTGAATTTGCTTTTGAATTTTTTTTAAAAGAAGATAATATTTAGAAAATTTATGAAAGTTAAAATATATATATTTTTAAATTTTAGAAAAGATATCTCTTTATAACCAATGACATCTGAATTAAATAGGATTAATTTTTTTAAAGTTTAAAATTTTTATTTCAATGACATTTGAATAAAATAAGATTAACTTTAAAATTTAAAATTTTTTCTAATTTAATTTGAGGTAAGACTAATTTCATTGAAATAAAAAATTTAAACTTTAAAAATTGATCCTAAAGAAACAACTAACTTAGTAACTAACTTTCGAACACCCAAAGCAATTTGAGCATCAAAAGCCAAGTGATTGTTCTTGTAGATGTATTGGAGCAATAAAGAGCAAAGCAACATATTTGGATGCTCTTGACACACAAAAGGAATAATGAATAATCTCTAAGTATTTAACTTATTGGTTATGTATTTGGTTACCTACTTATATTATATATATGTTTATATATAATGCTTTATCGAATTTTTTTTACAAAATGTTGTTTTGATACAAAATAATTTTAATGAAAATTCATGTTTTGCATTTTGAGTAGTTATAAGCTTAATTGTGTATGCATTTGATGATTTGGTGCTTAATAGTGACATATTAAATTGATTTGTGAAATGATGTTATGAAGCATGAACTCAATATGAGTTATACATAAAAGGTTGATTTTGATAAATTTCATGGTTTGAGTCAATAAGAAGCTCTAATGCATGACTAAAAATTATATGCATATCTTTAGGGAGAACATTTAGGGCTTATAAGATATAATGCCATGAAAAATGCATTAGCAAGTCTTTAAGTCTCTTTAATACTTCATGTTCACTCATGCTTGCATGAGACTTAGGATGTTTGATTTTGTTGTAAATTCATGTTTTATGGCTTAAACAAGTTTAGAATAAATTGAACATATTTATAAACTTATGTATACATAGTTTAAATAAAGCTTTCTTATTTCAATACTTTTAATTGCATATTACCCGAAATTAAGTTGTCTGTGTGATCAAATATGCAAATTCATTCAAACTTGATTTTAAAAGTGGTTTTAATGTGAACTTTTGATCATTCAAATGAGTTTTAAATGTTCAAAATCAAAGGTTTACATTCCAACATCAAATCATGGGTTTTAGAAAGCAAAATTGCATTTTTTCTAAGCATTTTTCAAAAAACTTAAAGCATGTATCGATACCTTGAGTTATGTTGATACAAAGAACAAAAACAAAAAAAAAAAAACCTAGATTGTATTGATACAACACTATTTGTATCGATACATACTTACTCTATATTGATACACGTAGTACACTTTGGCAAATTTCATATTGTTTTGATTCTAAATTACAAAATTGGTCTTTTTTAATGAGTTTTCACTCAAAATGCTTTATTTTTATGATTCCTAAACCTTAAAGAACATCATTTCATAGCTCATCTCATGCTTAAACATCATATTTAATTAATTGATGAGTGTTTCACAAATCAAATGCATGAATTATATGATTAACTGTTCATATTCCTCATGATGCTAAAAAATACAATTTTTTCTATGAATTATTTGTTTTGTGCCTTAATAAACATATATATTTTTTTTTGCATAATTACAAAATGGTACTATATATGCCTAATGATTTTTATTTACTAACATTTGATATCATTTGTTTTAAAATCTCATTAAGGTCATTGAATATCTTTTTTGAAAAACTTATAAGCTTATTGAATATTTTCTTTTATATATATATATATATATATATATATATATATATAACAATTTGAATCTTGGTACTACTAGTGCTTATCTTCTGCCAAGTATTTTTTTCTTAAGTTTTGCAAGGTTCTTGAAGATAAAGCAGATCTATAAAGATGAATACTTGCATAAAAAAGCAAACTAAGCATACTAATCTCATCTGAATCAAGCTTAGACCTTCAAAGGATTGCTCAAAACTTAGATCATGAACTTAAAGTCAAAGGGAGCATTTCAACAAAGTTTGGTAAGCTTAAGGTATCTACTAGACTAATGCTTTTAAATCATTATCCCTTAACATTAATTTTAATGACATGCATGAGTTAATTATATACAATTGGTATCCTTGTATGTAATGTTTGCTTGAAATGATTGCTAAACACGAATCTTTGAGCATGACCTTGAGTTAAGTTTTTTGATATCTTTTATTTTGACATTTGTTTCTAAAAATTGACACACTAGGTTTTAATTATATCTTAACTCATGGATTACAATGAATACATCTTTATACATGTTCATTGATTGAATTAGTGCTCAAATGATTTAATTGATATATTATAAATAAGCAAATGAGTTTCTAACCTATGAAAGTTTGCTATATTTTTCTTGAAAAAATTTTTAATGTTCTACATGGTTGCTTGAATGAGTATGAGTAGTACGCGTACGTACTAAAAATTCAAAAATTAGTATCTATTATGAATCTAGACAACAAATTAGGTTAGCAATTCTTGAAATCCTTTATCAATTAATTCGTCTTCAACACTCATAATCTCAAATGTGCTTAGAAGTCTGCATATGAATACCTGAATAGTATGAACTACACGTTAGAGCTTAAATGCATAAATTTTTTTCAACAATTCCTATACATGCTCCTGCATGATTCAAAATTAGTATAGCTCTTTGAAATATTATTGGAGTTAGTCCCCTTGCTTTGAATTAATCTATCTTTACCTTTTTGATATTCCAAAATGTGGGAGAATTTTAAGGGTAAATTGTTTGTGCTTTATTGATATATATGCTAGCAAATAGAAAGATTTAATATGTACTTATATTGTTATATCTTTTAAAATCTTTAATACTTCTTGTTAGTGTTCTTATAGCTAAGTATGATAAAAAAATCCATTGTCAAGTTTTTCCAAAGCATTTTATAAAATATTTAAAATTTTTAATAATTCCCTTTTTTTAAGAGGAGCTTTATTAAAAATCTTTAAATGATTAAGGGAGAGTTTTATAAGCAAATTCACCTTAAGTTTTGTCATATCAAAAAAGGGAAAATTATTAACTATATTATCTTTGAATTAATTTTGGTTTTAATATAACTAAAACCAAAGCTTAATTTGCTTGTTTGTAAATGTTTTCAAATTATTATTTTTCATTAATGATTTAAAAACACTTTGAAAAATATTAGAATGTGTTTTAACTCCTTTAAGCACTCAAATATGTGTTTTTAACGCATTCTTTGGTACAAAACGTTTTTGGAATAAGTTTTATGAGTTTTAAGTCATGAAAAGCCCCTTAAAGTTGATATATTTATGAATGTATCGATACCCTAAGTGTTTGTATCGATATAATGCTTCACAGAAGCTAAATAACCTTGAAATGCAAAAATCACTATTCATGTATCAATACATCACTATTCTTGTATCGATACATCCTGAAATGTATCGATGCATCCTGAAATGTATCGACGCATTTTGAAATATGTTAATACAATGGGCCATAACGGTTATATTTTGCATGAATAAAGAGAATGTATCGATACACAATAAAATGTATCAATAAAATCTAGCAGGAATGAATGAAAATCACTCAAACAAAGCCTCCAATGATTATATTAGTGAACCAAACTTTCCCAACAACCATATTCGATCAAAGGTATATATAAGCCTCTTTAACACCTCTAACAAGGTGAAGAACCGAGAGATTGTGCTTAGAGTCATGTCTTTCATCTTTTCCATCTTTTTGATAAGTAGTTTATCTTTGTATAGAATTAATATCTCCTATCTTTGTACTTTGTATATTTAGAATTCATCCTTTCTTGAGCTTAACATTGTAAAGACCTAACTTTTATAGATTACGTTTTGTTCACACCTAAATGCTTGTAAAAAAAAAGAGGTTTCTACTTAGCCATTGAAAAGTAGAGAAGGGTTTTATCTTAGGCTCAAATGATAGTGGGTGAAGGTTGCTATCTTATCTTAGAAAGACAGAGAGTATAAATGTTATATCTTATCCTTAGAAGGTAGATAACTCAAGTTAGAGGGAGATTCAAAGCAAGTGAGGCTGAGGTAAAAGATATAGGCAATTGAGGCCGAACCTCTTTAAATACTTGAGTTTGCTTCTTTTTCCCTAACTCTTTAATTGCATTTTATTATTCTCTAACTTGAACTCCAAAGATCATTGTTTAGATTTCTCAATTTTATTTACCAAAATTTTAATGTGCGAAAAGTTTTTGAGAAACCAATTTACCCTCTCATGATTTCATTCACCACTAAAATGTCTAACAAATTATTTTACTATGAAATTTGTAGGTTAAGATTTTTAAAGACATCTCTTTTTATCCATGTGTTGTCAAATTTACCACGTAAGTGCACATATTGTCTGTAGGTAATATAATACAGAATAGAGTATTATTCTCATGAGGAAGTTACTAAATTTGTTAACTACTAAAATTTGTTAACCATTAAAGAATTATATTGAGCTAGTGGAGGGACTAATTGGATCTATATAATTAGGCTCCACTATATCTATATATTAATTATTCTATCCCAAGTAATTAATCACATAACTATTGATCTTAAAGTCGTACCACTAAAGACCTGAGATTATACTTCTAATTATATACTATATTATGTAAGCTTTATCAATAGCCTTTCTAGTCATTTGTGTAAACCCTCATATGATATCCGTGATCAACTTAAGATTAAAAGCTTGCTTTACTTACTTGATCACCTTACCTTAAAGTTGCATTATACTCTCCATGTAACAATGATTGTCTACCATATGTGAACAATTATATTATTTGATAAACAAATGATTGAGGCCTCGTCCACTTTCACTATACCATATAATGCCTTTTTAAAAAGATAATCTTAACTCTTTGTGGGAGCTATGATTCCATATCCATAAGTAAAGCTCTTATCAAGTATAAGTCATATGCCTAAGGAACCGGCCTACTAGCTTACTACTTCAAGACACTTTATCCTTTAGAACATCAAAGCATATAAGTTATACATATAGAGTTAATTACTTACTCAGGACTAAAGTGATTACACAATGAACGTCAAAAGTGAATTAATCCATGTAAATAGACTTATTAATGGATTATGCACTTTGGTCTAGTCTAATATATCACCACCTCTAGGTAATATATCTATGTCTCTACTTAGGAATCAAACTACTTCAAATGGTTAAGACAAGCCATCTCTTTCATTGAATTTAGATGGTAAAATAATCTTAACATGAGTTAATTGCTTGCATTAACCCAATAGGCTAGGGACTATCAATTTAGACTACTTATTTTAGAATGTTATCTTCTGCATATAAAGTCCATTATATTCAATATTCTAATGGTGTAAACACAAGTAGTCAATGAGCCATGTTTACTTACATTTACTTTAACATTTAAATCTAAATAAGGACGGAATAGCAATGATATAATGAAATCTCGAATATATATAAATAATCAGTTCAAACTAATGAAATACATCAAAATGTCTTTCATCCTTAGGGCATTCCTAACATATCTTACATATCAAACTTATTGATTATCCATGATTTGGTAGCTCTAGTAATCTCGTCATTACTGCTTAAGATCAACATATCGTCTACTTATAAACAAACAATGATATACCTCTTATTTATATACTTAATGTATTCACATTTATTGTATTCATTAATGTGAAAACCTTTTGACAACATCGTATTGTCAAATTTCTAATTTCATTGTTTTGGTATTTGTTTTAAATCATATAATGATTCAACAAGCCTATACATCGTCTTTTTCTTGACCCAGAATCGTAAATCCTTTGGTTTGTTTCATATAGTTTTCTTCATCTAAATTTTTGTTTAAAAAAACTATCTTAATATCCATTTAATGATTTTCGACCTTGTTAATAGCAATAATCACTATTAACATCCATATGGATGTTGTTCTTGATGCATATAAATATGTATCAATTATCCACACCTTGTTATTTATATATTTTACAAACAACCCAGGATTTTTTTTTATCACTAGCTCTATAAGTTTTCATATCTGTCTAGAAAATCCATTTTCAGACTAATGGTTTTCTTCTAAGATTCTTGTCACTATAGGCACCATAAAGGATTACCCATCCCATGGATAAAATTTCATTTACTGTTTCGCATCAGAGTAATCATGACAGCAACCATGGCAAGCTGATACTAGGCTATGAAACTTTTCCCCACTTACTATGCCAATACCTTTATTGACACCACGATCAAACGCTTGTTCCCTTGCTGTATAGAGTTGACATTTTCCAACATGTCCTTTTCTTACCCTTAAGGACTGAGTTATGATGATGTCAATTGGGGACAGAACATAGTGGTAATTTGCATTTGTTGATGTTGACTCAATTTACATCAGTTTTAGGTCTTATCTTGACCTTTTTTAGTGGAGAAATCACTACTTTAGCAAGACACCCCTACATTTACATATATTTGTAGCAAGATCTCTGACACTTCCATAATTTATATAGTGTCTTGTTCAATTTCTGATGGGGTACTTTTTCTTAAAACATAACTGGCCATTAAAGTAGCTTTTCCTTACAAGTTCTAAGGTGATCTCAAACTTATCAACAAAGCATTCATCATATCTTTCAACTTTGGTTCTTACGTTCCATAATACCATTTTATTGAGCTGAATAAAAAGCGGTGGCTTGATGAATTAATTCCAAGCTATGAATAGAATTCATTAAGGAATGAACCATATTCACTACCCTTATCACTCTTTCTTCTTATCTTTGCTTCTTAGCAAATAGACGTAATAATGTTTTATGCAACCATCTACAATAGTAATGAAATAATTTTTATCACCTCTACTTTGCACATATTTAAATCACAGATATTAGTGTGAATTACATCTAGATGTTTGCTCTGTTCTTCTATCGAACAGAAAAGAGCCTCAACAAATTTGGATTTTACACAAGTCTCACATTGTAATTTTTATCAATTTGAATTTTTAGAAGCAAATTCAAATTGCTAATCTTTTGCAAGGTCTTGTTATTTATGTAACCTAATCTACCATGCCATAGACAAGTCAAAGAACTTGTTTTATTTATCTCATCGTTCTTGTTTACCATACTCATTACATTTACTTTAAAAAGCCTATTGTGTAAATAACCCTTCCCAAAAAATGTTCCATTTAGAGAGTACAAATTTATCAAACTAAAAAACTAACCTAAATCTGTTTTTGCTCAACAATGAGGCAGATACCAAATTCTTACAGATTTCAAGGGCATGCACAACATTGTTAAATGTTAGTTTTTCCCTGGATGTCATCTTGAGCACCACCTTCCTATGGCCTAGTATACCACATACCGAAGAATTTCCCATAAAATCACTCATAATGAGTAGGTTTTTTATACTCGAAGAAACTTTTCCTATCAGAACAAACGTGGCAAGTGAAACCAGTATCAAACTACCATGCTTTCAAATTTTCCACCATTTTACTTCTATCATAATAGCGGATAGCTCAATCTTAATATCATCAACCAAGTTGGCTTGGGCTTTCTTATTCGTGTTCTGATGATAGTCTTTAGCATGGTGTCTAGGCTTATTGCACACATTATAAGTGCCCATGAATATCTTGACATTGGTTGTTTTAATTGCCTTAGGAAACACTAGAAACAACTTGTTTCCTCTTGTGTAAATGTTTCACAATATTTGCCTTAACATCCATAGTCTGAATACCACTCTTCTTTTTTGAATCACGATGATTCCTTTCGATTTTTAATCGAATCATGGCTTTTTAGTCCACCATATCGAAGTTCAAAAATTGGTCAACCAAATTTTTTTTTTTTTGGCATTCTCGGTTCTGTACTTCCTATCCAAAGACTCTGATAGCTCTTTCATTGTCTTTATCAGACTATACATGTTGTACAATGTGTTATATAGTCCGTTGAGGATATAATTCTTGCATAGAAAATCTGAGTGTTTCCATGCATTCACTAAGGCCACCTCTATAGTATCTGTTTCTCCTTCTTTGAGAACTAAGGCCTCTTCCGACAAAAAATAAGTCAGATCTAGAGTGGTTAAATAATTCAGCATCTCATGTTGCCATTGCTTGCAGTTCACACCATTGAACTTCTCGAGTCTCTCGTCATGTATAACATGTGAAGATAATTGTACTACAAGCACTAATAATCAATTCCACCATCTATTATTTTAAAATAACAGCATCAATTTAATATGTTATTCAAACTTGGTTTTAAACAAGTCGAATCTCACAATATTATAAATGTACCAAAAATCTGTAAACCCGAAGACAGGATATTAAAAATTAATCACCAAATCAGAATTGGTAAAGCAACAATCTCATTTAAATGGTCATATATAATATTAATTAAATTAATATCTATGCACCGTATAAAACTTTTGACATTGACAAAGTTCAATCAAGCAAAAATGATTAAAGAAAATATAGCAAAATCCAAATTATACACAATACCCAAAAAAAAACACGTCAAATCATATAAATGAAAACTCGTTAAGGCAGTATGAACGAAAATTCATGCAATATATGTAAGACAAAAGCCAATGTCATAACATAAAACTACATATATATATATATAAACAATATATATAGAACAAAGGCCAATGTTAGTGCAATATATATATATATATATATGAAAACCTGAATGAAAAGGTCATATTAAAGATGTAAAATTGGTGTCATTAATGAAAAAAAAAAAAAAAGAAATCATAAAAAACATATCAAGCGCAGATTCAACTTATAAACTCATCACTGTCTTATAACATAGAGTGAACAAAGATGGAAAGAAATCAAAACTAATCGCAGTATTTAGAATGACGTTTAAGCAGTATGAAAACAAATTAAAAAAATAACATATTTCAACAGACATGATGAAATCAGTATTAAAATACAAAAATCAAAGTATCGATCAGATTGCAGTATAGATTATAAATAGAAACAATATACTAAAATACCTATAATCATCTTAAATTGTTGGGAATTTAAAGAAAATCCAATAATGTAAAACAATATGGTAATAATAAAAAACCAAAAATTATATCAAAATTGAAATATGAGTAAAGAACGGAATTACCAATTATGGAAAATGAATTAATATCAATTGATTCAAGGTTTGGAACTTCTAATTTTAAGACAATTATCGCTTGCATATGGAGTGCTTGATAGGTCGTTGCAGTTTATCTCTCAAGCCTCTTCAATCACGTCACAGATCGAAGGCATTGTCGATCGCGACACTATAAACCAAATAATGTAGAATTCTCTCTTAAGAAAAGACAACTGCAAAATCTAGAATAGATGAAAAACCTAGAGAATTTTTTTATTCAATTGAGAAAGTTAACAATTTCAATATCATAACCATATTTAAAATTGTTATAATGTTTAACAATTACAAGCAACTAACGGTTATATTTTTTTAGTATAAATGTAATGGTTCATATTACTATTAAATACAGCAATTAGAACCACAACTGTTCATATAAGGATATCTTAATCGAATGACTAGTTGGTTTGGATTGGCTTTAACAAGCCCAATGAGTTGGATTCAAATAACTCTAATAGTTTGGGCTTCATAAAGATAAGGCCCACTCAACCTTAAACCTGAGCCCATCTTGATGCAGTCCAACCAATTTTTCCTTTTCAAGTGGGCACTGTGTGATCAATTTCTCATTCATCATGCATAGTAATCATATGTTGTAATCATATACCGTGTATCTATATATGATAACTTATGTATCGATATATATATTTCATATTACACATCCTTAAATTAGTATTGGCATCCAACAACATATATATATATATATATATGAATGATAGTTTATTTAAATTTATCAATTTGTTAGACATGTCCAAGAAATCTATCTTGAGGGATTACTACTAGAGAGTACTTTTTAATATGCTATATAAACTAACATTCATGTCTATCAAAACTCTAACCAACTCTACAAGATAAAGAAACCAATCGCAATTAACCCCATTTAAGTAACTAAGATGCATGGACAAGAGGATAACATGAATGCCAGAAGTAGCTTTAATGTATCATTTTATCTATCTATGTATGCGTAAATATGTGTATATTGGCAATTGATTAGTCCAGAAGAAAGAAACAAGCGAGGGTGAGAAATTGATAAAATAAAATTAAGAAACGGCAAAAAATAAATCTGGAATTTATATATATGTGTGTATATATATATATATATATATATATATTTATATATCTTTTTGATCAGTTTCGTGTTTCATAGACATAAAAATAATAGTTAGATATTGATAGATAAAAACTAAGAAACGATCAAAAAGAGGTCATACCTAACACTATAAAAGTCTTATATATGTATGTGTGGTTGGGTAAAGTGCCATACCTCTAAATTGAATCTTGCAACAAAATTAGATTGCAATGAAATTGACAAAGAGAAAGAGAAACAATTGCCTTTGTTTAATGGAGTTTTTTTTTTTTTTTTTTTTTTTTTTTTTCCAGAGAAAAAACCCCCAAAAACACGACTTCAAAAAAATTTTCAAAATACATGGACAATAAAGAAAAAATTATAAAAATTATAATTAATATTTAATTATAATTAAATAAAATTATTAATATTTATCTATAAGTTCATTATTTTCTGTTTTACTTATTAACCTGGGACCATACTCGTGCATTACACGAGTTTATTGTACATTTTATGTTTAATTTGTTATAGTATTAATTTTACAATGATATTATTTATTAAATATAACTATATAACCAGTAAGGATTACAAGTGCACTACAATTATGTATAGTATAAAGTTTAAATTAGTTAGTTTATTCTTTTATAATCATTAATGAGATTAAATAGTTTTCAATTCTTTCATCATTTATAATACGTAAATAGTTTGCATGTATAATATTTAAATCATTTTTTTTTTTTTTACATTTATCCATAAACAAATTATCATAACTAAGTCATTAAGTACTTCATTGTACGTAATATTTTAAAGTATTTTGCTTATTTTTCATTCTCCTTAACGATTAAATTTTTACCTTCTGATAAAGTCACCCTAGACAAAGTGACAAAGTTGACAATGACCGAATATTGGTTTTGGAAGATATAAAACTCGGATCTTTACATATGGTCTATCTTCAAGATGTTGCCTAGATATTTGATTGATCCATCTATTAAACTTTTCGCCTTTTAGGATTTGCTGTAAATGTCATGAAAATAATTGGAATGCTCTGCAAACAGCTATAGCATCTTAGTATTTGAACCATGTAGCGAGGACCTTTACTGAAAAAGGTTGGTAGGACAATTCGTTTTTTAGTAGAATCAGCTATGTTATCACTTCGAACAACAGCATCGCATGTATTCTTGTATAGCTCTATTCGCAACATAGCCTGAATCTATCTCAAGTGATTTTTTTTCCTAGCAATGTAAGCATCCATGACATGTTGATGGAACAATCGACCTACAAAGATAAATTTTTTTACTACACATCTTCATTATTGAATTTCGTAAGTATAATATTTTTTTATAATCAAATTATCTTTTTTTTTCCTTTTCTTTCTTCTCGTGTTTTAATAGTAAAAATCTGCCAAGTGAAACCATTTTTTTCATATAAAAATAAGAATGGATATTGCATTTTCGTAAATTATGGATGCAACTCGCTAATTCTTTAGAGCCCATCTGACTTGTGTTTTATTACTCTGTCACATCCTTTGTCAGATCTTCCATAATAAGTGTTGCAATTTCATTATAGATATAGATTTTCAAGATATATACTTGCCATTCCTTCAATATTTCCTTGAATCTATGAGAAATATTTTTTTCCAATAGAATTATGGATGGAGTTACTTTGAAAACAAAAAACAAAGTATTAATATAAGTTTTTATTGTGAAACAAACTATACTAGAATTACAAAGAACATAATTTTCAAACCTTGTCATCTATGAAAATCATGCCTTTACTAATTGGCTATTTATTTCTTCAAATATTCAAAGTATCCACATTCTAAATTCTCCTATATGGATTTTCAACCATCCTTTACTAAGAGATATTTTAGGAAGAAGGACATATTGTTCATCACTGGCTATCATTTTTTGTTGAAAGACATTTTATCCATCATAAATTAAAATTTTTTAAACAATTGTTTTGGGCATATGCTGGAGGAGAAAGTGCTGCAATTTTAGCAAGAGATTAATGCATTTAACAAATTGTTTTAATATTTATTAATCTCACTTTCAATTCAATATTCAAAGAGAAATTTTTTTTGTGCTAATCAAAGAAGACTCCTTGATTAATTAATTTAACATCTATTTAACTTATAATTTTCATAATAATAAAATATTATAATTATGACAATACTATAATCATAAGATGAAAGTTAAATTATTTAATGTATCATTTATGACATTTAATAGTTCAAGTCAATTTAACCACAAATATAAATGAGATGTCTTCTTGTATTTTGCTGATAATATATAAGGCTTATAACACTATCATTGCATAGAATAGAAAATCCAAGATATATACATATATATATATATATATGTTTAAATTTCTCACAGTCTCACACTATCATCGTACGCACAACAGGAGTAGGATGTCCATGAGTCGGATCACAGAATGAACAAATTTTAAATTCTAAATTTATGTTTAAATTTGATTTGATTTGAATTTTTTATTTATCTTACAATAAAATATTTTATTTTTATATTAATATTTATATATTTTATAATTAAAATTAAATTTAAATTAAAAATATATTATTTTTATTTAAAAATATTATTTTAAACCAATCCGACTTAATTTAAAACTCAAACCTATTAAATCAAATGACTGACTTGTCTATAAATTGATCTAAATAATTTTTTTTTTATCAAGAAGACGACAAATGATTAAGTGAATTTTACGCGAAAATTTATCTTGATCACATTTCTTGATGTTCATTATTATGTCCCCTCCTTTTTTTCTTTAATTCCTCGTGTTTCGTATGATTTTATTTCATTATAATACGAAAAATTATCCTCCATTATTTTTCTTGATATTCGTGATTTTTTAATTCAATTATCAAACTTCCAATGTCCACTATATAATATATTTAATATGATGGTAATAATAGAACGAAACGTCTCCACATTTTCTGCACGTTGCAACTATACCCACTATGATTAGCCTAGCCAGATCCTTTTGCCATTTTCATGGGCATTTTAAGTGGGCCCAAGACTGATGAAGAACCTCCCCACGGTGTCCCCAAAAATCTATGGTAATTGAGAAACCTGCAATAGCTAAAACGGTAAATATATATTTTACGGTGATAATCAATTGACCATATAGAAAGTTTCCATGAAATAGCTGGATAAAGGTCAAATTAATGTGATTTAAATTTAATAATTTTTTATGTTATATTATATTTAAAATATTATATATTATATAAAATTTGATATATTAATAATTTATATTATATATTTTAATATACTTATATTATTTATTTATTTATTTATATTTTATATGAAATTTTAATTATTTTATGTAATGTCCAATATTATATAAAAAATAAATATATATTTAATTTTATAATATTATCTAAAAATAACCAAAGTTTATGAGCATTACGAGTGCATGATTCACGGGTGAGATTCCCACCTCACCCGGTTGTTCAAGAAATGCCATTTGTTAATTACTGTTTTATATTTTAAAGTAAATTTAATAATTTAATAATTTATATTATATTTTTATAACTTATTGTATTATAATTATAATAATATATTTTATATTTATAGTAGTGTTAATTATTACTTTGGTTATAAAACATAAATATTTTTATCATTTTAGGTTTAAAACTTTCACAAATGAACTTTCAATCCTAAAATTTGTCAGTTTTTTTAAACGTTAGTCATTGCGTTACATTTAGAATGGATTTCATTATATTTCAAAGGAAAACACTAATAGAAAAAAAGGACTTAAATAGCACCTGGAGATAATATTTAAAAATAATATATTGTGTATTAATATTGAATTACTATTTCTTAATTAATTTTTCAATTAAAGAAAAAATTAGAAAAAGAAAAGATAGTTGTGGAATAACACGTAAAACAAATTAGAAGTATTATTGTTAAATGCCAGGTTCGATGCCAGCTAAATATTTTGTTAGTGTTTGCTTTTGAAATGTAACCGAATTCGTTTTGAATGTAATGTAATGACTAATGTTTCACGAGATTGATAAATTTTAGGATTAAAAATTTACATGTGAAAATTATATGACTAAAATAATATAAAATTTGATTTAATAATTATTTATATTATATAAATTTTAAAAAATAAATTAATTTAAAATAAATTATTTATTTATTTATATTATATTTAATATTGTATACTCTATTTCCAGCACCCACCTACTCTCCAACCAGTTATTATTATTATTATTATTATTTTTTGGGATTTAGCTAAAGCTAGTAAACTGAAACTGCCCTCGCCACTCAGACCATCACATGGCAGCAACTACCTGTACAAGAATAACTTGGGAATCTCACCCAACCCCAATGTCGCTTTCTGACCCCACTCCTCTGATCTTCTCTCTGCCTGTGCTTACTTTAAGACCCTCTCAGTTTGCTCTCATTCCATGAGCCACCGCCTCCCTCTTTTATTTTATTTTATTTTTCGAAATTCGTTTCAATCCTCGTGATTATTAGATATTCGACGATGGCGGTGGCTGGGAGGATTTCGTCGTTGCTTTCTCGTTCATTGGCTTCTTCTTCCTCTTCTTCTTCTTTGCTTTCTAAAGGTACTTTTTCATTAGAATTCATGATTTCTTCATTTTTCTCTGAAATTCTTTTCATTTTTTTCTCCTTTTTAAAACAAATGGAAACGAAATCTTACTTTGACTAAATATGAATGTTAGCGAGCTACGATTTGATCCGATCATATTTTTACTATTGCGCCTCGGTGGAATTATTTTCGAAGTGTATTTGTTTGGTTGCTCAGAATATGTGTGAGAAAAAGGAATTTGTTTCTTTTTCTTTTCTTTTTTTAAGTTTCGTAACGCCATTTGTTATGTCTCTTGTAGTCAACGTGAAAGTTGAAACTGAACAGTCTGATTGAAGCTTTCTCTGTTCTGAAAAAAAAAAAAAAAAAAGCAACTTGGATAAAAATGCTTACGTTATATTTCGATTAAAATCTAATATGAAGATGCAGATTTGAACCATAAATTTAACACCATAATTAGTTCAAAGGCGTAGTTATATATATACACACACACACATATATATATGTTGTTGGGAAAAACTTAGTTTTTTTTTTTTTAAGAAAATGTGTTTAGCTAAAAAAGATTTTGTGTAATTAAATTGTATAAGACGAGAATATTTAGAAGCATATATAAATAATTTTTAATATTACTCTAAATTATACTAATATGTAAAAAAACATTGTGTGATTTAATAATACAAATTTTTACAATTATACAATATTCGATTTTATTAAGAAAATTAAACTATTTCAAGTTGAAAATTAACATTATATTCTCTTCATATTTTCGTTTTTAAGTTAAAAAAGTCAATATATCAAAATATGATATAAATTTAAAAAGAGTTAAAAAAATAACTTTATTCAAGCAGAAAAAAAATAGTTCAGGGATAATTTTGTCGCTATTTTTGAGTGGAGAAAATATTAAGTAATTTTCTCCTCAAACCATTATGTGCGACAATCCACGGTGTGTTTAGCCTTGCCTTCAGGTTAAAAAGTGTGTCTCAAAACCCAATCACCATAATAAAGGAGGCCAAAGTGGCTTTTTTTTTTTTTGCTTCATCTGTATAAACCCGAGCATGCCCCATTGATTGATTCATGCAGCTATTTCGATCCACGCAAGTCTACCGTTACATTCAACCTTAGCTGGCGTCCATTAAAGTTTGGTTGAAATCCAGCATCTAGAATCTCATAATAATTCTAACCGTGGATCTAAATTTGTTAGATGTTTTCCTTTCTTGGTCACTGAAATGAATGCATTTATGGCAATTAGAAGATGGTACTCAAGAAAATGTGCATTTAGTATATGGGTTAAATACATCATTATGAATTATATCACTTTCTCTTTAATTACTTAAAAAAAAATAATTTAAAAGTATGTTTTTTTCATCAAATAAATAAGTATTATGCATTAATATCATTAAAAAAAATATTGATGTGATAAATTAAATTCAATCAAATTATAACATGTGTTGCAAATGCCACTTCATCAAAATATTATATTAGATTTTTGCCATGTGTTATAGTGTTATTATTTGAAATGCCACATCAGCAGTTTTTTTTAACATAGTAAGCAAATGGGTAAACTCTTCAATGCAATATTAGTTTAAATATCTATTTGGAATAATTTTTTTTTAAATACTCAATTAAAAAAATGGCATAATACAGAGCCACCGGTGTATTTTCCTTTTATTCTTTCATGTTTTTGAGATCAATTTATCGAGCACTTGTTTTTATCAAAAGATAAAACTATGTTTGCTCTTTCATGCTTGTAAACTGAAAAGTTCAGTGGTCGTTGGGCGTTGGCTTGTTTTTATTAGTTCTTCCTATTTTAATACTAGTTACACGTATTTATTCTTAGCCTTCGTTGATTGTTGAATTTTTTTTTTTTTTTTTTAATTTTCAGGGAGGATTTCTGGAGTGGGCAGAGTGCTTTCTAGTTACAGCACTGCTGCTGCTGCTGCTGCTGCTGTTGAGAACCCTAGTACTCCTTCTGTCAAAGTGAATTACACTCAGCTTTTAATTAATGGGAATTTCGTTGATTCAGCATCAGGTGAGCCTTTTGCTTCTTATATTCATGTACAATTGTACATTTTTGTGGAATTTTGATGTACCTGTAAATTTGTCATGTAGGCACGTTATGACACTAATTCTTCAGCTACTTGTTTATTGAATATCACTTCACAATCCAACAGGTAAAACTTTTCCAACTTACGACCCCAGGACAGGGGAAGTGATTGCTCAGGTTGCTGAAGGTGATGCTGAAGATATAGATCGTGCGGTTTCTGCTGCTCGCAAGGCCTTTGATGAAGGACCATGGCCAAAGATGACTGCTTATGTAACTTCATAATTTTTACTCTTCTGTCGTATTAAATTATCTTCAACCTTGTTAAACTTCTGTCTATTGTCTTCCAGGAAAGGTCAATGGTATTGTTCCGATTTGCTGATCTTATTGACAAGCACACTGAGGAACTTGCGACACTTGAGACTTGGGATAATGGAAAGACATATGAACAGGCTGCTAAGGTCGAACTACCAATGATCGCTCGTCTAATTCGGTACTATGCTGGTCAGTGAAGTCACTAAAAATCACACTCAACAGTTTTGCTATCCCAAGCGTGGTTTGCTAGCATTTTATTTTATGCGATGTATCTGAAACACTGTGTTCTTTTGGTTATTAAGGTTGGGCAGATAAAATTCATGGTCTCATAGTTCCAGCTGATAGCCCACATCTTGTGCAAACCATACATGAGCCAATTGGTGTTGCTGGTCAAATTATTCCATGGAATTTTCCTCTTCTCATGTTTGCTTGGAAGATCGGGCCTGCCCTAGCATGCGGCAACACTATCGTTCTTAAGACAGCAGAGCAGACACCATTGACTGCTCTTTATGCAGCCAAGCTACTCCATGAGGTAGTTTCATGAGTACATAATCTTTATTTACTTGTTTCTGACAGTGAGGTTAGTATAGATTTCACCAGCAGCGTATGCCCTGCTTCTAATTTTTCTTTCCTTAAATTTATCTCTTAATTTAAATACATTGAATTCAGATTAAAAGTACTTAAAACTTCAGTGTTTATTGGTGTTGAATACGCAAATTTTGTTATTATACTATTAAGAACGTAGAGACAGCCTTTGTTTTTAATGCATATCATTTTTACCTTGATCACTGAATTCCAAAATTAACCTTGATGACTGTTTATGTATTTATTCTTGATCTTTTATTCAGTCATGCTCACTGGGACTTGTTTGCACAGGCTGGACTTCCTCCTGGTGTTCTAAATGTGGTGTCAGGTTTTGGTCCAACTGCTGGTGCTGCCCTTTCCAGTCATATGCAAGTAGATAAGGTATATTACAGCCTAAAAGGAGCCAGTCAGTCATACAATAATTCGTGTTTTCTTTTCTCTCATTTAATCTCGAAGACTTATCGACTTTTATCATTTTTTGGGTTCACAGAGTAATGTCTGGCATGATGGTTCTGAATTCCCTATCTTTGCATGTAATTTTTATTTCATCTTAGCTGCCATAGCTAGGCCAATAAAAAAAATAACAAAGTTGTGTTGGGATTTATATAATATCATATTGTACCAGACCTTAGTTAATCAATACCACAAATATGCACTACAAAATAATATCTATAAAGTCGGATTAAGAACTTTAGTTTTGTAGTCTGTAGGTAAGCTGTTATCATTTCATAAAAAACCGAACTTTAGTGGTTGAACTTGAAGGGACTTGGTAACAAGGATTCCAAATTAAGGCATGCTGAGCTGCTGCCTCCTGTACCGTCTCTTTATGAAGGGCTGATTTTCCTCTTGCTACCATTAGTCAAGTTGATCTCCATACAAGATTGGTCAACGTGTGGAAATGAACCTTGACGTTAGAATTTCTTTATATTCCGTCAGATAGAATGGGAAGACAAGTAATCCAAGAATTATGTAATTCATTACCTGACTCTTTTAGTTTTATTTTACCTCTGAGATCAATGGTAACCATTTGCATTTGCAGCTTGCTTTCACTGGATCAACTCAAACTGGAAAAGTTGTCCTTGAGTTAGCTGCAAAAAGCAATCTTAAGCCCGTAACATTGGAGCTTGGAGGAAAATCGCCTTTTATTGTATGCAAGGATGCTGATGTGGATAAGGCAGTTGAGCTAGCCCACTTTGCTTTGTTCTTTAATCAGGTATGTCTGGTAAAATGCCTTTTTGTAACACCAAACTCAGTTTGCTTATAGGTATTTCTTTTTATTGATTATAGTTATAAACCATTTGCAGGGACAATGTTGCTGTGCTGGCTCTCGTACATATGTACATGAGAGTGTATATGATGAGTTCTTAGAGAAGGCAAAGGCTCGTGCGTTGAAACGTAGTGTTGGTGATCCATTCAAGGCAGGAATTGAACAAGGTCCTCAGGTAAATCGACTACCATTTTTTATAGCTGTTCTTATGTCAAGTGACTTTCAACACGAACACCTTTAAACCTTCAACTTGTAATGAAACACTATCCACGTTTTTCATTTCTACATGCGGTCGGTGAATGAAAATTTCCATTCCAGATTTTTCAGAAAAACGCCAATCCATATTTTAGCACCCAAATCTTCAATAGCCAGGACGAGCATCAATGAAAATGCAAAGTTATATTTTGGGTTTCTCTCCTATATTCTTCCGTATGGGCTAGTTGTACTGATACCAATGCGTACTTAAATCAGATTGATTCAGAACAATTTGAAAAGATCTTGAGGTATATAAGATCTGGAATTGAAAGTGGAGCAACTCTTGAAACCGGAGGGGAAAGGCTAGGGAGCAAGGGCTTCTACATTCTGCCTACTGTATTTTCCAACGTAAAGGTATTTGATTTATAATCAGATTTCCAAGAATGCTATTGAAACATTATAATTGTGATGAATGATAAAGACTTTCACTTTTATTAGGAAGACATGTTGATTGCAAAGGATGAGATATTTGGTCCAGTTCAGTCTATCCTGAAATTCAAGTATGCAAATCGACCTTGCCTTTCGCATCTAATCATATGAGAATTTGAGCTCATCTACTGATTGATTTCCTTAATGGCAGGGACATCGATGAGGTGATTCGGAGGGCAAATAGTACCAGTTATGGACTGGCTGCTGGTGTCTTTACACAGGACATAGACACTGCTAACACTTTGACTCGTGCATTGAAAGTTGGAACCGTTTGGGTGAACTGCTATGATGTGTTTGATGCAGCTATTCCATTTGGTGGGTACAAGATGAGCGGACAGGGCAGAGAAAAGGGTATTCACAGTCTGAGTAATTACTTGCAAGTGAAGGCCGTTGTCACTCCCTTGAAGAATCCAGCGTGGATTTAATCATATAAATTTCCCATAGTGGCAACTTTACTTACTTTACTGCCTATGTTTCCTTAATTGGCGGGAATAAAGAGAAGACTGCAATTTGCAGGCATAATCAAGGTGGTGATTTTATAATATTTTGTGGTGAAGTGGATAAAAGAGTAAACAAGCTATTTAAATTTTTAAGTTACTCGAGTTTGATCAGAATAAACTTAAATTGGAATTAATTATTATTAATTCAAGTTTGAGTTATTAAGTAAGTCAATTTTAAGTATCTTAATACTTAATTTGAGTTACATCTAAACATAATTTAATTTTTATTTTTAATTAGTTATGGAATATTTCAAATCGAATTTGAATTCACGCTTGAACTTAAATAATTAAATTTTAAAATAAATATAAACTTTAAATTTTTTTTAATAAATACATTAATTTATTTAAATAAATTTAAATAATTTAATTTTTATCTCAAATTAAATTCGAATTAAATTTTAAATTTTGAATTAAACTTAAATGTCTTACCATTTGACCTCGATTCGGTTGGATTTCAGACCGAACTGTTTTTAGAGAAATTTTGGTGAATGGGTAAATGATGATGAAAAAAATAAATATATTTTTGAGTCTTCGAAATATAATTAAGCCGACCGTGCCTGGTCACGACAGGACACCAACGTTGGTCCTTTTGTCTGTTTATCGTAGGAGTCAACTTCAGAAAAAAAAAAAAAAAAAGAAAAACAAGGAAGAAGAAAAAGATTCTCTGATTTTGTCATAAATCAAAGATTTAGTTGCGAAATTTTCGATTTGAGGGACAGCCACTAAAATTTCACTTGATATGCTATTAATTGTCTCCATTATTCGAAAGCATTGAATAAATAATAAGACTGAACGATAAATAGGTGAATATTCTAATTACTAATTAATTGAACGGTTTAATTAAAAAATTAAGTATCTAATTTTAATATTAAAATAAAAATAAGCATTTTGTTTAATAATATAAAATTTTAAATATACAATACATAAATTAAAGATTCAAATTGCATTTCTTACAAAAAAAATTAAAAATAATATAAAAATCAAGTTTTTACTTTTTTTAATTAATTTATTAAATTTTTATCCTTTTTATATGAATTGAGAGCGACGTTTTCTGCAATGCTCTTAAGAGATCATGCTAAAATTTTTAAGAAATAAAATCATCAGCCATCGAAAGAGAAAGTCCAACTTCCGTTCAAACTGCCGGAAAAGGGGATCAGAGAACTCAAGACTCAGAAAGCAGTTATTACGTCACAGGATTTCTCCTCTCCTCTCCTCTCCACAAGAGCAAGAACGAAGATGAAGATTATCTATAAGCTCTCGGCTATAAGAAACTACTTTCTAGCTTTAATAAAATTATATGCAGTTTTTCCTTTACTTTCAACAGTGACAAAGTTCCCCTTTTTAAAGTACCAGTGATAATTTTTTCTTTGAACTGAAGATTGAATGTTCACAACAAGGACAAGGGCAGTTGCTGTGCTGATGACAAAATCGAAAGGTAGTTGAGCGGCGTTTATTGCTCTGTTCTTTAATTTATCTACCTAACTTTATAAGTGACACTAGTCACTGATTGCTCATAAATCACATTATATGCCGAAACATGCGGTTGAAAAAAAAAATTATGTCAGAAGGAAAAAAGATTTAAAAATGTATGATAAAAAAATATAATTTAAAAAGGTTTAAGTGTTTGGTGGTAAGTAAGGTGAGAAATTAAAATTTAAAAAAATGTATATATATTTAAATAATAAAATTTAATGACGTAAAGATAATAAAATATTTTGTCAAAAAGCTAAGTTACAAATTCCAAAGTATCTTTCTTTGGTTTTTTTTTTATTTAAATTGTCGAGCTATAATTTTAATAATAAAATTAAAAATATTTTACATGTATAATATTAAATTACGATAAAATATAATTTTTAATATTAAAATTGTGTCAATAATAATATTAAATTAAATATGACCTCAAGCGTGAGCTACACATAAAAAGATCACATCTTTATATATATATATATATATATATATATATATATATATTTGCTTGCTACTTTTATAAGTTTTCTTAGTAGAAAAATTAAAAGATTAGAGAAATAAAAAAATAAAAATAAATAAATATTCATTTGATCTTTGTACTTTGATTTAATTTTCAGCTTGGTATTTAATAAATTATCAACCTGTTACTGAAATTTTTATTCAGTCATGCATATTGATTCTTTAGACTATTGCTATTAGTAAAATGCTAACAATGCAAGAGATTGACATATTGCAAACATGCTATGCTAGTGTAAATAAATCTTTAATTTTTGTTTTTATGATGACCTCGCATTTTACCATGCGCCATCATTTAGTGGTTATTTATTGCTGGGTCAGCATTTAACTAATTTATTAGTTTAAAGGGTCAACATAAACAAAAAAATAAAAGTACGAATACCAAGTTCACAACTTTTTTTTTTTAGATACCACTAGAGGTGCTAATGGGCCTAGCCAAGTCGAGTTCAAGTAAGGCCTAAGCATCAAATTAACATCTAATAGACTTGTCCAATCGAGCTTAGCTCGAAATATAGATTTTGAATTTTACCCAAACTCGCTTATATTTTTAAATAGACAATCCAAACTAGGTTAGGCCCGCTCATGTTAATTTTTTTTATAATTTATATTTTAAAAATATATATTTTTTAAGATTTAACCTTTATTAATTTAATATTTTTCTTTTATTAAGTTTAAAATATGAATAATTTAACCTAGTTTTTAATATTTACACTATAATATTATATATATTTTTATATGATAAACATTACATAACATAAAATATAAATTTAATATATATTATGTAATAGTAAAATGGGTTGGGCCAAGCCAGGCTCATGCCTTGGAAGTTGGAGCCTAGGCTTGACCCATTTTTTAATTGTGCCTAATTTATTTGCCGAAACTTTTTTTTTAGCCTAATATTTTTATCCATACCCTTTCAAATATCAGATAAATCTTCTGGCTTGGTTAGATAACCCAATCCTTAAATAGATCTAGATACCAAATTAAAAATTAAATTAAAGTATAAAAACCAAATAAATATTTGTGTGTGTATATATATTTGGTATGTTTAGTAATAGAGATAAAAAAAGTGAGAAAAAAATTCATCTACTGTTTAGTAGAGTTAAAAAATAAAATTACTATTTTTCATTAAATATACGTCCATTTTGTAAGTTAAGCAAAAAGGTAAAATGTTGGACAGCCTTATAAAATGCATATAATTTAACTTACATCTCTCATATTTTCTCTTCATTAATCGTTTCAATCTGAAATAATATATTTTATAAGTGAAAATAAAAAAAAAAAATATTTTTTTATTTTTTATTTAAACAAATTTAAAATTTATTTTCTTTTCATTTTTCAACCTTATTTATTAATCTTTTCGATTTTTTTATTGAGTTGGACTCGTATCTATTATTTTTTTATTCATTTTTTTAATACATATATCAATACCATTCATATCTATAAGACCTTCATATAAATTGTTAAAGTCAAATGAAAGCTAAATTTATAAATAATGATTAAAATTATATTAAAAAATAATAAATGAAAAAATAATAAAAGCGAACCTAACCCTTCTTTATTCAACCAAATAAATTCCGAAAGTAAATCAACGTAAAATTAAGTCGTTCGTTGTTATACATTCTAGGAACAGATTTTCTCTTTCCATATATTTTTTTTATGATTAATCTCTTTTCATATTCATGTGTGCCCATCTTTATTCTTCTTAATATTTAATTTCCTCTTAAATGTCTAAATAATTTTTGTTTGACTTTAATTTCATGATATTTTTAAATATCTTCTTCAAGATATTTTAAAAATAAAATATTTTTCATGATACTTTCGTTGATTTTATTTTTGTTTTATTTTATTCATAAATGGAAGTAGTCTAAGTTAAGAAAAATGTTGTGTATAAATACCCCAATAGTTTGTACATTGATTATTTATTCAGAAATACTAAATTGTTCATTTGTGTTTGAACTCTCATATTTAGCTTGAAATAATAGTCGCGCTTTGCCAGTCAAAGGCTTAATACCCTTCGAAATATTGTTTGTACTGCAAAAAATGGAGTAAAGAACAGAACCTAAAGAACAATGAGTTGACTTCTTTCTAAATTTTGGGGCATGCTTTTCTCTTAGATCTTTTGTCTTACGCATATCATCCCTGGGTTTTGTTTATTAGCCCCAAACATGCGAATTCTACATTTTAATTGATGAAAAATGATCCAAAATTGAACGAATTTTGTTCGGTACGTCCCACGCCTAATGCTTGCCCTTTTATATAAATTTGGCCCCGCAGCTCACTTCACGATGTCCAACCAAATATATTCCTCAGCCTGAACTTGAGTCTTGAACTCTATCTTACTCAAATTCAGATGAATTTAAGTAATATATGTTATATGAATATATTTAATTTGTTTTAAAGTAATTTTTTTAATATATTTAAAAGATTAAATTTTTATATTAAAGATAAAGTTCGAATAACATGACTTGAAGTAAATTAAAAAAGAAAACCCTATTATTATACGACTCTCATTTGTAATTATTTAAAAAAAATGAAGAATACGAAAGTAATAGGGAGGGTGTAAAATGTAATCCTTGTTCATAATTTCTTTCTAACAACAAATGCGAATATGACCACAACACTATTTATTTGCTCCTTAATGGGAAAGAAAAAAAATTATATATATATATATATGATATAATCATTGTAAAATTTACCTGCATTCTGGAGGTAAGACTTTAAATCTGGATGTATCTTTACAGTATGAGTAAAACATGAGCTTCCTTCTTGCCCAATCCATGGCGGTTAGCTGTTGATTTGATAGCTTAACGAAGTAAGGTCCTTCGACAGGGTCAATGCTGGAAAGGCTAGCATTGGAACAGGCTGATCCAAGGCCAGGGCCAGCCTGCGTAGGATTTGTTACACACCCAGCCATTTCCATGTCCGTTAATGAAGCTACGAATGGGCCGTACTTGTAATTGACAGGGTATTTCCCTCCATGAGTTGCCCACTCCGACCCATCCCATATGGTCACGTATAGCGACATCGGCTTTGATGGATATGCGGCTGAGAATTTACCGTTGTTTGGGAACTCTCTCACTGGTATATTATCAACAAAGAACCTGCATTTTTTTGGCTGTTCATTAAATATATTCCAATAAATCAATCAAAAATTTCAAGCTTTTTTTTTTGGGCGGGGGGGTATTAAATATGTAGTTAAATAGTCTTACACTATATGGTGACTGTTCCAAAGAATGCTGTAATAATGGTGCTGCAGTCTTGGATCGAACCAGAAATAAAATTTCTCTTCTCTTCCAGTGGTGACACCATTTGCATATACATTTGTTTGGAGGACCCAATCAATTCTTTTATCATTGCCGAGCAGTTCAATATCAATTTCATCATGGCTGTGAGGATACATGTCTGAATTAGACAACTGCACATATTCATCCACTTTCATCACAATCAATCGATGCATTCAACCCAGAACAAATTCATATATTTATACAAATTTTGCTAAATGGACATGAAAAGGGGCTTACATAGAAGGCTACCACAACTCCAGATGTGAGACCTGCAGGCAACTTTATCGCTGCACTGAAGAATCCATAGTAATATTTGTTCTTAGAAGCCAACCCTGACCCTGCAAAAAGATTGTTGAAGGAGTAGTTGATGAGAATAAACCCAAAAGCCAACGCGGATTCTAAGAAAGGTAAGCCATTTTCTGTGAAAAGGAAAAAAAAAATGTGTCTTGATTAATTCACCTGAGGTTTTGTCCAGAGCAAGAGTGGCCATGGACCCATTGTTGATCAGCTTGATATTTGGTCCACCAAAAGAGTTTGAAAAACTTTTATCAATTGTGACATGGCTAAACATGTCCGTCAATCGTGGAACGCTAGGAGTGGTGTAATGCCTGCTGTGTGAAGAGACCTCGCTTGTCATGCAAAACAATGAGAGACATAGAAACAAAATATGTTGCAATATAGCCATGTTTCGCTCTGAATTGGTGATGAACGAAAAGAGATGCAATTTTAGTTATATATATGGGGAAAGAGAAGTCGAAAACGGCGTAATCTAAGCTTAGTTGTTGCTAGCTGGCGTGGCGACCCTTTTCTGAGTATCTTTCTCTGTAAGATGGGATCTGTGACAGTGATACCATGTATTCATGTGGGTTGATTTTCAGATGTTCGGCACGGCAACGTGGAACTGCTCAAAAGTTGGGACCATATTTGATTTCGACATTTACTAAAGTCGATGGGCCCAACCTGAAACTTTCAAGGGAAAATCCCAAAAAAACTGGTTTCTTTGAAAATATTTCTTCCATGGTACAATGGCAACTTATAATTTCATGAAAGGAAATTAAGAATTTAGAAATTATCATTTATTAGGAAGAAAATTATAGAGATGATTTTCCCTTAACAAAAACATCTCTTTCTTCCTTCTTGTCCCTATTACCGATTTTTATCCTTGAATTCTCTCTCTTGCATTGTCTGCCCCTCCTCTATTCCTTTTTCATTTTCTCTTACTCGGTTGTCCTTCTCATTATTACCCTACAGACTTTCCCCTATTCCTTTATGAAAACCTCTTTCGGTCCTTTCTCCCATGATTTCTTCCTTTCTCTCCTATTTTTCTTTGTCAATTTCCTTTTAAGTTATGTCTCCCATGATTTCCTCTCAAACTTTCCTATGTGGGGTTTTTGTCAAGGAATATCTTTGTTTGTAAAAACCAGAGGGAAAAGAAAGATAGGAACATGGAAGAGGGGTATCGACTCCCCTTGTCTTTGAGTCTGTGTTGTTCTTGTTATTTTCTCTTTATCCTCTTATGTACTTCTCAAGTGACCACCTAAATGAAAGGAATGTTTTTATCCTTTTTTTTTCTTTTACATTTATTAAATATGCTTTTAACTTTGTGGTTTTTATCAACAAATGTTTCAAGCAAAATTGAAATACAACGGTATTCTTTTAAGTTGTTTTGTTAGATTGAGACTTAGGTAGAATTTGTCATTTATTGGAAAATATACCTTTTTTGGGCTGAGCTAATTAAGTTTTTATTAATGAAACCAGGAGGTAACAAAACTAGCAAAAGCTAGCACAACGAAGAACATAATTCTATGCAAGATCCAAATAAGCATCTAAAACAACAATTAAAGATAACAAAGACCCAACCCCATAGGAAAACCACACCTGTCCTAAAAATTAATTGAGCAAGTTGCCATTCCAAGGTAAATCCCATAAACTTACATTGCTGATTGAAAACATGTGCCATTATGACTCTCCCTTTAACAAAAACACCATTTCTCTCTTTCATATATAGTCCCAAATTGTTGAAACCTTTGTCAATGTATGTTTTCGAACCAATCAAATTGAAACATGGGACGATTAATTGCATACATATTACTGGTTAAGTAATACAAGGTTTTTCTTCATATTAGTGGCATTATTGACTATCATGAAACCACTAATTGGAAAAGGCCTTGCAAAGGAATTGCAAAGTGTTGGAATTATGAGATCTTTATGCATCAAAGCCAAGTTCCTCAAAACAATCCTAGTCATCGTTTTGTCAAGACAAGGCATTGGCAATGCTTAAAAGCAAACTTGTATTATGCCTTCTTGCTTAGGAAGTAAGCAATCGATCTCATAGGTTGAAGTATGTGAGATACTTAGAATGGTATGTAAATGCTTGTTTTGTGAAAATAAGTTCACTAAATATGGCATATATGAGAACTCCATTTGGTATCAATCACTGAAGTGTTTGTGGAATATGTTCTCATATACTAGTTGTGTAAGTAATCCCAGACTTGTGATACCAGGTCATCTCATATAGGGAGTGTCATTTTTAGAGATCATCATGAATGGGTCCACAAGGATGAATGCTATGACGTAAAGCATATGGTAGATGGATGAGTGATCTAAGAAGCATTCATTACTCCTGGTGACAACAAAAACATATCTTGGATGATTAATTATAGTTAATTGGAGCGTAATGAATTATAAGGAATTGTTTCTCATAGATTCATGATCGTTAATCATAAGTTCTAAGCTCCAACATGGATTAAAGCATGAGTGGACATTGTATCAAACTTATGCTTATTTCGATATATCTATTGAAAGGACCATCTTGCATTGATAAGCTAGTTATTGAAAGGTTTCAACAAGGTCACATTAACTATTCAAAATTTAGGTGGTCATGATGGGTTACTAGATCTCATTCTTGATCAGTGGACATGATTAATGAAATTAATTATTTTTTTTCCCAACATTTTAGGAACTTAATGGGTCACACACAATAAGATGGAATTATTGGATTAAATATGAGATTTAATTAAGTTCGACTTAACTAAATAAAAGGTAACATAATTGGAAGACTTAATTGAATAGTTCAATTAAGATTTGTTTTAAGACAAAAATTAGATTTGTGAAATCTAAATTTTATTGTCTATTTAAGATATGGTGGATAAGATTGTCTTGTCCTAATAATTTCCAAGTTACGGCATACTATGTCCAAGCAAAAAAACCTCATCCTGGTGCAAATAAAGTTTCACCTAGACTAGAAGTTTGATTATGAATCAAATTTTTCTCTCTGTCCATTATCCATAAGTTAATATTGTGATATTAATCATTTGATAAATGATATTAAACAAGATTAATATTAAGTTAAAAATTAGTTTTAATTAAATAAAAATTTGATAAAGATAAAATTCATACGGATAATTATACTAGTTAATTAGGTTTTTAATTTATTTATCTAATTTTGTAATTATTAGATAATTGTATTTATTAGGAAAATATTATTTACTAAGTTAAATAAGGAGTTCAAATTGTAGAATTGAAACTCAAGGAAGCCTAATTTAGCTGACTAGCCTATGGCGTGCCTAGCTTGAATTTTTAACCCATGCATCATGGCTTGGGTTGATTACACTCTTGCAAATTTTAGGCTTTTAGTTCAGCCATACGAAGGCGAAGGTGTTTAATCAAATTAAGTTATTCAAGAGTGAAAGTGTTTCATCTTAACAAGGAGTTTTAATTTGATTAAAACTCTTCCTTGTTTACTTCAGGTAGGAATTGGCTAAAGCTAATATATAAAAAGGTGATAAGTTAAATCAAATATAAGAATGATTGTTATTGCATCAAGAGAAAGAATTTTTTTATGATTTGAGAAAATTAGTTCTCTCATAATTCTTCATAGCTACCCCGAAGAGCAAGATTGTGCCAACTTCTTTCTTCCCTTTTTCTTATTTTGTGCCATCACCCTTCCTAGAATTGTTCTCGGATCAAGTGAAGGAAAAGGGGATTCAACTTTACATTTTGGTTGAGGCTTAACAAAATTTTTGGCTAGCATTGGAGAACTATTGGGCCTCGAAAAGGTTCCAGCAACCATTTATGTAGACAACCGTTAAAGGTAGGACATGTGTGTTGCTTATGATCTCAAAGATTTTTTCAAGAAGCCACTACTGCCACCCTAAACAGATGGATGTTTAAATTCCAGTGAAAATTTTTATTGTTTACCACATGTAAGTCTCTCCCTAAAGATTCATAGGGAAGTTTAGATGTTTTTTGTTTATGTCTTCCACTGCTTTTTTAATGTTGTTTTATTGATTTTTGAAATCTAACAAATGTAAGAGGTCAAACTTTATAAGGATTTGCATCCTTTCAACCTTATCTATAAAGCACCCTTTCTCTATTAAAAGCCTCATTCAAACCATCAACACTCATATTTGATAACAAAATTCTTTCAGTGTATCAATTTTCCATTTCCAACTGATGACCTTCATTTTTAAAGCAATATTTCCTCTAAAACTCCAAGTTGTCACACAATATCATAATATACGAGGCCCATTTCAAAAGCCATATTTCAAGAACAAAAAACAAAGCTAGAACCAAACCTCTGCACAAATACCATAAGAAAACCAACCTAATTTTGCAAAAAATCATAAATCATCGAGTCCCAATCCTTATTTCAATCTATTTACTTGTCTTTTTCTACCATGGCTTTTGGCTTATTTGAAATTATTTTTTTCACAATTTGCTGATAATCCCAACATTTTTCCCATATTCTAAGTATCAATTACCTCTTTCCTAAGAGATGGTTTGTTCTCGTTTAGTCTTACTTTATCTAAAATAGACTTATTTGCCTTTTACAAACTATAGCTTTTTTTCTTCTTCACTTGACTCTTTTTTATTGACATTCCTTTCTATTTCTTTTTTCTTTTTTGAAATATTACAAATCAACTCTTCTTCAATGTCCACCACACTTTTTTCAAGCTATTAATAGTTCTGTCGATGTGACATTATCAGAATTTTCTCTAACTTAAACCTCATCTTTTATTTCCTTGTTCTTAGGCTCCTTATTCTCGTAACTTGATTCTGTTTCCTCTACTACTTCTTCTTTATTAAGGGAACAGGTAATAACGCCTTGTCCAAGTAGTTTAATAGTCAGCTTTCTCTGTATAGATAACTATTTCTTTTTTTGTTGCTTTCAATTTTTCTTATACTTCCTAATAGAAGATTAAGTTTTTTTACTTTTCTATTATGTAACATGATTTTAAGTATTGAAAATTTAATATTTTTACTTGAAACAATTCGCTTGCAATCAACCTTAATAACTTTATCAATAAAGTGAATGAATTTTGTTACCAATGACAAAACTCCTTTGGATAAGTCACCAAAGCTATTGGTAGAATCCTCTAACTAAATCAATTCCCCCCATATACTGGCTATGTTATAGAAAAGTCTACTTGCTCAAGCATATATTGATAAACCCTCACAACGAATCCAAGTGATCCTATCATTATAAATATGATCAAAGAACCACAGTTCATTTATCTATTAGCCATTATTTCAATCACTTCCAATCATTTTTTTGTATCTTCATTATTTCTTCATCATTGAATTCGACCAAAAAAATCTTTGTAAATATTCTTTTTGCCATGACATTAAAAACACCCTAAATCTTAATATTTTTCTTAAAACTATCCCACACTAAAATATTGGCACAACATTTTAGTTTAATTATTTTTCATCATCCACCACTATTTTACATGATTTTGTAATTGCTACATTTTTACTTGAACACAAAGAAATGTTTGCCTCTAGTCTTGTTTCATCACCAATTAAACTATAGAAGTCATATTGATGAAAAATCACTTGTTTATAAGTTCTTTTTCTTTTTATTCTCTCTTTATTGCAATGTCCCAAGCCTTGATAACCTATTATCTATCAAAAAGACTAATTTTGAATATTTAACTACTATTAAGACATAATCATCTTTTCTACACTTTCTTTAAAATGATAATGTATTATTGAACCTTTGATATGTTTATCCCAATTTTATATTCTATCAACCAGACCTCATTCAACCTTTCTATAGCTTTCAAGTGTCATTGAAATTAACAAATGTTACAAAGCTAATTTTTTCCTCTGGCACCTTTTTTCTTTAAGATAAAAACATCAATAAATTTACCATGGAATTAAAAATTTTTTATTAGCCATCTCTTATGAAAAAATAGAGGAAGTTTGTTAACAAATACAAAGAAAATGGCTATACAAACCAAAATATATATTTGCTTCTTTATGAGAATAAAATATGTTATCTCAACAATCAGAGGCGATTATGATTGCTTTAGTCTTAAAAGGTTTAACATAAACAATATCATCTTTAATAATTTTAAGAATAAGGCTTGTTATATTGAAAAAGAGCTTGTTGTGCCAGAATGATCTTAAAAAACCTAATCTCATAAATTCATCTTTTTTTTTATTTTTTTATGGCTAATTTTTTTTATGGCTAATTATCTTATTATATACTTAAAAACAAATGTCAATATGTTTAAAATATGCATATGCTTATAGTAAATGTACACATGTAAATTGTGTTGCTATTGTAACATTTGCATCTTTAAAGAAAAAAAGTAAAACCTAGTGATTGTAGGTTGTTTAGTTATTTCGTGTTAAATTTTTTTATGTCCTCTAAACCTATTAACTTATTTAACATAGTAATTTTAGGTTTTGCAACCACCCAGCAATTGTGTTTGAAGCTCTCCCCTAAAGTTCTCACTTTATAAGTTCAAAGATTGTTTTACAAGAATTTCTAAGCAAGTCTTGAACTTGCTTTACTTCATTAGAGCAAGTACAAACCTTACGTGATAACGAAAGTGCAAGATTGCTTGGAATTTCTTGTTGTTTTTAACAAGTAGTGCAGGTTATGGAAGAAATAATCTTAAAGTTATATTCACCATAAGAAAAAATCTTAAGTTTTATTGTTTCAATGTGTAGATTTCAATGTTACTAAAAATGCTAGGCTTTTGTCATGGTTTTACCATGTTCTATTATTTTGAAATATGACCATAGATTTGTGGTCATAAAATATTTTGCCTTAGGTTGCTACACACAAATGCACACCTAGGTAATTTTAAGCAGCATAACACGTAAAAGTTTAATTGATTGCATTTAGGTATGATTTTGCATAATTATGAAAATGTACATATCTTTTGGTTAAATGTACATATGAAGGTAGAAATTGTTAGTATTATTTTGCTATGTGTACATAAAGTGGGCTTATTTGTGTTAGTTTTCAGTAGTTATAAATAAAAAAAAAATGACATTGGAACATATTATAATTTAGATAAGTGTATAGGGTTTAAAGGTTTTGTTACAACATTGAATCGATATCTTACATTTGTTATCAAATTTTTGTACAACTATGTATAGGGTTTATGGTGTAATGTATAGATAAATATTTTTTGGATGTGTTAAAGTCACGTACCTAATATGCTTTATTAGATTAATGTATATAACATTTGTATATGAATATATATTATATTTTTTAATGCTTATAACCTTGACTCCTAATTGGAGGAATGAATGTATATAAACATTCATAAACTTTTTTTAAAAAAAAAATTAGATGTTTTCCATATTTTAAATTCTTTTAAGCTTATAATGTCAAAAGATATGGTTAAGATGTAAAAAGGTAAATCATTCGGGTTTATGGTTAAGAGTTATACAATATGTACATTTTATTAATGTATATGTACATAAAGTTTTTATGTATATGTTTTAAGGGTTCGACAAGCATTTATCATCATAAAGTTGAAACAAAGAAAATGAAACTGTAAAAAGAGTATGGTGGAAGGTTCAACGTGTCATAATGGTGACTTATGAAATAAAATAGATTGATCCCTTATGAAAAAATTAATTGATCTTTTTCATTATGCTAAATGCAATCTTTATGTTATGTAAAAAAAATGAAGCAATCACTAAAACCAATGATCGATTTGTTTGTTCCTAATTTTAGAGAAAAGCTTTTTGTGTAAAAGGAATTAATCCATTCTTTAAGTATCAATCATTTAAAAAGATGATAATTTGCCTAACCATTCTGCATAAAAAAAAGATTTTTATTTTTTTTATTTCATTTCCAATGTTATTTTGTATGAAAAATGAATAGATTCTTTTAAGAAATGGATCGATCCATTTTGAGTTTGGTGCAATATATAGAAATACTTAGAAGATCGATTATATATAGAAAAAGATCGATCCATTAGATTGATTCCATAATAAGAAATTATTTTTTTTTTTTAGATTGTGAACTTTATATTACATATATATTTAGCTTTTTTATGAGATAATCATTTTATTATTATTTGAACATTTTAATCTTTGCCTAAAGGATTATTTACAATAAAGCTACATTTTTTTATTTATTATTTTGATTGCCAATTTCTAAAAGGTCATCTTAATTAATGCACTAAAAGACCTTTATGAGCTTTTAGCCTCAACATGATGCAAAAAGTTTCATATCAAACCTAGATAAGAAAGATGATTGAGTAAGAAAAAAAAATGAAAGAGGAATATATGAAAGAAAAATGATAAAAGAGGAAAAAATTTAGTGTCACACCTCGAAGCGCAATGTAAGTCATACTAATAGATATGGCATTATATACCCAAGATTCAAAACATAAAAACTATATCTTGTATTGTAAGACCCCAAACACTTAGCATGTTATACAGTTTCCATAACTAGGTCAAAGATACATAGTTTAAATCTCCAATTTTATCGATTTACGATAAAACAAGTTATATCGAAAGAGGTTACACATCAAATGTACATAAACAACACTAGAAACCAAAATGAGGGCTCTATAAGTCCACACAAAAATATCTCCATGAACAAACCTTCATAGAGAGCACCAACACTTCAAGCCTTAATCTAAAAAAGATGAACAATTTAATGAGCCAAAAAGCCCAGCAAACCATAGTTAAGGAAATAACATCCAAATGAGCACAAAAAAAGGAATAAAACCAAATTTGGAGTATTTCCAACATCATAGTGTAGGATTTACTTAAACAAGCTTTAAATGATTTAAAATTTTACAAATCAAATATTCACCTTGATAGTTTAAGCAAACTCAAAACTAATGATTCATATTCATAAAAGATAATAGATAATATAATTCTTTGTTTAATAATCCAGTAAGTCCAAATATCATAAAAAGTACTTATTCCATTCCTCTTTAACACAATTCAATGAAGTTTAAACTCCTTGCATCTAAATGAGTCAAACTCTCATGAAGGACACTATTCACTAGCTAGAGGTTCATATACAATTCCCCGCCTAAGCACTAGATAGGTCCAAACTCCCATAAATGAATCTTATAGGTCAATGTCTTATTGGTCAAATTCGAATGGGTACATCAAATATAAGCTTCATTGATGTATGAAATATGGTAGAATCAAAACTTTCTTATTACAAATCACATGAATTCAAAATAGTTCAAAGCATTTCAAAATCTCATAGTTAGGTCTTGTTTTCATTCAAAACATTAACTTTCATTAAAAACAATTCATATAAAGCATGAAAACATAAAACCTTTAGTTAACATAGCTAAAGCTTCAAATGATATTCATAAACCATTTTAAAGAATTTTATCACTCTTATGAACAGAAACTGACAAGAATAATGCTTTAGGATTCTAAAGGCTCTAAAAAATAATTTTTTATTTAATAGATAGGCCAATCTTGTTAGGCATAGTTAGAATCTACGTTAAATAAAATAGATCTAAGAGTAAATTATAGTTTATAAAGTTCAAAAACAAAATACTAATAAAAAAAAATCTTAGAGTTCATGGAAGAATTGGCTCAAACTAAGAAAAAAACTGAAATCAACAAAACCTAAAGAATTGACTATACTCCCAAAATCAAGTACGAAAGAACACCTCAAACCTCCAGAACTTAGCTTTTAGTTTCAAAGTTTCATAATCAACTCCAAAACAGCAAAAATCAACACTAACACAAAAATGAATTTGCTGAAATTCTTAATAGAAGAACGAAAATTCTACATTCTAATTCCATCAAATTGAGCTGCATAAGGTTATTTAACAACTGTTCAGCTGCTTGTTAAACATTCATATGGCTTTTGGAAAGGACACGTGTCCATGAGGTTTTAAAGCTTACAATCTTGTAGCCTTGCAAAATGAGACTAGGCCATGAGGTGTTAAAATAATCCTGAATTAACACTAAGCCTCAAAACTTATAGTAATTGAAAGCTACACTTCTTAGTTTTAAGTCTTACAACTAAACACCTCAATTTCTATAAAATATATGCTGCCACATCTAAGCATCTCGATTTCTATAAAATATAAGCTGCTATAAATTTTAGGTTATCACATTTAGGAAGGAAAAATCAATTAATGGGAAGAAGGAAGAAGGAAGAAGGAGAAGTTCTTCATTAAAGACAAAATTGTCTTTACAACTTCCTTTCTAATTGTCTCTAGATTCTTAGTTTCTTTGCATGGAATTATTTGTTGCTATTGCAGCATTAAAGAAATATTCTTAATGGAATACTATTTTGAAATTTTCCCAAGCTTTAAAACTAATTCTGTCATTTTCTCTTTCATATACTTTTCTGACTTGTTTCGCTTTCTTCAAGCTTTAATGGAAAGAAAGAAAAGGAAAAGAAGAGTTAAAAAAAACAAACAAACAGTTCTTTGAATGGGGTATAATGTAAGAAATTCAGTGCAACATCTACATCTGGGGTAAGGTGTGGTCCAAAGATTCCCATGGGTGTGGACGAAGAACAACTTGTTAGTCCATAATGGGGTAGCCTCTATTTTCCTGGTTAAATATGGTGTCAAGGAAAGGAGATCATAATGAAGTACGCGTCTTTTAGCCTTTTTGTCTTTCCCTTTCGTATTTTCAGTTATCTTCCAAGTGGGATTTGATTTTTGGGACCGTAGTGTGATTTTGATACAAACCAGTAAGCCTATCATATTTGTTCTAATGGTAGTATATATCCGTATTATATTTTAATGTATCATTTTAAATTTATTATATTTTATATATTTTTAATTTATATATTTAAAAAATATTTTTAAATATAAAATAAAATAAATAAAATATATTTAATATATTAAATGCACATAAATTATATATAATATTTTAAAAAAATTTATCAAATATGAAAAGATTCATATCAGTTTAACTTATATTATTAAAATATATTAATTATTATCATATCTATAAATAATTATATCTAATATATATTAAATTTATAAATAATTATATCTAATATTTATTAAATATATATTAATATTAATTTATTTTATAAAAATTTTTATTAAGTATCAATTTATAGAATTATTTTCGATTGATATATTTAACATAAATCTATATTTATTGATAGGATTGATATAAATTGATACCGAAAGCTATTTTAGTTAACAGTACGGACCTACCTCTGATCACGATTAAAGCCAAACTAGGCGGCTGTAGCATAATACTAGAGTTTCGAGCCTGAACGGAACAGACAAAAGAATAATCTTACTTGCAAAGCACAAGCGTAGGCCCAAGAAAGCTTTAATAATGCTGTCGTATTGGCTATATGAGCCTATAGCCCAAAGCACCATCCAGTTTCCTTAATCAATTTGCCGTTTGTTCTTCGTTACACATCAACTGCTTGTTCCTTGCTCCACGGCATGGCCTTTTACTAGTTGGGTTAAAGTTTAGATCAAATTTAGTGTTCGTATTAATAAATATTATGATTGTTTAAATTAAGTTTAACGTGAAAAATGTGTAAATAATAATAAAACAGATTGAATCAGTCTGAAAAAAAAAAACTGCTGCTCAAAATTTAAAATAATTTTTAAATAAATTTTATTTTTATCAAAATTTATTTTTTAAATTTAATATTTTTAATTATCAAAAAAGTTTTTAAATTGGAATAGATATTACGACCCATAAGCAGATTTTTTCCATCGATTGTTTATGTAAAATAAGGTCTTATTCTCATTCATATTGCCACATTAATATGAGAGGCATCGTCAGAGATATTTAAAGATGGAATTAAAATTTTTAGTCTAGGGACGAAATATTTAAGAAAGAAAAATGGTCTTATACATATTAATGAATTATAAAGAAACACATAAATAAATTATTAAATTAGTATTTATTTACTTAAAAATAGACCGCTTAAATTATTTTAATTTATGAAATTTAAAATATTATTGAGAAGAAAAAAAAAAGCATCTTAATTATATTTCAAGATTTATTGGGAGATTTTGTAGGATTATGATTAAAGATGGATAATTAAGAGGATTAGGTCGTGATTAGACATGTCTATTCTCACATTATTAGTGTGAATCGAAATGTGAACAAATTGGCCAGACGCGTTTTAGCTGTCTTCGAGAGATATGCATGAATGATATAATGACAGTTGTTTGTTAGTTACACAAACGGACATCGAATGCTTTCATCTCCATTGGAAGTTACCTGGAAAATGTGCAAACTGACTTGATAAGGCTTAGATTAATGTCACATAATTGTTCATTTTCTATATTAATCGGTTATAAAAATTTATTTATTCTCGGATGTGGGGATTGGATGAATTTGGATGGGTTTAAGCCGTATCATTTTGGGTTCGAAATTTTTTAGGTTAAGATCAATTTGGGTTTAGATTCATCTAGATTCGAGTTCTTTCGGGTTCGAGTTTGAGTATGTTTTATATTATTTTTTATTTTATGTTAAATGTAATCATTTTTACATAATTTTGAATTCTAAGCTTGGGCCTAAATTTGGCCTAGTGAGGGTTTGAAAAAATTTTGAATTCTAAGCTTAGGGCCGAATTTGGGCTAGCCGGCTCTTTTAAGTATAAATCACTGCTTATAATATTAAAAAGTTATTTTATAGCCGAATTTGGGCTAGCCGACCCATTTAAGTACAAATCACTACTCATAATATTAAAAAGTTATTTTATATTAATATTTACATATTTTATAATTAAATTTAAATAAAATATATTATTTTATTTTAAAAAATACTATTCCGGATCGAGCTTGCTTGAAACTTAAAATCTAAGACCTGAGCCTAATTGTGCTGGGCCTATTGGGTTGGATAGGGTATCCAGCCCATGAGCAGGTCTAATTGTTAGTCTAACATGTGATTTCTTTTATTTTTTATATGTTATTATCTATTATGACTTTCGTATTTTTTAATTTATTTTCTTACTTTTATCAGACTCTAATTATCATTATTTGAAAGAATAATAATAATAATAATAATAATAATATTCAAATAAATTTTTAAAATTTTACTATCATCATATATAAACTCTCAATGTTTCATAAGTTTAACTAATTAAATTAAAGAAAATATGATAAATGAATTATATATTTTATTAATAATGTTTTCAAAGCTCATGATATGATTTACTTTTTTGATAAATTATTATTTTATCATATATAGACCTGCTCAAGGGTCGGGTCCCACTTGGGCTTAGCTCGAATCCTCATATTTTTGTTTCAAATTAGTTTGGCTCGGCTTGAAACAATAATTTTAAATTAAAATAATATATATTTTATTTAAATTTAATTACAAAATATATAAATATTAATAAAAAATCCTTTAGTGTGATGAATAATAATTATGGCTTAAACAAGCAGGTCTAAGCACGTTAAATAAGGGACTGGGCTTGGAATTTTAAAAAAAATTGAGCTGTAACCCGGCTCGACCATGAGCAAATTTAATCTTATATAAAATACAAATTAAGTTTTAATATTTAATTAAATTATATATAATATTAAAATTTAACATTTAATTCATTTTTATATTGCATTATCTATTATGGCTTCCATATTTTTTAATTTATCTTATTACTTTGTTATACTACTATTAGACTCTAATTATCATTACTTATAATAATAATAATATTATTATTATTATTAAAAAATATTTAAAATTTTACTACTAACATATATAAACTCTCAATTTCTAATGAGTTTAACTAATTAAATTAAAAAAAATGATAAATAGATGATATATTTTATTAATACTATTTTCAAAGCTCATAATATGATTTACTTTTTGATAAATTATTATTTTATCATATATAGACATGCTCAAGAGTCGGGCTACCCATCCGACCCAATTGGGCCTAGGGCCTGTGTTCTCATATTTTTATTTTAGGCTAGCTCGACCTAGTCAGAACAGTGATTTTTAATTAAAATAATATATACTTTATTTAAATTTAATTTAAAAAATACAAATATTAATAAAAATATTCTTTAATATAATAAATAGTAATTCTTACTTAAATAGGTGGGTCTGGATACGTTAAATAAAGGCTTAGGCTTGGGATTTTAAAAAGTTTTTTATTGCTACCTGGCCCGACCTATGAGCAGATTTAATCATATATAAAATATAAATTAAGTTTTTAATATTTAATTAAATTATATAAGGTATTAATATTTAATATTTAATATTTAATTCATTTTTGATATAATATTATCTATTTTGGTCGCTATATTTTTTAATTTATCTTATTACTTTTTTAATATTATTATCAAATTCTAATTATCATTACTTAAACTACTACTAATAATAATAATAATAATAATAATAATAATAATAATAATAATAATATTCACAAAAGTATTAAAAATTTTATTATTAATATATATAAACTCTCAGAATTTTAATGAATTTAACTAATTAAATTAAAAAATGTGATAAATGGATGATATAATTTATTGACAATATTTTCAAAGCTCATGATACTATTTAATTTTTGATAAATTATCATTTTATTATATTTAGATATGTATAAAGGTTAGGATACCCACCTAGCCCAGTTGGGCCTGGACCCAAGTTCTCATATTTTTATTTTAGACTAGCCTGACCCGACTCGAAACAGTGATATCAAATTAAAATAAAATATATTTTATTTAAATTTAATTATAAAATATATAAATATTAATAAAAAAATATTCTTGAATGTGATTAATAATATTTCTGACTTAAATAGGAAGGTTTGCATGTTAAGTAAGGGCCTGAGCTTGGGATTTGAAAAAAATTCAAGTCGCATCGTAACGCAATGCAACCCAACTCATTAGCAAGTTTAATCATATATAAAATAGTAATTAAGTTTTTAATCTTTAATTAAATTATTAAAAGAATATTAAAATAAAATTTATAATTAAAGTTTTTCATTATAAAAAATTATTTAATTATAATTTACTATATTTATTTTTAGTATTAAATTTGGGTTCGGATTCCTTCGAGTTAGGGTTCTTTTGGGTTTGGGTTATTTCGGGTTTGAGCCATTTCGGATTTGGGTTTCTTTAAGTTTAGGCCATTGACTTTTTGGTCAAATCAAGTTTGATTTATGTTGAAGTTTGAATTTTTTCGGGTAGATTTTTGGGTTTGGGTCCATTTTATCACCTCTATTTATTCTACCAATTTTGTTGATCAATTATTTTTAAAATTAATAATTAAATAGATTTATTTAATTAAATCTTTATTAACTGATTTTAATTAAATCTTATACATGATAAATACAATATAATTTATATAATAATCTAAAATTATATAATATATAATTTATAATATAAGATAGTTTTTAGAAAATAATATAAATAATATATTTTAAAATAGTTAAAGATTTGAGTAGTTCTGATTTTTTTGGTTAATCGATTAATTCAATTTTTAAATTTAAATATTAAACCGATTGAATTGATTTACTGGTCTCCCTTATAATAGAGAATAATGCAACCTTGAACCGGCTTGTTCATCTACTCTGATTATATTTGAGATCGAAATGTTCTTGTTATGGTAGCCAGCGATTTTGCGTTCTATCCCATGCAAGTTTTCAGATTAAAAAATTTCGTAAGAATATTTTTAATTTTGTTTTCGAGAAAAAAAATTAAAGGCAAACTATTTTTTTTTCTGATTTTTTTTATTCTTTTGTATATTAAAATATCATGACAATAATGATCTCAACTGGGAGCAATTCAATCGTCAACAATTGTTTGCAATCTCTGGCAGAACTAATTAAGATGAGTATATATATAATATCGTCTGCATTGGAAAGTATAAATCCGGTTTTGCTATACATGCAAGTGAATGTATAAGATATTTTCGATTAATGGTTGAAGTCTATGATTAGTTTTTCTATCTAAAAAATTTTCTACAATTTTTCAGTTTGGACCAGAGTTAAGAGTTACCATCAACGGTTTGGGTTCGGGTTGGGATTGGTAGAATCAACACATCAAGAAACAATAACATATCCGATTCGATAAACATCACTGAATCGGATATTTGTTCATCTTGGTAAAAATTTATTAAACCCTTAGTTAAATTAAGTTGTAGCAAATAATAATATTAATTTTAATTGATTATTTAAAAAATTTTGATAAATGATGAAATTTGAATTTTTAACTTAATGTTTTTGTAATAAATATCATTCTACTTATCAAACGAGTTACATATTTTAATTTAATATTTTATCATATTTAATGTTTGTTTAATATTAAATTCATGCATTTAATACCAACGTATCTATTTATATTAGATGAAATGGTTGAATTCTAGATGAGAACTTCCACCGATTCAATATTTAATCCAATTATGAAAACATTGGTTATAATTTCAACGAATTAAGGGCTTGTTTGCTGCACAAAATATTAATGGGAGGATAGGATGATAATCATCCTACAACAATCTTGATATGCACTTAAAGGAAACGTTTATATTATTCAGAAAAAGTCTTTAGCTTGACGTTTTAACGAGTAAATCCTCTTGAAGATGGAGGATTACTTTTCACCTTTTGAACTGCTTTTGCAATTTACTCAAAATGTATGGTGAAATTTGCAAAGACTTTCTTCTTTTTTTTTCGAGGGGGGTGTTTAACCAACGAGTGTTCGCTAGTGTTCGGATCAAAAGACACTTTTTAGACCGCAATGCAATGATAAAAAAGTTACAAATCTTGTTGGGTAGACAACAATGCTACATTAATTAATCAAGGATATGAACTGTAGCTTATAAAGAAAATGCTATCGTTCTCCTATTAAGGTACATTTTCTCAAAGGATAAAATCGTGAGGACAGTTTGTGCACAACTCCAAAGCGAATAATAGCTCATAGCGGGCGCAGTCCGATAATATTTGCATCAACATTGGTGCTGTCTATGGGAATAGACAAGTTATAAGCTCATGATTGAAATATCATTCAAGGCATCAAGTTATCACGTAAGTATGTCCATTCGACCTACATAGTGGTAACTTGCCCACTCGACCTACACGAAACTTGGCATGTAAACAAGTAACACCAGGTTACCACGCAAACATACCCACACGACCTACACTGTCCACATCTTTGCCTGCGGGCTAGGTTAGGGTGGACAACAATCCCATATTGATTAACCAAGATTATGGACTGTGGCTTATAAAGTAAAAGCCACCCTTTCTTTATTGAGGTGCCTTTTTTCAAAGAACAAAATCGTAAGAACAGTCTGTATACCGCTCCAAAGCGGATAATCCTTGCATTAACAAATCTAAAGTTAAAGGTCTAAAAAATTATAAAAAAAATTAAAACCTTAAAGAAAGTAACTAAATGAAAGAAAGTAAAGGCATAAACATATGATAAATGTTGAAGACAATTAGATAACATAAAAACACTAAAGATAGTTAAAATCTCATTGTTAACATAGCTGACATGTTGGTTTTAATTTGTTGAAGTCTTTTTGACTAGGGAGCATATCACCTATAATTATTGTAGTACAATTAATCAATTACAATCTTGAATTATGTAGGATCCACGAAAATATTATGTAGAATCAATGATTTTAAGTGATGGACTCCTATATGACATTGTTATATGATTAGAAAATTGTAGGATAGTAGGAAAACAAATTATAGATGAAATGCTCTCTTTTGACTATGCTGATATAGAACAATATTCAAATGATTTGGACTTCACAATTGATGACGTGGATATTTGGTTGGCCACATGGCTAAAAGGTTGTAGGGCCTGAAATTTTCTTTTTTTTTTCCAATTTTTTTGTGAAAATTTCATTTAAGACCAATGGATTGAAAATTTTTCAAAAAAGGTGAAATGATAAAATCTATTTAAAGTTAAGGAAATAGAAAGTTTTATAATTATCTAATGGGCTACCGTAAATACCAATTTGCCCATAATGAAAATTCACACACTATTTTGCATTCCATTATCTCAAATTACTAATTCTCCCTTTTTCTTTTCCATTATCTCTTCTAATTTTGAAGCTCTAATTAGGGTTCTTCCTTTTTCTCAAAGGTCGGTTCATCTTCTTCTTTCACTTCCTTTTCATCACTTTTTTTCTCTATTTTATAATTTTTTTTCTTTTTTTAATTCTTTTCATCTGCTATTCTTCACCATTTCCTTTCTAATTTTTTTAATTTTTTTTGAACGATTTAGAAATATCTTAAAAAATAAAAATAAAAGCTTTAATCTTTAATGGAAGTTTAATCTTTTTATTATTTTGGTGTTAATATAATCTTTTTTTTTAATTGATTAGAGTTTTTACAAGATTTAATTTCTTTACAGGTTTGAGGCGGTTGAAAAATAAGATACTTTCAGGTGGAAAGTAAGTTGAGAGAAAGTGATGATACTAAACTCCAACATTATCTAATAGGAATGCCAAGCATTCCTTTAGTGGCTCATGAAACCTCTTGGTATGTTTTCTCTGATTAAACACTTATATGATTTTTTTAATGTTATGCTAGTGCTTATGTTGGGTATTCAAGTTTCTTTTAATTTCTAATCATTTCATGTTAAAGATTATTTTCAAAGGTATTGTGAGAGTGTTTTGTTCTGAATCTTATATTTGATTATTGTTAATTTATTATAAATTTTTAGTTTGTTGTTGTGTCATAATGAAAAGTGATTTAGAATATGGCTATTTGGATAAGTTCATGAGTAGGGGTTCTCATTTACACTATCTTTTTTTTCCTCTAACTATTCAATAAGCGCAAATCAAATGTGCCGAGAAGATTCTCGCCTGCATCTATCTATAGAAAAAAATTGCTGCTAAAAAAAGTCTATCTATTTATGGCAAGCCTATAGAACTCTATAACATTTTTCAAAAAACACGTAGCTGAAGATGTAAATATTTACTTCTTATTACATCAACCATTTTATTTTTTTCTATGCAGATTGATTGTCTTGTGTTGTTTTCTAAATATAGTGATATTTGGCTTTGTAGACAGTTAATTCTAAATCTTGCTTTAAACCATTTTTATTTTTTTTCATTGGAAGAGATTTTTTTAATATTTAACACATGTTTTGTTAATTTTATTCTACCTGTGGCCATCTTTCAATGATTTTTTTTTTAAAATTTTCAGCCATAACTTCTTTAAAGATGTTGCATTACAAAATTCAAGCAAAACACAAAATGAGGTAATATTTAAATCTGGTAATTTGATGTGCTATATTTCTAAAGTTTTATGGTTGCAAGTGCTTACTGTCACATTTCCCTTTTCTTTCCCATTATACTAGATTGATGGAAGAACTTAAATAGCCTACAAACCTTCGTTAATGGTTTTTGGTAGAAGAAGAATAAAGACTTTAGAAACAATTATTGATAGCTTTTAGGATAGGCAAATCTATTGTATGTATTCTTACTTAACTATAAATATGCTTGTTCAAATTAGCATCATGTAAGGAGAAACGAGAAATTCCTTTACAAAAAAATTAATTTTATTTTTTTGTGTCACTATAAATGGATTTGTTGCAATCATCTTCATAAAATCATAGAAACAAAATGGTATAAATTGTCATTCACCCTAAACACAACATGGATAAAATCCATAACAATAAGGGAAAAAGTTGGAGAAGCAAAAAGAAAAGAAGATATTGAATGAAGAGCCAAAGTCAAAGAGTATAAAATAATTTGTGATCTCACTAGTTTTTATAACTTGAAAGCTATGATGGAAGGAGAAAGCTACTATTAATAAGAGGAAAAGAAGAAGAAGCCATAAGAAAAACAATCATAACAATAAGGGTAGTCAATTTCATGCACATCTCGTAGTTGCTGTAAGTAACTAGATTTACCTTAATTAATATTTTTTCCTTGGGCTTAAAGATAATGTTGAAATGATTTTGAATTTGGCTATTTCACTAAAAAGAATTTGGTTTTATGTTATCTTCTTAGGGTTGAAAATTGATTTAAGGTTCTATTATGAACATATCTATTGTGTATTAATGGTTGTCATTCTATCATGAACATATTTATTGTATATTTACTATGTACGGAATATATAAACTTAAATAATATAAACATTTAGGTATACTTATATTTACAAAGCCTGCTTGAAACTGATATGTGCATTTAGTTAGATTTTTTTGTATATTTTATACGACATATTTTTCTCTACATCTTTCTTAACCAATAAACTAAGGGTTGTCATATGTAAATTCAACTTTACTGATTTGGCCTGATATTGATAGTCATATGTACATTTAGTTATAGTCATACGTACATTTAGTTATAGTCATATGAATATTTAATTTTGTTGACATGTACATTCAGTTATAGATACATCTGTATTCAGTTATGGTTCTATAATCGTATTGCTTTACAATAACTTTTACTCTTTTGATATTAGGGTTTTTTATGATTATATTATAATAAAGTTTAGGGTTATCCAATTAAGGTATACTCATTGAACAAGAGTTTCTCGCATGTACGTTTAGTCATGGTCATATGTACATTCAAGGTTTAAGTCATACGTACAGTACAACTATTTATCATATACTGAGTGTTGGACTTCAAATGTGCACATTTACTGATTCTTTATACAATTTGGGTTTAAGTTATATTAGAATAAAGGTCATGGGTTTATACAATTGCATCATAGTAATTTCTTCATTCATCTTCAGCTTTTACATTTAGTTTTAGTGCTATTTACATTTAGTTATAGTCATATATACATTCAATTATGTTGATACGCACATTCAGATATACTCTTACGTAGTGATTCTCATATAACAAATGTTATATTTTTGCAGCATCAATATTTACTTTAGGTTATAGTTTCATCTTATTTCCTTGAAGACATTATGGGTTCAGGGTTTACATTTCACTTATAATTTTTTGTTCATGCATCTTAGTCATATGTGTATTTATTATAATCATATGTACATAAGACATGATTGTTATCTCATTAGTGTTAGTAATGTGTACAATTAATATTTTCTTATATGATAAAGGCTAGGATTAAATAGTCATCTGTACATTCAGTTATGGTTATACGTACGTCCAATTATGATCTTATGTACATTTAGTTATGGTCATACGTATAAGTTTATGGCATCTGTAATTTAGTTGTACTCATTTTCATAAGTGTTTCTCATATGTACTGCAGTTATTGCTATTTGTACATTTAGTATTGTGCATATGTACATTCAGTTATCGTTATATGTACAGGCAGTTAGAGATATACATACACTACATTCTAAGGTCATTTTGGCCAAGACATTGTGAAATTTTCCTTTTCATTTGAGATTTAGCATTTTATATATGCATCTTAGGTATATATACATTCAGTTATTGTTATATATATATTCAGTTGTAGTCATCTATAACATTCAATTATAATCATATGTACACTCAGTTATGGTTATATGTACTTAAGACGTCCTCAGTTTAACGCATGTGTAATTTAGCTGTACTCATTTCCATAAGCATTTCTCATATGTACTATAGTTATTGCTATTTATACATTTAGTATTGTGTATATGTACATTTAATTATGTTATAGGTACATTTAGTTAAAGACATACGTATACTACAGTTTAGGGTCATTTTGGCCAAGACATTGTGGAATTGTCCTATTTATTTGAGTTTTAGTGCTTTGTAGACGTATTTTGGGCATATGTATATTCAGTTATGTTTATCTATACATTCAGTTATGATCATATGTATGTTCAATTATGGTTATACATAGTTAAGACAATATGAGTTTTGGGTATAAGTAATTGAGTTGTAATCATTTCCATTAGCATTTCATAAGAAGTAAAGCAATCAAAAACGATGGTGGTGACTTATATACAAGTTGAACCCTCCGCAACCTTTGTGCTTGTCCTTGAAGACCAAATTTGTTTTTGAAATGTGTATGTACGTATGATGTTAATAGCTAAATGTACATAAATAATAGATCGATCAATTTGTTGCTGCATGCTAAAAGTGATTAAAAGTGCTAAATTTTTCCCTTTCTCAGTGAATGGTTTTTGTTCGTGAAATGTTGCGGTAGCTATTCATTTATGGTAGCTTTTATAACAGCTTTGATGGATTGTTGTATTAAATTGTAAATCCGTCAACTTAATGTACATAATATATGTAGCATTATTGATTTTGAGTGTTATTATTATGGAAATGGAATGCACCTGATGTCAAAATTTTTTATTATGTACGTCCACGATGACAGTTGCTTAGTAAACATCTTATTAGTTTAAGAGAAAACTAAAAGGTATTTGTGAATTTTTTTTTCCATCAATTACCCTACCATCAATAACGCCTTCTCAAAGAAGCAATGTAAGATTATGGAACGAAGCAAATTACAAAAGTTGCGAATTTTATTTCAGTCACTTACATTATAAAGGCATAGTTTGAAATTTATACCAATCGTACGCATTGCTAATCATAAACTAGCTCACAATAAAATAAGTAAATAACCGTTATAACTTAAAAATTGATAACGTACACAAGATTACTGTAGTTGTTGTAGGAGATCTTTTATTAAAGAAATTGTATCATATGCAAATGATGTCGTATACTTAGGTAGTTTAAACCCTGTAAAGTAGTAGGCAAACACAACTATTATGAATTATGTTATAAATGGAAGGATGTTAAGCCGCAACATCATCACCTTCAATAAGGGCGAAAGAAGAGTGCCATTAGACATATGTGTTACTTCCATTACATAAATATATGAGCATAAATAAATGCCTTAACCTGCATAAGTATATAAGCATAAATAAATGTACATATCACTTTAGCAAAATGTACATATGAGTAAACCAAATGTACATACAACCTAAACCAATTGCAACCAAAACTGAAAGTCACATATGAGTATAACTAAATGCACATATAACTATAACTGTAAGTACATATGCCTAAAACTGAAAAAACTATATTGGAATGGATTATATGTAATCAGCCTATGTGAGAAAAGAAGGAAATCCGTTATGTAATGATGCAACTGAGAAAGCATTGAAACCCGTAAACATGTGGACGGGTTTAGGGTAAAGTCCAATCTGTACATATGACGTATCATGATAATTTACATTCCGCATATGACTATAAGTGAAAAGTAGATATGACTCAATTTAACGTCAAGAAAATGTCAAATAGCAATTGCACATATGAGTTAGACATCGGATATGATGATCATGTAAGATGTACATATCATAATAAGTTAATGTACATTTGACCATTACTCACATTTAGCGGCATGAGTACAACAGAATGCACTTACGCCCTAGATGCGTGTATGAAATATTAAAATTCAACTGTATATGCCCCTTAGTAAATGTATAGGTGATCAGAAATGAATGTACAGATAACCATAACTAAATGTACAAATGAGTATAACTAAACATATAGATAACTATAATTAAATGTACAGATGAGCAAAAATAAATGTATAGATAACAAAACTCAAACGTAACTTTAACCGTATGACCCTTAAATATATGAAAATATCAAATAGTAATTGTGGACATTAGTTGGACCAATGATATTGCAATGACGTAAAATGTACATATGATAATAAGTTATGTACATCGAACCATAACTGAACTACTATGAGCATAACTGAATTTACTGATGTGGAAGATGTGTGTAGAAAACGTTAAAAGTCAAAAGTATATACCATAGGTAAATGTACAGGTGACAATATATAAATGTACGAATCACCATAATTGAATGTACAGATGAATATAACTAAATGTACAAGTGACTATAAGCAAATGTACAGATAACCAGAAATAAATATACAGATAATAAAATCTGAATGTACCCTAAACTGTATGACCTTTAATCATATGAAAATGTCAAATAGAAATTGTGCATATTAGTTAGACCAATAATATGACAATCACGTAAGATCTACATACGATAATTTGTTACTGTACGTTGGACCATAACTAAATTTCCCTATGAGTATAATTAAATGTACTTACGCGATAGATGCGTGTAAGAAACATTAAAACTCAAACGTATATACGTATAAGTAAATGTACAGGCAATGACAAATTAATGTACAAATCAGCCTAACTGAATGTATAGATGAATATACTTAAATGTACAGATAACTACAAATGAATGTATAGATAACCATAACTGAATGTACCCTGAAGTATGACCCTTAAAGTGATGAAAATGTTAAATAGCAATTGTGCGCATTAGTTGGACCAATGATATGGCCATCACGTAAGACATACATATGATAATAACTTAATGTACATTGGACCATAACTGAATTTTCCTATGAGTATAAAAAAATGTACTTGCACTTTACTTGCATGTAGGCAACAACAAATTATGATCAAATATATATACCCATAAGTAAATGTACAGGTGACCAAAACTGAATGTACAGATCACCATAATTGAATGTACAGATGACTAAAATTAAATATAAAGATCACCATAAAAACAATAAACTATAAAGACAACTTCGAAACGTAGTGATTAAAATAAAAGGGAGCTTGCATTCCACAATATCCACCAGATTTAGGCACCCTGCTTTGTGCATTACTTAAAGTGTTTGGGTGAGTGACTCAGTCAAAGCAGGTTTTTTCCTTTTTCAATTTTTCATTTTCAAGAAATTGTTCATACAAGTTGAGCCCCTATTTCAACCATAAATGATAAAAAGAAATTGATAACAAAAATCTAAATATGGAACAAATACATAATATTTAAATTTGAGAGCTTGAGGATCTTTAACAGCATGAACTTTTACATAAAACAGCAACTTGGTTCTAGAGGAGAAGGAGGAAACAACGCAACTAATGCATGTGATTGTGACATTTAAAAAAACTTAAACCAGCGGTACCATACAGGTTAATATAAGTAAAAAGGAAGAAAGGGAAACAAAAAGATAGAAAATATTAAAAAAAAAAAAATAAAGACAGCTCTCTATCATATCGAAGCCATATTATTCCTAAGTTGCATCAATTTTTTTCTTGTTATATAGCAAAAATAATACATGCAATAATTTATAACAAGCTAAGCCTCTTCTAGCTAGGCAAGTTCACCACAAGGTTTCCACCGTGCCATTGTGACAAAAATGACAAAAGACTAAGGAACAATGGGACAAGCTACTGACTACTGAAAATTTTCAGTTGTTGTATTTTTTAAATGCAATTTGTTATTCATTTGGGGATTATGTATTGGGTCAATCTTATTTAAAGAAATTTTTATCATTTAATTACAATTATATTTTCAAGATACACGATGCATCAGGAATCATGCAAGTTGGTGTTAGATGAGCATTAAATTTGTGTTCCTATTATTCTAAAAAATTGGACATCTATTGCTATCTTTGTTTGTATTTGTCAACTAGACAAACACGGCACAATCAGTTTTACCTAAAGAATTAAACTTCACAACCAAATAACCTGATGATAAACAAAAATGGAGCAAGAAAGCAATAATATGCAAGTAAAGCTGATTTAAAAGTAACAACGGTAAGGCATAATTTCAAAAAAATAGAAAAGAACATAACACGCAATCAAATACGTTAAAAAGAACCTACAAAATGCAGGTTTCAGAGACAAACAAATATTCGAAAAAAGTTTTAAAGAGAAAACGACATAACCTTCCAGGATCAGCGTCGGCCGCTTTTTAAAATGTAATCAAAGCATCCAATGCCTTCTCCTGCACCGGCGCATTTGAATCAACCACTGTCTCTTTGAAAAACATGAAAATCCAAAATCAATCGAGGAAAACAAATCTGAGCCATTAAAACTATTAAAAAGAAGAAAACCTAACAAAATTTTTAATAAAAAATAAGAAATAAAAAATGACCTATTTAGCGGAGCCGGTATCCTTGGGATCTATGATGGAATAGCAAAGAAAAGCTAAGTCGATGTTAGCCTTGTTCCTTACTTTCCAATTCTTGTGCAATAACCAGTTTTCCCATGGCAATTTCTTCGCCTCCTTCAATAATTTATTTTTATTTCATACTTTTTTTTTTCTATTTTTACATTTTATTATTCTATCAATCGATCAACCAAAATTCAGAGCTCCAGAATAAAAGAGCCTTCTTTTTCGTTTTGTTTTAACGAGAGCTTCTTCTTCTTTCTTTTTAAGAGACTTTTTTTTTTTTTTTGTTTATTTGCCGGGTGCTGACAAGACCGGAGAAAGAAATTCAAAACCAAATGAAAGATAAAGAAAAATTAATTCTAATAAGTTGGTGTTTGGGACAGGTTTTGGGGTTTAAATCTAAATGAAAGGAGGTCGGGGATAGACAGGTTATGGATCAGGTTGGATTGAATTAAAGTCAGATTTGAATATAATATTAATATTAAATATATTTATTGATATTTTATTTAATTCAAAATATAAATATCAAATTTTATCTAAATCTGTTCATATTCATAAATAGATAGTTCAAGTTTATTTAGACCTGTCTATATTATTTTTTTATAATTTATTTTTTAAAAAAATATTTTTTTTAAATTTAATCTTTACTAATTTAATAATTTTCTTTTATTAAGTTTATAAATATAAATAATTTAACTTAGATTTTAAAGTTTACATTTTAATATTACATATGCATTGTTTAATAACAAAAATTATGTAATACATAAAATATAAAATAAATATATATAATATAATAGTAAAATAGGTCAGGCTCGAGCTTTAAAAGTTAGAAGCAAAACACGATTTATTTTTTAATCAAAACTAATTTTTTTATTTAAACTTATTTTTTAAATTTAATATATTTATTCAAACTTTTTTAAATATCAAATGAATCATTACATTTGGACAGATAACCCGAAGTCTAGTTGAAAAGAGAAAAATGCATGAAAGACTAAATTTTTATTAAGGGTAAATTGGCGTCCATGGCAGCCTATTAGATAATTGTAAAACTTCCTATTTCCTTAAATTTAAATAGAATTTAGCATTTTACCTTTTTTTTTTCTTTTAAATATTCTCAATCCATACGTTTTTTAAATATTCCTCCGCCCCCTTTTTTTTCTGTAATCCCCTCTCATATCTATTATATTATAATTGTACATCTAAAACTCAATGATTGCTACTCTAGTTTGCGAAGCATAATATTAAACAGTCACTTTTGCTCTGACTATTTTTAACGACCTGTTTTGTATGACCATGAATTGCTCCTAATTACCAAATACGAGGATTTAAATATTAGTTATAATTTAATATTTTATGATTATTTTATAGTTTTAATTTATTTTTTAATGATAATTTTTATCATAATTAATTATAATTGTATTTATTTTGTCTACGATTGTAATATTAATTTGATTGAAATTTGTCGTACAATTTAAATCCTAAAACAAATATGATGCTTAATCCCCTAAATTCCAACCTGGTGACTTGATTTTGAGTGTCTCCCTCCTCAGCCTCTCCAATTCCTTCATTTGCCACTGTTCCGATGAACCGAATATACTTTATGTCATTGAACTTAATGCTACGTTAGCATTGTCAACCACGTCAACGAAGATAACAATAGAAAATTAATTCCATTATCGATTGGATTGAAATTTAAAATTTTTAAAAAAAAATTCCATTTTGATAAATTATTTTGCAAAGATAAATTCACATTTTCATGTAATTACAGATCTGAACGACTTAACCAATTCATGAATTATATCTCACATGGGCCGTAGCAGATCTCAGATCTCGTCTGATGTTTGAGCCTGTGTGACTGAAGTGCTGCATTATATTATATGGTAAGCTTACAAACCAGCTCAAAGTTGTCAGGGCCTGCTTTCATACTTGGGTTGGATTTATTTCCAAACCCATAAATTTAACCCATCTCATGAAAACAATCAAGCAGCTCTTTAGTTCACGGGTTTCCATTAGTTTGGACATTAAATTGGGCTTAAACAGATTGATTCCCCAATTTCTTAGATTATAATCTCTCTCAACAGTAAAAAAAATACCTAAATAAGCTGTTAATATTGGATATGTGATGCACTCATGGTGATCAATCTGCCGGAAGCTGACGGTGATTCGATTAGGTTCGATTTCAAAATTTTACTTAACAAGAGATATTTTGATTTTTTTTAAAATTAATTCGAATAAGTGTAGATAACGAATCAATTCAAATTGAGTTTTATTTGCTTGATCAGCGGCCTAGGAATTTAAAAAACTTTTGATTGTGATAACGTTTAAATTTTAAAGATTGGCGTTGGATTCCTGATTACTTGATTCAGCCCACTAATTTCAAGTTTGGAGTGTGTGCTTGGTTACGTGAAAAATAGGATGATGGATAGAGGAAGATGAAAAAGTAAAAAAATAAATTTTGAGTATACTTAGTTAAAAAAAGTAAAAAAAAATTAAAAAAATTATTATTTTTATATTTATTAATAAAAATAAATTATTTTAAATTAAAAAAAAGAAGAAAAAGATAAGAGTGTGTTTGTTAAGTGTATATATTTACAAGATTATTTTTATTTTTAAAATTTTATTTTTTTTCTTAACTTATGAGTATAATAGTAAAATAATCTAGTTTTTATTTTCTTTCTTTTTATTTTTCAATCATACCAAACTATGAGAGAAAAGAAAAATTATTTTTTTTTTTTTACTTTTCTATCATTTCTATCAAACGCACCAATAAAAAAAATATATTTTTTATCTTTTTATTTTTTTTTTACTTTTAAATTTTATCTTTCTTAATTTCTTTCCACCCTAACAAGCAAAACCTTAAACTATATAATCATCAAAATGTTTATCCTAATGGGCTAAGTTCTGTCTGAAATGGTTTTTTTTTTTTGGTCTCTTTGAAACTAGATAAGTTCTATGATTAACTTCTTTTATTTTATTTTTTTTTTACTTTTCTACTCTATCTTAATTATTGAGTTCATCGCCAAGCTTAGGAAACAAGCTAAAAACTCTAACCGGTTTTTGGATCATACATTGATAAATCTAATTATTGTACCAAAAAAAGTGCTTGAGAATTTATTTTCTCCAACAAAAATTCATTGCAGTGTGAGAAAAACAATCTAATAATAAACTTGGATTTTAGATGCCGAACACTACAAGGGGCGGAGGAAGCAGAGCAAATTAACCGTGATTTTATACCAAACACCTCAAAGATGAGATAGGTAAAATTGGTAGAGAAGCATGATCTTATCACTAGGCCATTATTCTTTTCAAAAGATATGACTAATGAGATATACAGTGTATCCGTTTATGTGTACAAAAAACTTCTCTTTCTTATTTGATGTAAGATTAATGTACTTTATCTACTTCATTAAAATACTTCGCATGATATTCTCTCCCACTTAATCTCGTAAAACTTTTCAAATTGAAAAAAAAAAGTTTATAAAAGCTAATTACCAATTATATAATTTATTAATAAATTATATTTTAATTTTATAATTTATTTAATTAAAATTAAAATTTTAATCTTTACAACCTCATTAATATACAAAGTAATAGATATATATATTTTTAAATTTTTAGAATAATGGGAGGAATTTCTCAAGCAAACAATAATGTTGCTTTTTTTTTTTTTAGATTGTGCAGCAAAGTACCACCTCCGGATGCTCAATTAATACTGACGGAACCCCCACTAATAACCCACGCGTGACGGATGACCATAGGTACAGTGTCTCTGCCAATTGAAAGTTTAGTTTGAGTTTTTTTAAATTTAAGAAATATTGAATTTAAATATTTTTATTTTTGTTAATATGTATAGTTTAGGTGTATTTACATTTGAATTTTTTGTGGTTGGATCATAAAAGTCATCGACGATAAATATAAATGGATCAGAATTATTCAGGGACTAGGTGAGGTTAATATTTAGTAAAAAAATCTCTTACTCAAGTTGAGGTCCAATGAGCAATGAAATTTTTTAATATTAAAAGAATAAATTTTTTTATGTTTCATACTTTAAATATTTCATTAAAAAATAAAATAAAATTTTAATTTAAAAAATATAATTCAATTTAAATCCAACTAATCTTTGCAAGGTGTGGATCTCCACGCGGACATAATGGAAACATGGGCAGCATGTTTATTGGAAGCTTAATTATGTTGTTATAATAGTGTCATAACTGAAGTTTCGGCAGTAGGGTATAGTCAGAATCTTAATTAGCATCGCAATTGGGATTTCAGAAAATAGAAAAGTTTGAAGTTGGAGTTGATGGATTGCATTGGTTGTTAAAGGAGTTATCTGTTGTTCTGATGATAATAAAGTCTCAGACTCTTGAATGTAGCTAGCTGAGCTCCCATTGTAATGGACCTGGATCGCAAAATCTTTCTTGTGTCTAAATTAATGTAAATAAATATTTTTATATTTTTTATAAAATATTTAACTTTTAAATTTAATTTAAATTATTATAAACAAGAAAAGGAAAAATAAAAAAGAGACAAAAAGTAAAAAAATTTAAATATATTTACAAAATTAATGCAAATAAATGTTTTTTTATAAATTATTTAATATTTATAAAATTAATTTGAATTGAAATTATAACATTATAATTATTTATTTTTTGTATTTATTTATAAGAAGGAGCAAAATATATTTAGGAATAAATACAAAAATTTAAAGTAAATTAATTAAATATTTTATATTTTTATAAATTAATTTAATATTTATTAAATAATTTTAATTATAATATAAAATTTTAATTATGTTTTAATTTATTTATCAGGAAGATAAAATGAAAAGGAAAGGAAAGAAACCAAAACATTAAAAAAATTTTAAAAAATTTAATTTTCAATAAATATTTTATATGTTTATAAATTCATTATTTTTTCACAAGTTAATTCAAATTATAATTCCAATTATTTTATTTTTTTGAATTTTATTTATAAAAAAGAAAAGAAAATTTAAAATTTAAAACCAACAAAAGGAATAAAGGAATAAGAAAAAAAAAAAAAAAGAGAATGTATTACATCAAAGTAACATCTGTAGTCACGTTATATGCCTTCTTTGTCATTTTAATGCTTACTTTAATGATTTTATTAAAGAAAAATATTAATATAAAACTTTAAAATTAAAAATTTGATTGATACGTTTTTAAATTTGAATTCGATTTAAAATATATCTGAAGTTTAAAAGTCATACAAATAATTAATCTTTGTATTAATGAAAATTCGAAGGAGTAATCTCAATAAAATAAGTTAATGGAAATTCAAATTATTAATCTCAATAAAAAATAATTATCATCTCATCATGTATAGAAGTAAATGTCTATTATCTAGAAAGTGACAAAATATGTGTCAATCCAAAGTATAACACGTTTCTAGCCTCACCCGCCACGACCAAAATTAGAGTCAACATTTGAAAACAGCATCCGGCTATATATGAACAGGTTTCCATTTTCTACTTAACGAAAATTACTATAAATGAAAGTTACTATAAAAATCTTACCAATTCGATGGTCATCAATAAAGTTAAAAGAAACATAAATTAAAAAAAAAAAGTAAAGAAAAGAAAAGATGATTATACTATTTGAATAACTTGTAAATTAAGGAGTAATACTAATCCAACAATAATTATGATTCAATTATCTTTTATTAATGTGAGATATAAACTATTGTAATAATGATGTCAATAACTGTTTTAATTTTTTTTAAAAAATAATAGTAATTAGCTTAATAATATCAAATAAAAAATAATGCTAATATTCTATTAATTTTTTTTTGAAGAATTCCACGTTGTATTTCCTAAACCACGTCGGCTACCTCTATTCACGTTCACGTACCTTCGTAAGCACGAGCGTCTCCCATGATTCACCACCGTGTTATACCGTCATTTGCTGATTCATTGCTCAAACAATCTACGAAGCCGCCTATCCCTAATCTTCAACCACCCCGCGTGCCCATCCGCCGTGCGTCTCGCTGCCATTACCTCCCATCCAACAAAATTATTACACGTGTCCACTCCTTGCTTTTATATATACCGATCGCCTATCTGCCCCAAAATCAAAATCCAAAAATATTATCCGAACAGTAACGACAAAACTCCAAACAAAGCTTTTGTTTCAATCTCATTTGTTTTTTAGATTTTTTTTTTTTTTTTTTAGTTTCTGTTAAATGATCCAAAAATGGAACGGGTCGAGTCGGCGGATCCTGACGTACCCGGCGAAACATCCTTGCGACTCCATTTCTCCTGCAACTCTTCTAAACTCGCTAATCGATCTTGGTCGAGACATTTGCAGTTACAAATCCAAGTTTTTCTCCGTCAACAAGAGAAACGCGCGCGAAACTTTTCGCCAAATCACGAACCTTCTTCTTTTCCTCCAGGAGATCCGAAATGCCACGTCGGATCCACCTGCCGGGCTCATCCTCAGCTTTTCGGAGCTCCATCTCACTTTCCAGAAGTTGCGATACCTTCTGGAAGATTGCACTAGCGATGGGGTTCGAGCGTGGATGCTGGCGAATTCGGATCGGGTTGCGAACCAGTTCCGGATCGTGATCCGGGGCATGGCGACGGGTCTGGATGTTTTCCTGCTTTCAGACGTTGACGTGTCAAATGAAGCCAAGGAGTTGGTTGAGTTGATCATAAGGCAAGCTAGGGAAGCAATTTTCCAATCCGACCCGGAAGATAAAAAGGCCGTGAGAGATCTTATGCGGATCCTGAACCAATTCGAGGAAGGAACCAAGCCCGACCCGGTTGAAATCAAACGGATCTTAGACCATCTCGGCATTCATAAATGGAGCGACTGTGGTAAGGAAGTGAAATTCTTGGATTCAGAAATCGAAATTGAATTTTCCAATAGAGAAAACAAAAGAGAATTTGAGCTACTGAGTAGCTTAATGGGATTCATGAGCTATTGCAGATGCGTAATATTTGACTTCATCGACTTTGGCAGTCAAACTCTCGATGGCCAATGTAATAGCAAGGAAGCTTTTAAAGGAATCAACGGTTATGATCTCAAGTGTCCGATCTCGTTAGAAATGATGTCAGATCCAGTGACTTTATCAACGGGGCATACCTACGATCGTTGTTCGATTCTAAAATGGTTCAATTCGGGAAATGCCACGTGTCCTAAGACGGGCCAGAAGCTTACCAGTAAGGAACTGGTTCCGAATCTTGTCTTAAAAGGGATAATCCAACGATTTTGTGCTGGAAACGGTGTCGCAGTCGAAGTGTCCAGCCGAAAGAATCGCGATATTTCAAGGACAATCAAAGCGGGGAGCTTTGCTGAAGAAGGAGCTGCGAAGATGTTGGCCGGGTTTCTCGTTAACAAGCTTGTTAACGGAAGTGCTGAAGAGATGAACAGGGCGGCTTTTGAGATTCGGGTTCTTACGAAAACGAGCATTTTTAACCGATCTTGTTTGGTGGAATCCGGAACGGTCCCGCATTTGTTGAAGCTGTTGTTGTCTAAAGATTCTAACACCCAAGAAAACTCCATTGCTGCCATCTTGAATCTTTCCAAGCATTCGAAAAGCAAAAGTGTCATAGTGGAGAATGGAGGATTGGATTTGATCGTCCATGTTTTAAGACGGGGACTTAAGATTGAAGCTCAACAACATGCGGCTGCTACCTTTTTTTATCTTTCTTCAATTGAGGAGAACAGAATTTTGATTGGTGAAAATCCCGAGGCTATTCCAGGTTTACTAAAGTTGGTCAAGAATGGAAATAATCGTTGCAAAAGGAATGCATTGGTTGCGATATTTGGGCTTCTAGCGCATTCTGGGAATCACTGGAGGGTTCTTGCAGCTGGAGTTGTTCCTTTGTTGCTGAATCTTTTGAAAGATTTGGAAAGAGAGGATCTTATAACTGATTCTCTAGCAGTTTTAGCTAGTCTAGCAGAGAACGTTGATGGGACGGTTGCAATTTTACGTCGTGGAGGTTTGCAATTGTTGGTGGGGATTTTGATTACGTCCTCCACTTCAAGATCAGGGAAGGAATATTGCGTTTCCTTGTTGTTGGCTCTCTGCGTAAATGGCGGTCTAGATGTGGTTGCTTCTCTGGTGAAGAGTCCTTCTCTTATGAGATCCTTGTATTCCCAACTTAGTGAAGGTACATCTCGAGCTAGCAAAAAGGCCGGTGCAATCATCAAGATTCTGCATCAGTTTTATGAGAGCTCCTCAGCTACGCTGACTCCACTTCTTACACGAGAACGATTTGTTCACGTATCCTAAATGGTAACCCAAATTTTTTAGGGTATCCATTTAATGGTTTTTTTTTCTTTTTTTGTTTGTTCATATTTGCAATCTTTCCATCTAAATACTCACAAGTGTGTATATTACTTGGTTTCTTTCCTTATTAGCTCCCCCTTTACTTAAAGAGCTAATCCACTCAGCTTCTGCCTTTTTCTATGAAGCCGAGTTAAAAAGAAGAAGAAGAAGAAGAAGAAAGTATTGTTTACAGATTTTTTATAAGAATGTGGTAAAACCATAATAAAGTGATGTAAAACTTATGATGTATAAAATGTCGTGGATAGAAGTGGTAAAATGAACTCGAATTTAAAAATTCGCCTGAAAAAATTTGAGTTTAAACTCGAGTCAAACTAATTTAATCAAAAAGTTAATGGTCCGAACTCGAAAAAACACGAACCCGAATGGCTCGAACCCGAAATAGCCCGAACTCGAAATAACCCGAACCCGAAAGAACCTGAACCCGAAATGATCCGAACCCGAACCCGACCTGAACACGAACCTGAATTTAATACTAAAAATAAATATGAAAAAATTATAAGTAAATAATTTTTTATAAATAAAAAACTTTGATAATGAATTTTATATTAATATTCTTTTAATAATTTAATTAAATATTAAAAACGTAATTTATATTTTAAATATGATTAAACTTGCTCATGGG
>JBBYHL010000012.1:5971858-5982086 GCA_038381835.1 Adansonia madagascariensis
TTTCGGGTTCGGGCCATTCGGGTTCGGGTTTTTTCGGGTTCGGGCCATTGACTTTTTGGTCAAATCGGGTTCAGTTCAGGTTCGGGCTCAAATTTTTTCGGGCGGGTTTTCGGGTTCGGGTTCATTTTGCCACCTCTAAAAAAAACTAGTTATATTTTAAAAATAAGTCCACGGTATACCGCTCTGTCCATGTCGGCTACCTCTCTTCACGTACTTTCGTTCCGTTATTTACTACCACGTGTCACATTTCCATTTGTTCATCGACTGCTTGAAACTATCAATGAAGCAGCCTTCCCCCATCTCCAACACAACCACGTGCACATCTGCCGCCGTAAACCTCTCACGAGTAATACTCTTACACGTGTCCAAGCCAAAACCCCCCTCTTCCTTCCCATTATATATAAGTGCTGCAAAACTTTCTCAATATCAGAAACTCAAAATCCAAAATTATATATCCAAGCGCTAAAGTCAAAATCAAGCTTTTTGTTTCGATCTCCTTTATTTTCAGATTTTTTTTTTCTTTAAGTTTCTGGTAAATGATCCAAAATTTGAACGGGTCGAGTCGCCGGATTCTCACATACCCGGCGATACATCCATGTGACTCCATTTCTCCGGTAACTCTTCTAAACTCGCTTATCGATCTTGGCCGAGACATTTGCAGTTACAAGTCCAAGTTTTTCCCCATCAACAAGAGAAATGCGGGCGAAACGTTTCGTCAAATCACGAACCTCCTCCTTTTCCTCCAGGAGATCCGAAATACCACGTTGGATCTACCTGACCTGGTCATCGTCAGCTTGTCGGAGCTCCATCTGACTTTTCAGAAAATTCGATACCTTCTGGAAGACTGCACTCGCGACGGGGCTCGAGCGTGGATGCTGGTGAATTCAGATCGGGTTGCGAACCACTTCCGGATCTTGATCTGGGGGCTGGCGACAGGTCTGGATGTTTTCCCGCTTTCAACGGTTGACGTGTCAAATGAAGCCGAGGAGTTGGTCCAGTTAATCGTGAGGCAAGCTAGGAAAGCCACTTTCGAGCCCGACCCGGAAGATAAAAGGGCCGTGAAAGATCTCATGCGGATCGTGAACCATTTCGAGGAAGGAGTTGCTCCCGACCCGATTGATATCAGACGGATCTTAGATCATCTAGGGATTCATAAATGGAGCAATTGTAGCAAGGAAATAAAATTCTTGGATTCAGAAATCGGAATCGAGTTTTCCAATAGAGAAAACAAAAGAGAATTAGACCTCCTGGGTAGCTTAATGGGATTCATGAGCTTTTGCAGATGCGTAATCTTGGACTCCGTTGACTTTGAAAGTCAACATCTCAATGGCCAATGTAACAGAGGCGAAGGTCTTAAGGGAATCAACAGTGATGATCTCAAGTGTCCGATCTCGTTAGAAATGATGTCCGATCCAGTGACTTTATCAACGGGGCACACCTACGATCGTTGTTCGATTTTAAAATGGTTCAGGTCAGGGAATGCCACGTGTCCCAAGACGGGCGAGAAGCTTACCAGTACGGAATTGGTTCCCAATCTTGTCTTAAAAGGGGTAATCCAACAATATTGTGCTGAAAACGGCGTCGCATTTGTCGTGTCCAGCGGAAAGAACAAGGACATTTCGAGGACGGTCATGGCGGGGAGTTTGGCTGGAGAAGGAGCTTTGAAAATGTTGGCTGGTTTTCTCATTAACAAACTTGTTAACGGAAGTGGTGAAGAGATGAACAAGGCGGCTTTTGAGATTCGGGTTCTTACGAAAACAAGCATTTTTAACAGGTCTTGTTTGGTGGAATCCGGGGCGGTCCCACATTTATTGAAGCTGCTGTTGTCTGAAGATTCTAACATCCAAGAAAACTCCATTGCTGCTCTCTTGAATCTTTCCAAGCATTCAAAAAGCAAAGGTGTTATAGTGGAGAATAAAGGGTTGGATTTGATCGTCCATGTTTTAAGAAGAGGACTTAAGATTGAATCTAAACAACATGCGGCTGCTACGTTGTTTTATCTTTCTTCCGTTGAGGAGAACAGGATTTTGATCGGTGAAAACCCTGAGGCTATTTCAGGATTAGTAGAGTTGATTAAGAATGGAAATTATAGTTGCAAAAGGAATGCATTGGTTGCGGTTTTTGGGCTTCTAATGCATCCCGGGAACCATTGGAGGGTTCTTGCAGCTGGGGTTGTTCCTTTGTTGCTAAATCTTTTGAGAGATTCGGAAAGGGAAGATCTTGTAACGGATTCTCTCGCAGTTCTAGCTACTCTAGCAGAGAAAATTGATGGGACGGTTGCAATTTTACGCCCTGGAGCCTTGCAATTGTTAGTGGGGATTTTAAACACCTCCACTTCTAGAACAGGGAAAGAGTACTGCGTTTCTATGTTGTTAGCTCTGTGCGTCAATGGCGGTCTAGATGTAGTTGCGCGCTTGGTGAAGAGTCCTTCTCTTATGGGATCCCTGTATTCCCAACTCAGTGAAGGTACTTCTCGAGCTAGCAAAAAGGCCAGTGCAATTGTCAGGATCCTGCATGAGTTTTATGAAAAGAGCTCCTCAGCTTCAGTGACTACAGTTCCACGAGAACGATTCGTTCACGTATGGTAACTCGTAACCCAAATTTTTTCGGGTATCCACTTATTGATTTTTTATTTCATTCCTGCAAATCTGTCCATGTAAATACACGCAAATGTGTAAATCGCTTGCTTACTTTATTAGCTCCTTTTTTTGAAGAGCTAATCCACTCAGCTTCTGCCTTTTTTTATGAAGCTGCGGGAAAAACGAAAAGTATTGTAGCCTCTGAATTTTATTTACAGATCGTTAACAATAAGGTCGCAAGACTATGATACAATGATGTAAAACTCATTCCTTTTAAGTTGTCGTATAATGTATAAACAGCTTCAACCGTTTTGTATAATTCTTTTTCCGTGTCAGTGATAAGATTATGCGAAAGTTTATCTAAAACAATTTCTACAAACATGAAGACTTATGCCTCTCTTAAGAACTTTGTTATACGATTGTTCCACGGGATGCAACTGGCTTTGCTTGTTCTGAGATATTAAGTGCTTTTTCTAGTCTTAATAACACTTGCTCCATAGATGGCCTTGCCTGCTTTATTCCTGTGCATGACAAAGCTAGCTTGAGTACAAGGTCGAAAGCTTCTAATGAGTATTCCCCATTAAGTTTCGGGTCTGCAAATTTGGTTAGGTCCCCTTCTGTAGCGAGGCTTTTTGCCTGACAAGTAATAGAAAAATGCATTAGGGATCTTAGTGATAGGAAGGATGGAGATCTATAATAAATTTAATGGAAATTGTTGGTTACCATTTTATTTAGTGGCACTGGTCTGTGAAGATTCAAATTAAGCACCCTTTGCCCTGATAAAAGTTGTAGAAGAACTATACCAAAACTGTAAACATCACCAGAGGCATTTACATGGTGGTTTCTACGGTACTCAGGGTCAACATAACCAAATGTTCCTCTCACTTCTGAGCTCACATGGGATTGACCTATGTCCATAACTTTAGACAATCCGAAATCCGCGAGTTTTGCTTGAAATTTATCATTGATTAGGATATTTGTTGGCTGACAAACAACAGAAAACACCATCATATACCAAAATTAGAGAAGACTAATGATTGAAAGATAAAAGGGAATAGTGGATTCCTTTGGTCTTTAATGTACCTTGATATCACGATGAACAATGCAGCCTTCTGGGTAAGTGTGGAGAAACCATAGGCCCCTTGCACTGTCAATTGCAATCTTGAGTCTTTGAATCCATAAAAGAACTTTATCCTTTCCTGCTCAATATCTTTGTGTGAGTGGTTCTTCAAGTAACAAAAAGAGTAAATGACATTAATTCAACATACCATATAGCCACTCTGATAGGTTCCCGTGATGGCACAGCTCATAGACTAGGAAGCATTCATCTCCACTCTCACAATAGCCTAGCAAAGCAACAAGGTTTGGATGCTTGATATGAGATAGGCTTCTGACTTCCCTGACAAAAGTTTCTATCTGTCCATCATTGATTATGTGCTTAACCGCAATGTGCTGACCATATGAGAGAATACCCTTGTACACTTTTCCTGGTCATAAGAGAACGAAATCAGGATCCGGGATCCGCTTTTGAAGGAATAAAGATATGGTTGCTTAATTGAAGTTTCTTGTGCTTATTTTCTGTGTCAGACGTTAGGAATCTATGAATTTTGTCCCAGGACTACATGCATGCCCATAACGTGGTATTCTTAGGTCCTACACACAAAATACCATGGCTTCTCAAAGTTAATCTGCATCTACCCTGTTTTGCCTGCAGTGACTCTGACTCAAAGCATTACACTTGTTAGGATTTCCTACTGCATAAATAAAAGACTTGAATTACAAGATGGAAGGTAGTTATCAATCCTTGTACTGTTAGTTTCTAAGGACCTAAAGTTTCCAAAATGTCCTGTTTCATGCTTATTTTTTGTTATTGAGCCATCAGTCTATAACCAGAATTAGATTCCTAGATGCTGAATTGTATAGGTGGGCTCTTACCAGCTATGCCTTGGCCAATGAAGTTTGAAGCATTGAAATAGTTTGTTGCTGAATAAATTTCTTTTATTGAAAATTTCTGAGAGCCAGAGTGCTCAGAGTATGACTCATCCGATTCTGTCAAGAAGATGAAGATGATCAGCAATAGCTAGGATTAGTAATATGTTTTTAGCCTAGTTGAATAATTTTGCAGAAAAACTACCATCTTTACTAGCAGGGAGGCTTTCTTCTTTCCTTTTTCTGAAGAAGATCCATGTAACAATGACTACTATTATCAAAGCTCCTGCTAACCCACCGATTAAAATCGGCAAACCTATTATGATCAACAAAATTATACACCTGTCAAGGATTAATAATCTTCTAGATACGTTGAGAAATCAAGACTTGGAACTCAGACAGAGTGCCGATGATTGTTGTTGATGGGAATACCTCTCTTATTGATACCATGGCTACCTGTACCTCCATGTTCATCTGCAAGGTAGGAGGAAGATGAAGTTAAAAAGAGAGAGAGAATTGAATCATGTAGTCATATGCATAGTTATAATTTGTAGATTTTATGGCAGTTGTCCTACCTAAGGAAAAATCCCTCCCTCTGAGGCATTGAAATACGGCATAGACCCAGTTCTCATCGTCAACTCTATTGCTTATCATGGATACCAGTGCTGCAAATCTACAAAAATCAGCATCATCATCAGCAGGTTCCTGTTTGTCATCCGATGATCCATCAATCGCTTCCCATCTTCTCAAACATGTACTGCACGAATGATCCAGTCCTAGACCTGTGCCTAACTCCTTGCACCGTTCTTGTAAATTTCTGAACCTATCTCCTAGTTTATTGATAACATCGATGACAGTATAGTTGGAACAGCCACCTGCTCCACTTATTAGCTTCTGAATACCACAGCCAAATTTATCTTTCTCATAGCTTTCCATTGCCGTTAAGCAATTGTTTTGTTGTGTGGAATTTAAGAAAATGGCTTTTGTAAGGTTTGCCTGCCGCCCGAGTGCATAAAGGTATTCCTCAAAGGCTCCTCCGCAACAACTGCCATCGATGAAACCACCCCAGTTGCCCGATTCGCAAGTTGATTCTTTTGCAGATGAAGGATTTTTAATATTGAGAATGCAATTATCTACTGAAGTCTGAGAAAACACGATATCTAGGGTGGCAAACAAAACAAAGACACTGATAATGGAGGGAAGAAATCCTTCATGGTTTACCCTTTTAAAAGAAGGTAAATCCACAGCGGCCTTACCCAGGTGGACTGATAATAAGGATGTACATGTACTAAGAGTGAGATGCCAAAGTTTTGCCATTAAAGAGACAAGTTGCATGGACGACTGATCTATATAAACTTGCTGCTTCGTGACAGGGAAGACTGAATCTCTCACTTTGAAAAAAAATGTTGTCTTTAGCCTTAGGGTGAACTTGGAATCTGGTGTCAGATTCATCCAGGGAAACCAAGAAATAATATCAGAACTATGAATGTCATTAAATTTTTATAGAAGCAAAAAGCTGTGATATAATGCTGTACTGTAGGTTGAATATTCATATCAAAGGGAGATAAAGACAGTATTGGAATTACTAGAACTCTGGATGTACACAAGGCAAATGTCTATGAGGTAGATAAAAGCTTATGTCTTTTAGCTATCGGGGAGGTTCTGGATACCAATGGAAGTTGATTATAGCCATTTCCAATATCCTTTTTATATGCTGATTTTGAAAAGGTCTAAAACATTGTCCAAATAAAGTTTTAATTTAACAGCGTATTATGATTAAAGAAATGGTGGTTGCCGACTTGCATTACAAAGGAGTAACACTTTCCATTGTCGTTTTATAGTGGAATTAGCCAGAGCTAGAGATGCACGGTGACAAATGGAAAAACTTTGATACCGGACGTCGATATTGCTGCTAGTTTGAGATTCATCATATGTGTAAACTTGGCAGCATAAGGAACTTCCAAGCGCAGACTGGAAAGGAGAATAAATTGATGCAAGAGCAGTGAAGTTATGTCCCGCTCACCTTCATTACTTTTCAGTTCATTTCTATTCAATACAGATTCAATCACCAATACTTATCATTGAATTTCATACATTTAAATGATAATGATGAGTATATTGAAAAGTAATGAATAAGATCGTAGTGGAAAACATTAACTTAAAAGCTTGACACAACTGCACTATTTGCTAAATTCCCCTGCAAGGAACATAGGCTTGGAACTTTCAGCCACAACAATGTTTGACTCTCAGGGGCCGGTAATGCTGTTAAGTGATGCCAAATTTGCCAATCTGGAAGGAGATGGAAACAGAAGTTCATTAATAAGGACATTGCTGGATTGTCCAGCTGTTAATCAATTGTTATTTGTCTTGGGAATAATAACCTTAACTCTTTCTCTCTGCCAAGAAAGGATGGAATCAATCTTATATGAGATTTTCTGCTGTTCCCAATCAGAAAATTTTTTTAGAACGTTCAAAGACAACAAAATATGGCCATTTTGGGTTTTTCCACCATGTTGCATTTCAGGAGTCAAAGACTTTTAATTCTTTGACCTATGTATGCCTATGCCACCTCTAAAACCAGCAGTTTTATAGATGGAATTAAGCTGCAACTCTACTAGCCAATTTCTAGTTTTCAAATTTCACTATAATGTTTCAGCAGTTTAAGCTCCACACAAATTGCAATGCAGTTTTTTGTTTATTTGTGAAGGTACCAATTCATGAAATCATGCCGACTGTTTTATCATAATCTAGTTGTTGATTATAACTATAGAACATTTCTTAAAATTTGGACTACAGATGAAAAGATGTTTCAAGTTTTGTCCATAGGTCAAGCTGGATTGTTAGTTCAAAAATTTTTTATAGGTGATATTAATTTTTAAAAATATGTTAATATTTTTATATTAGAAAAAGTCAACAATTCAAAGCCGATCATTTTAAATTCGAAATAACATGAATTCAGAATGATCCAAATCCGAAATATATTGAACCCAAAATAACCCAAACTTGGAATGATTCAAACTTTAATTGACTAGAATAATTAATTTGAAATAAATTGAACATAAAATGACTAAACCCTATAAATTCGAGTGTCAAACCTAATTGATATAAAATCAATTAACCCAAGAATTTAAACCCAATTATCTTAATTCTAAATGACCCGAATCTAGAATAACCTGAGCCCGATTAACCCCAAGCATTAAACTCAATTAGCCCGTATCCAAAATAATCCAAAATTAAAATGACTCAAATTCAAAATAGCTCGAAAGCGAAATGACCTAAACTCAAAAATAGTTCAAAATTTTAAAAATCTAAAATTATCTAACTTAAGTTAAACTAGCCTAAAATCAACTAAATCTGTCTAATTTATGGAACTAAATTTCCAAACATGAAAAGGAATCTAATAGACGAATCTATACATCTATACATATATATATATATATATATATATATATATTTTATATTATTATGATTTGGTATTTTTTTTAAATTTATAAAGTTAATTTTGCCTATTTGTGATAGAAAGAATTTTAGAAAAGGATAATAAACTGATAATTATTAAAAAAGAATGAAACCTCAAAAAATAATTTTAAAAAAAGAATAGCTAGGACTCAAGGATTTTTCTTTTTTAATTTATAAGGTTATTTTCGTCCATTTGAGGGAGGAAGAATTTCAAAAACAGATACTAAACTGATAAATAATTTCAAAAAAAATAATTATTAGAATTATTAATAAAAAATTAAAATTACATTTTTATTTTTATTTGCTTTGGATTACTATCTTTTTCCTTAAAAAATTGTGTTTATATTCATATTATATTTTTATTTTTAAAATATTATAAATTTTTATGTGTCAATAATACGTGTTATTTTATTTTTACTTTTATACATTTGTTTATTCATATAGTATTCATATAATTTTTCGTATGGTGTTTTAATAATTTTTATATATTTCATATTTGTTTTATTTTTTATATGTTTAAAGGATTATAAATTTATATACAAAATTTTTACATTAGTTAGGCATTTATGTATATTTCATATGTTTATCTCTTCGTGTTGTATTTATATTATTTTTTGTGTCATGTCTCAATTTAGAACTAACATCTATACTACATATGTAAAAAAATTCGATCTTATATATTTTAATGGGATTAGTCTGTATGAAAACTTACGTATCAGATTTGATATTTGTATTCAACCCGCTTGATAAAAATTTTATTTTATTAATTATTTTTAATTTTTTTTGATTACATATTTAAAGTGCTTGATCCATTGATGCTCTTGACAATTTATATGTCAATTTAAAATTAATTTATTAATTATTTTTAGTTTTTTATATTTAATTTTTATTTTTATTAAAGGATGATCTTCATTATAATTCACTAGTTGGTTTAGAAAAATAAAAAATTATTTTATTAATTATTTTTGATTTTTTATATTTAAGTTTTTTATTTAATTTTTAAATTAAGTACTTAAAGAAGCTGTTCTGTACATAACTTATGGGTCTATTTATGATAAGTATATGACAAGCACATTTTAAAATTATTTTATTAATTGATATTTTTTATTTAGTTTTTAGATGATATATTTAAATGGTTGATCTATAGGTTGACTTATGGCTTGATTATTTTTATTTTATTTTTAAATTATATATTTTATTTTATTTTATTTAAAATCCGTACATTGATTCATGGATCAATTTAAAATCTATACTAAATCTACTAAAAAATATAATAAAAATTTATTTTATTAATTATTTTTATTTTAATTTTAGAAATTTATTTAAAGGAATTAATTCACATGTTAACTTGAAGGTTAGTTTAGGATTGATACTCGAGCCGATTGGTTAAAAAAGTTTAAAAACATTTGTGTTAATATTACTTTTAATTGATGTATTTAAAGTAATTGATCCACACTTTGACTCATAGATAGATTTAAAATGCATATTTAATTTAAATAAATAAATATTATTTAATAAATTAAATTTTTATTAAAATTAATTAAAAACATAAAAAATTTAAAAAATATCATTAATTATTTTTTAAAAATGATGTGTTTAAAATAATAGATTTGCTTGGTAACTCTGAATCAATTAAAATTTATATCCAATTTTAAATATATATTTATTTTTTAATAAAATTTTTTTATAATTTATTTTTTATTAATAATAATTAAAATTTATAAAATAAAAATAATTCCTTTGAAGCGGGATCATAACACTGGTGTATATATATATATGCTATGAATTTTGAGTCCTTTAGGAACTATAATGACATTTTTTAAATACACTAGGGATATATTTGTCATTTTTTCATATCATTTTGGTTTTAAAAGCTTTAAATTTTTTTGTCTTTTTTTTTTATTTTTAATATATATCACGTGTATTTTTTTCATTCATAGTAGGGAGAGAAAGAAAGAAATGAGAGAAGATGCCTTAATAGGGAAATGATAGCCCTTGCTTTATAAGCCATAGTCATATCCTTGGCTAATCGATGTGAGATTGTTGTCTACCCCAACACTAGCCCCCAAACAAGGGTGTGGACTGTGTAGGTTAAGTAGACATGTTTACGTGGTAACTTAGTATTACATATTTATATGTTAAATTTCGTATATATTGAGTGGGCATGTTATATGCCAAGTTTCTTGTAGGCCGAGTGGGCAACTTACCACTATGCAAGTCATAGATCGAGTGGGCGAGTTACCACTGTGTAAGTAGAGTAA